>JARQOD010000003.1:16948117-17148526 GCA_033576555.1 Oophaga sylvatica
GTGTGAGGAGACGCCGCCTGACATCTCCCCCTCGCGGAGGACTGCTTACATGTTCAGTGCCGCACACCTGAAAAAATGAAGTACTACGAGCATGGAGGGTTATAAAATGTTTAGATGCCATTGAAATACTACAATATTCAATATATATGCAAATGTTCCGAGATGCGCATTTTGAGTTTCTGCGATGTGCACCTAATTTAAGATAAACTGCAAGCAGTGCAATCTATTTTATATACATTTGTGGAATTACAATTAATATACTGCTTGATATTAAACTTTGCAGAATTGCTGTAGTTACTGAATGTTTTACTAATAAAGGCATATTTACAAGTTTTACATTTGTTCCCACCACACTTAGAAAAACCAGTGCAGTTTAACCAGGTCTTTTTAATGGTGGCAGTAATAATAAATTAGTACACGTCACTCCTCCTATAATAGAGACCTAGGTGCCTTGATTAGGGGTTTCCAAACCCACAATAATATATAAGAAACAAATCTGGCACTCTAGAAATGATGTTTCAACCGTAAAGATTTTTTATTGTGAACAGAATCAAAGAGTAACGTTTCGGTCGAAATCCTCGACCTTCATCAGACTGTAAAACAATATAAACATAACAAATGAAATTAATAGATATATATAGAGTCATATCCATCAAAATTATTTACATCAATTTCATATCAAAAGTGAAAAAAAATGAAAAGAGGTGAGTGACAACACAAATATCGTTTCAAGATATGTAAATAATATACAAATTCAGGAGCTTGTTTTAATCTCATATTGTGCATGGAACATTATTAACACTTGAGAAAAAGGGCTGCATGGGCCCAAGCAAATTCCCCAGAAGTTTATGCGGATAATAAAGTTAATCATAACCATATGGCTAATTAATTTCAAAGAAGGAGTAGTGGTGGGGGTACACAGTAGTCATTAAGATTTTGCTTACCGAATCCTAATGTATGGTTAGAGAATAATATCTAGAATAGAATAAATGAAAATAGGCCACTATATAGAGGTGTACTGAATAATTCCACTAAAATAGAGAAAATGTGTTGAAAATGATATCACGAAGCTCTTACCACAAAGAGTGACAGGGATCAAAAATAGTAGCGCTTCTATCTCATGATTGGCTTCTCAGCAAAAGTTATAGCGTATACCCTGTATTCCCGAATAATGAGAGCATTATCTATACAGTGAAAAAATGTGTCAGTAGTAATACACAAGAATTCTTACCACAAAACGACTGTGACAGGGATGAGGAAGTGATAGCGCTTTTATCTTATATTCTGTTTAGCTTCTCAGCATGTATAGCGCGTGCCCTGTATCGTGAATGGTGAAAAGTTTCTCAGAACAAATTGTATCGTAGTGTATTACACATGACACTCTAAGTTCCTAGATCGTTCTTACCGTTACCGGATTTATCGCGAGGAAAGACTTGTTCTGGTAGCGCTTATTTGGAAGCGGCAACTATGCCAGTGAAGAGCGCTCAGCGTGCTGTGCTCCATGTGCGTCCTAAAATGGCGTGGGATGCCGGAAGTAGACCACAGTCCATTTAGTGTGACGTCAACTAGTGCTGTGAGGCTGTGGGGCGCGCTGTGATGACGCGCTTAGCCGAAAAGTGAATGAGTGTTGGGCATAAGTCCGGCGTGAACCGCTCTGTGGAACGCAGAATCATGTGACAGTGCGGCGATTTCTTTATAGGTGAAAGATCAACGCTGGAACCGGTCGTATAGGTAAGAATTGAATTAAACCAGAGTTATGTTGTGACCTATGAAAAAATAGGACAATGAATACATATATTCGTTGTGCATATAACATTACATAACAGAACCAATTGTTTTAATAAAGATTCATTACGTTATATTCCCTATTTAATCCTCTTGGTTCCATACTTTTGAGATAATGGATCCAATAGGCTTCTCTGAATAAAAGTTTCTTGATCAAGTTACCCCCTCTCCTATTAATTTCAACCTGTTCCAACACACAAAATTTCAATTGGGCTATAGAATGTCCCATTTCATTGAAATGAAACGGAATTGGTAGATGAAGCTTTTTGCACCTGATGTCAGATTTATGGTGGGAAATGCGATCTTTTATAGTTTGAGACGTTTCCCCTACGTAAATTTTGCCGCAGGGTATTTGATGGCGTATATTACTGACTTAGAATTACATGTGAAGTAACCCTTAATGGGAATATCTTCACCAGTTGAAGGATGTGAAATTTTGGGGCCTTTAAGTACATTCGTGCATTGTGCACATTGGAGACAAGGGTATGTACCTTTCTTCTGAGTACCGAAAAATTGTTGTATTGGAACTTTGACACTAGAGCCTATGTCAGCTCGAACAATCCTGTTCTTGATGTTACCCGCCCTTCTGAAACAAGGAAGAAACGGGTTCTGAAATTCTATTATGTTCGGGAAACTATCTTGGAGAATGTGCCAATGTTTGCGGATCTTATTGTGTAATTTGTACATGAAAGGGTGAAAGGTGTGGACGAATGGAATTCTCGGGTGGTAGTACGTCTTCTTACGTTACTAGTATGGTTACGAGATTGGCTGAGTAATCTCCGTGGATACCCTCTTAGTAGAAATTTATTTTCCATTTCATCCAGACGATATGATAGGACCTCTGGATCACTGACTATTCTTTTCACCCGTTCAAACTGTGAAGTTGGTACTGACTTTTTGACCGCATTAGGATGGCAGCTTTGGTATAGTAAAAGATTATTTCGATCCGTCCCCTTAGTGTATAAATCCAGAGAGAGGTTACCGGTTTCATCTAGTAACACCATAGTGTCTAAAAAATTAATTTTCCTCAGATTGTAATTCAAAGTGAATTTTAACTCGGGCCAAACATGATTTAATTGTTCAAAAAAGCAATATAGACTCTCAATAGTACCCCTCCAAATGCAAAAAATATCGTCTATATATCGACGCCACAATAGACAATGGGTTTTATATAAATCGTTAGAGTAGACATAATCTCTTTCAAAAAACGACATATAACAATTGGCGTAAGGGGGAGCCACATGGGACCCCATCGCAGTCCCTTGTTTCTGAAGATAAAAAGTATCCTCAAAAACAAAAAGTTATTAGTCAGGACCAATTCCAACATTTCCAAAATGAAAGACAAAACTTCAGGATCAAAGGAAGATTCTTCCAATAATCTATTGATAGCTCTTATACCTTTTGAGTGTTCAATAGATGTATACAAATTGTTCACATCTAACGTTACCAATATAGTGCCTTTGGGTATCTGTCCCATTTCTCGAATCAGATGTAAAAACGCTCCTGTGTCTAATAGAAAAGATGGAAACTCTTTAATCAGAGGTGTAAATATTTTTTCTAAGATGACTGACAAAGGGGATAAAATAGAATTCGTAGAAGCCACAATAGGCCGGCCCGGGGGCCTATCCAATCTTTTATGTATTTTAGGTAGTACGTAAAATACAGGGATCATAGGATCCTCCTTAATCAAATATTCCTTTGTTTTTGTGTCTATAATATGTTGAACAAAAGCTCTATTTACGATGTCGGAGATACGTTCCTTGATCTGGACAGATGGATTATGGGGTAATGTCTCATAGACATCTTGGTTGTTTAATTGAGAATATACTTCTTCAATATACAAGGAACGATCCATGATCACTGTGGCTCCCCCTTTGTCCGCTGGTTTGATAATTATATCTTTGTCATTCATTATAGCTAAAATAGCTGCACAATCTTCTTCCTTAAGATTAGGTTGGAGATGAAAATCTCCCCTCCCTATCTTTCTAGAGAACTCTAACACCTCTCTATTAATACGGTCAATAAAGGTTTCCACAGGGTGACTGTTTTTCGGTGGCATAAAATTACTCTGGAGTCGGAGACCCAATTTGGACAGATTAATTGGAGTAGGTTGTGAAACAGGTAAATTTAAAGGTTCTACAGTATCAAAATAGGCTTTCAAACGTAAATTCCTAAAAAACCTCTGTAGGTCTATATCAAGTTGAAATGTGTTAAATTTATATGTAGGACAGAATGAAAGTCCTTTCTGCAGTAAATTCATTATTGATACATTCAAACTCTTAGAGGAGATATTGATAACTAAGTTGTTGTTACCTGGGACCTCGTATGCATCCCTTGACGTTGGGTTTCTGAGACATTGACCCCCCCGCCTCGTCCTTTTCTTAATTGTCTCCCTCTGCCGGAGACTAAAAAAGACGATCGGTTGTAGTCCATACGATCGCTGTCTGAACTTGAACCCGAAGTACCATCTGTATTTCTGAAGCGACGATAGTTTGGACGAAAGGAAGAACCTTGCCATCTATATACTCGTTTTTGTAGGTAGTCTTGTGTGTCTCTTATAAATTTCTGTCTCTTTCGTTTCTCTGTTTCTTTCTTGAAATTGTCCAGATTCTCCTTAGTGCGAGTTTTGATCGCTTCAAAGTCTTCTTTCGGTAGGGAATCCTTCAGTTGAGTTTCGACTGTAGAGACCTTTTCTTGGCAGGTTTTTATCTCTCTGTTCAAATTCTCTAAGGTTAATGTCATCAAATCTAGAGAGCACTTGTTCAAGATTTGTTCAAACTTTTGACAAAATTCGCTATTGTCTTGAAATAATGTGGGTCTTAACGAGACGCGAAGGCCTCGAGGGATCCTCTGAGTTTTAATGTATTCTGCTAATGTTACACTATGTAGCTCCAAACTGACTAGGTGGCGAGATTCCCGTTCAAGATCGCGAGATTTAAACTCGCTCCCTGAGATTTGTAAAAAATCTCCAGTAGTTGTGACCTGTGATACTATCTCGGCCACTTGTGTCTCACTATATGAGAAACTATTGATAGACATCTCAATGTAGTTAATGCAAATTAAAAAAATGCATGAAAAGAAGAAAAAATATCCTATGGTCTAGGGAATATATTAAGGTATAATAAGGTATAACTCTAAGTAGGGTGCCCGTGTAAAGGGAACAGTAATAATAAATTAGTACACGTCACTCCTCCTATAATAGAGACCTAGGTGCCTTGATTAGGGGTTTCCAAACCCACAATAATATATAAGAAACAAATCTGGCACTCTAGAAATGATGTTTCAACCGTAAAGATTTTTTATTGTGAACAGAATCAAAGAGTAACGTTTCGGTCGAAATCCTCGACCTTCATCAGACTGTAAAACAATATAAACATAACAAATGAAATTAATAGATATATATAGAGTCATATCCATCAAAATTATTTACATCAATTTCATATCAAAAGTGAAAAAAAATGAAAAGAGGTGAGTGACAACACAAATATCGTTTCAAGATATGTAAATAATATACAAATTCAGGAGCTTGTTTAATCTCATATTGTGCATGGAACATTATTAACACTTGAGAAAAAGGGCTGCATGGGCCCAAGCAAATTCCCCAGAAGTTTATGCGGATAATAAAGTTAATCATAACCATATGGCTAATTAATTTCAAAGAAGGAGTAGTGGTGGGGGTACACAGTAGTCATTAAGATTTTGCTTACCGAATCCTAATGTATGGTTAGAGAATAATATCTGGAATAGAATAAATGAAAATAGGCCACTATATAGAGGTGTACTGAATAATTCCACTAAAATAGAGAAAATGTGCTGAAAATGATATCACAAAGCTCTTACCACAAAGAGTGACAGGGATCAAAAATAGTAGCGCTTCTATCTCATGATTGGCTTCTCAGCAAAAGTTATAGCGTATACCCTGTATTCCGAATAATGAGAGCATTATCTATACAGTGAAAAAATGTGTCAGTAGTAATACACAAGAATTCTTACCACAGAACGACTGTTATTGGTAACGTTAGATGTGAACAATTTGTATACATCTATTGAACACTCAAAAGGTATAAGAGCTATCAATAGATTATTGGAAGAATCTTCCTTTGATCCTGAAGTTTTGTCTTTCATTTTGGAAATGTTGGAATTGGTCCTGGCTAAAAACTTTTTTGTTTTTGAGGATACTTTTTATCTTCAGAAACAAGGGACTGCGATGGGGTCCCATGTGGCTCCCCCTTACGCCAATTGTTATATGTCGTTTTTTGAAAGAGATTATGTCTACTCTAACGATTTATTTAAAACCCATTGTCTATTGTGGCGTCGATATATAGACGATATTTTTTGCATTTGGAGGGGTACTATTGAGAGTCTATATTGCTTTTTTGAACAATTAAATCATGTTTGGCCCGAGTTAAAATTCACTTTGAATTACAATCTGAGGAAAATTAATTTTTTAGACACTATGGTGTTACTAGATGAAACCGGTAACCTCTCTCTGGATTTATACACTAAGGGGACGGATCGAAATAATCTTTTACTATACCAAAGCTGCCATCCTAATGCGGTCAAAAAGTCAGTACCAACTTCACAGTTTGAACGGGTGAAAAGAATAGTCAGTGATCCAGAGGTCCTATCATATCGTCTGGATGAAATGGAAAATAAATTTCTACTAAGAGGGTATCCACGGAGATTACTCAGCCAATCTCGTAACCATACTAGTAACGTAAGAAGACGTACTACCACCCCGAGAATTCCATTCGTCCACACCTTTCACCCTTTCATGTACAAATTACACAATAAGATCCGCAAACATTGGCACATTCTCCAAGATAGTTTCCCGAACATAATAGAATTTCAGAACCCGTTTCTTCCTTGTTTCAGAAGGGCGGGTAACATCAAGAACAGGATTGTTCGAGCTGACATAGGCTCTAGTGTCAAAGTTCCAATACAACAATTTTTCGGTACTCAGAAGAAAGGTACATACCCTTGTCTCCAATGTGCACAATGCACGAATGTACTTAAAGGCCCCAAAATTTCACATCCTTCAACTGGTGAAGATATTCCCATTAAGGGTTACTTCACATGTAATTCTAAGTCAGTAATATACGCCATCAAATATCCCTGCGGCAAAATTTACGTAGGGGAAACGTCTCAAACTATAAAAGATCGCATTTCCCACCATAAATCTGACATCAGGTGCAAAAAGCTTCATCTACCAATTCCGTTTCATTTCAATGAAATGGGACATTCTATAGCCCAATTGAAATTTTGTGTGTTGGAACAGGTTGAAATTAATAGGAGAGGGGTAACTTGATCAAGAAACTTTTATTCAGAGAAGCCTATTGGATCCATTATCTCAAAAGTATGGAACCAAGAGGATTAAATAGGGAATATAACGTAATGAATCTTTATTAAAACAATTGGTTCTGTTATGTAATGTTATATGCACAACGAATATATGTATTCATTGTCCTATTTTTTTCATAGGTCACAACATAACTCTGGTTTAATTCAATTCTTACCTATACGACCGGTTCCAGCGTTGATCTTTTCACCTATAAAGAAATCGCCGCACTGTCACATGATTCTGCGTTCCACAGAGCGGTTCACGCCGGACTTATGCCCAACACTCATTCACTTTTCGGCTAAGCGCGTCATCACAGCGCGCCCCACAGCCTCACAGCACTAGTTGACGTCACACTAAATGGACTGTGGTCTACTTCCGGCATCCCACGCCATTTTAGGACGCACATGGAGCACAGCACGCTGAGCGCTCTTCACTGGCATAGTTGCCGCTTCCAAATAAGCGCTACCAGAACAAGTCTTTCCTCGCGATAAATCCGGTAACGGTAAGAACGATCTAGGAACTTTAGAGTGTCATGTGTAATACACTACGATACAATTTGTTCTGAGAAACTTTTCACCATTCACGATACAGGGCACGCGCTATACATGCTGAGAAGCTAAACAGAATATAAGATAAAAGCGCTATCACTTCCTCATCCCTGTCACAGTCGTTCTGTGGTAAGAATTCTTGTGTATTACTACTGACACATTTTTTCACTGTATAGATAATGCTCTCATTATTCGGAATACAGGGTATACGCTATAACTTTTGCTGAGAAGCCAATCATGAGATAGAAGCGCTACTATTTTTTGATCCCTGTCACTCTTTGTGGTAAGAGCTTCGTGATATCATTTTCAACACATTTTCTCTATTTTAGTGGAATTATTCAGTACACCTCTATATAGTGGCCTATTTTCATTTATTCTATTCTAGATATTATTCTCTAACCATACATTAGGATTCGGTAAGCAAAATCTTAATGACTACTGTGTACCCCCACCACTACTCCTTCTTTGAAATTAATTAGCCATATGGTTATGATTAACTTTATTATCCGCATAAACTTCTGGGGAATTTGCTTGGGCCCATGCAGCCCTTTTTCTCAAGTGTTAATAATGTTCCATGCACAATATGAGATTAAACAAGCTCCTGAATTTGTATATTATTTACATATCTTGAAACGATATTTGTGTTGTCACTCACCTCTTTTCATTTTTTTTCACTTTTGATATGAAATTGATGTAAATAATTTTGATGGATATGACTCTATATATATCTATTAATTTCATTTGTTATGTTTATATTGTTTTACAGTCTGATGAAGGTCGAGGATTTCGACCGAAACGTTACTCTTTGATTCTGTTCACAATAAAAAAATCTTTACGGTTGAAACATCATTTCTAGAGTGCCAGATTTGTTTCTTATATTTTTTTAATGGTGGCAGACTGAAACAAACTGGGTGAAATTGTGTTCCCAATAGTGGGTGCTCTCCTGGCCACAACAGTAACCCCTGACTGCAGAATTCTCACTAAACTTTCATCTTCATGCAGAATGGGAAGAAATTTATTAATAATTCCAATGTTTCATGGTATCATTATATATTATTGTCATACATAAAATACAATAAAGTTTTCATCTTTTTCCAAGAATTTGATTTTTTTAATTCAAACAAACTAATACAACCCCCCTCCCCGATAACACTTCAGAGAAATCTATATTCATATTTTTTTATGATGTATATACTGTGAGACAGTGAAGGGGTGTGTGCTGGACGGCGTGTATATCTCGCCCAGGTTTCTTAGCTGGGGCGCATAAAATAGGTTGTCAGTGCGGTGTTCATTCCATTCCTATCTGGGACAGGTTTGCATTGCAACCCGGAGTGAACACAGCTACTTAATTAGGCAGCCATAAGTACCTGCTTGAGAAGTTCAGAGGGGGCTCTATCTCTCAGTCTGGATCTGACTTCAGACGCCATTGGAGCCTCATGTGAGCTGCACGCTGGTAACTACTGAACATATGTGTTGTTTTGGGCACAGGCTATTAGAGTCTGGACCCGGATAGAAAGGGTAATCTATCTAAGTGTAATTAGTGGCAGGACACGCCTAGGCTTTATGTTTATGATTTTGTTTTAATTTATGTTCTGTTTGCTGTGGACTTTAATAAAACTGGTTGCGGCCAGTTTTTAACAGAACCACT
Source organism: Oophaga sylvatica (assembly GCA_033576555.1). Taxonomy (NCBI): domain Eukaryota; kingdom Metazoa; phylum Chordata; class Amphibia; order Anura; family Dendrobatidae; genus Oophaga; species Oophaga sylvatica. The sequence goes on from JARQOD010000003.1 coordinate 16,957,440, forward strand.
GTCTGTGAATGGTCTCTTTATGCCACTCCGTCTCCCCAAGACGGCGATCCCAGAGCTATATCCCCTGAAAAGCTTACAATTGGTGCTTGAATGCTGGGGCAGCACAGTGGCTGAAGACTTTGAAAAAAAAAAAAAAAAAAAAGGTGTCTGCACCGCAAAACTGAACTTATTGTGGAGAAGACTGTGGAGTGTATATGTCTTGGGTGAAGGCTGTCAGCCAGCCCAAGATGTCCGGCAGTATGGAGGAGCTCATTAAGCAGCTGGCCCAGAACCAGCAGGCCATGCAGCAGCAACATCAGCAGGCCATGCAGCAACAACAGCAGAGCATGCAGCAGCAACAGCAGGCCATGCAGCAGCAACAGCAGGCCATACAGCAACAACACCTAGAGGCCCAGCAGAGCCAGCAGCAACAGCAGGAAACCAACCGGTTGTTACTGGAGCAGCTTGCAGCACTAAAAAAAACTCCTAGCACCTCGTCCCCGAATGAAGATGCCGGGTTACCGGCATTATCCGCTGTAAAAAAGGCGGTAAAACAGACTCTGCAGAAGATGACGCCTCATGACAATGTGGAGGCATATCTGGCTATATTTGAGAGACTGGCAGAGAAGGAGAATCTGCCACAATCTGAATGGGCTATGGTGGTTGCGCCCTATTTGACTGGGGAACCCCAAAAAGCCTATTTTGACCTCAGCGAGCAGGACAGCAAAAACTATACTAAGTTGAAAGCGGAGATTCTTGCCCGCCTGGGTGTGACGAGGGCAGTCCGTGCCAGGAGAGTCCATAACTGGAGATACAGGCGAGACAAGCCTGCTCGCTCACAAATGTATGACTTGATTTCTTTGGTAAAGAAGTGGTTGGAACCTGACGTCAGCACCCCTGCCCAAATGGTTGAAAAGGTGGTGCTGGACCGGTACATCTGGGCCCTTCCCCCTGAGGTCCAGCTCTGGGTCGGACAGGGAGACCCCAAAGATGCCGATCAACTGGTCAGCCTAATAGAAAGGTATTTCGCCACCAAAGACTATCTACGTGACCAGCCGTCCGAGCGATCATCAGTTCGGAATACCCGGCCTCCGTCATCTCCCGGTAAGAGGGTTCCAGCTGTGGGGGCAAGGGGGGCTGTTGATAGTCCGGGTCAGCCCCGAGGGGACATGTATGAGCGGAAGGGTGATACTTACCTACCAGGAGAACCCAGACCTAGGAAGGTCTCCCCGTCTGAACACACTGACCTGAGACAGTGTTGGAGATGCCGTGAACAAGGTCATATTTCAGCCAATTGTCCACTAGTGGGGGAACCTATGGACTGTGACGCTGGACAGTCTCTCTCGTTCCTCGCCGAGCCCGTGTGCGTGGCCACCCTAGTCGAGGAGACTGGCCCACAGCTGTGTCAGGTCGTGATAAATGGGTGCCCAGTACAGGCCCTACTCGACTCAGGAAGTCGAGTGACTCTGATACATGCTAGTCTGGCTGATGGGGACTTCGTCACAGATAGGTACCTAAGCGTGGTGTGCATACATGGAGACGTCAAAGTCTACCCAGTAACCTCCTCAGACTTCGTCACAAAACTCGGGGAGATCTCATATGAAGTGGGGTAGTGAAGAACTTGATGCATCCCGCCATATTGGGTCGTGACTTTCCCCTGTTTTGGGGTCTTTGGAAAAAAAATGTTTCTGCTGGACAGTGTGATGAAGCTCCTACTGAGGGTGCGCAGTCCCGAGGGGCGGAACACAAGGCTAGTGGGCCGTTAAACTTATGTGATAATGATGACCATGATAATGATGATGATCATGATAATAATGATGACCATGATAATGATGCTGATGCTGATAGTAATCACGATAATGATATTGATAATGATGATGACTGTAAAAAAAATGATGAATTTCCATTTCAGGTGATGTTGGGGGAGGGGGAGGATGTTTCTCTAGAACAGAATGTCCCTGACCTACCGGTGTCCCGTGGCAATTTTGGGAGTGAGCAATTGCAAGACCCCACTCTTAAACATGCCAGGGAGAATATAACCGTTCTGAATGAGATCCCACAAGAGCCCGGCTCTGATGAAAAATTTCCCCATTTTGCCATGAACAATGACCTGCTATATAGGGTCACTAAAGTAAAGGGAGAGGCCGTGAGTCAGCTCCTAGTACCTAAGTCATATAGAAGTATGGTGTTAGGTTTGTCCCATAACCACGTGCTGGGTGGGCACCTGGGGATGGACAAAACCCAGGAAAGAATTCTTCAGAGGTTTTACTGGCCCGGGGTTTATCGAGATGTAGAGGATTATTGTAAAACCTGCCCCTCGTGTCAGATAAATGCTCCGGTGTCTCACTTCCGGAGTCCATTAATCCCGCTGCCGGTTATAGAAATACCCTTTGAAAGGGTAGCAATGGACTTGGTAGGTCCTATTGTAAAATCAGCCAGGGGACACCAATACATCTTAGTTGTCCTTGATTATGCAACCCGGTACCCCGAGGCGGTCCCTTTAAGAAATATGGCATCTAAAAATATTGCACGGGAACTTTTTCATATGTTTTCCAGGACAGGAATTCCTAAAGAGATCCTCACGGACCAAGGCACACCTTTTATGTCCAAAGTGATGAAGGAACTGTGTAAGTTGCTTAAAATCTCGCACATTCGGACATCTGTGTATCACCCCCAGACGGATGGGTTGGTTGAACGTTTTAATAAAACATTAAAACATATGTTAAAGAAAGCAGTAGAGAAAGATGGGAGGGACTGGGACTACCTGTTACCCTACTTATTGTTTTCGGTCAGAGAGGTTCCCCAGGCCTCTACGGGATTTTCTCCCTTTGAGTTGGTGTATGGTCGGCATCCGCGGGGCTTGCTGGACATAGCCAAGGAGGTTTGGAAACCGAGACAACTCCATACAAGAGTGTTATAGAGCATATTGCCCAGATGCAAGAAGGATGGCTAAAATTATGCCATTAGTGAAGAATCATCTGCAGAGAGCCCAAGAAGCTCAAAGCAGAGTCTATAATCGGTCAGCAAAAATTAGGTCTTTCAACCCCGGGGATCGAGTCCTAATTCTAATTCCCACAGTGGAAAGTAAGTTTTTGGCCAAGTGGCATGGTCCATACGAGGTCGTACAAAAAGTGAGCGAGGTTACTTACAAAGTACACCAACCCGGGAGACGGAAGCCCTACCAGATATATCATATCAATCTGATCAAGCCCTGGAGGGACAGAGAGGCATTGTTGGCCTCGGGTGAAGTAGAGAAAGGGGTAAAACCATCTCTACCTCCTGTGACCATTGGTGAGACGTTGTCCGTGCACCAAAAACAGGAAGTACGGGAGTTTCTGCAGAAAAATCGGCAGAGGTTTTCTGACTTGCCCGGCCGGACTTCTCTCGTAAAACACCATGTCGAGACTGAGCCCGGTACTAAGGTCAAAATAAAACCGTACAGAATTCCAGAAGCCCGCAGAAAGATAGTCTCTACTGAAATCAAACGCATGCTAGACCTCGGGGTCATTGAGGAGGCCCAAAGCGAGTGGTGTAGCCCGATTGTTCTGATCCCAAAACCTAATGGAACCTGGAGGTTCTGTAATGATTTCAGAAAGTTGAACGAAGTGTCAAAGTTTGACGCATACCCGATGCCACGGGTAGATGAGCTAATCGAGAGGTTAGGGGGTGCCCGTTATATTACAACCCTCGATCTGACAAAAGGGTACTGGCAGATACCCCTATCTGAGGAGGCAAAAGAAAAAACGGCCTTTGCAACCCCGGAAGGTTTGTTTCAGTATCTGGTGATGCCATTCGGGTTGCATGGAGCCCCAGCTACCTTTCAGAGGCTTATGGACCAGATCCTACGCCCGCATCAAGCCTATGCAGCTGCCTACCTGGATGATGTGGTAATTTTCAGTTCTGATTGGGAGAGCCACCTCGCTAAGGTACAAGCCGTCTTAGACTCGATAGGCGGAGCTGGGCTGAACATAAACCCAGAGAAATGTGCAATTGGCCTAGAAGAGGCCAAGTACTTGGGCTATGTGATTGGCAGAGGGCTGATCAAGCCACAAATCGATAAAGTAGAGGCAATTCGAAACTGGCCTGTACCCCTCACAAAACGACAGGTCAAAGCATTTTTGGGCATCACTGGGTACTATCGCAGATTCGTACCAAATTATGCCTCCATTGCTGCCCCATTGACTGACCTGACAAAAGGGGGGAAGTCCAAAATGATAAATTGGAATCCGGAGGCAGAAAAAGCATTTCTGTCGTTGAAAATGGCTTTGTGTCAAAGACCAGTTCTGGTCACCCCTAATTTCAGGGAAGAGTTTCTTGTTCAAACTGATGCCTCTAATGTGGGGTTAGGGGCAGTGTTATCACAGGTCGTGAAGGGTGAAGAACACCCAGTCCTGTATCTAAGTCGAAAAATGACACCGGCTGAACAAAATTATGCCATTGTGGAGCGAGAGTGCCTCGCAATCAAATGGGCGCTGGACTCCCTACGGTATTACCTCTTGGGTAGGAGATTTAAATTGCAATCAGACCATGCTCCTCTGACATGGATGAAGCAGAACAAGGAAAGGAATGCCAGGGTGACAAGGTGGTTCCTTTCACTTCAAGAGTTCAATTTCTCGGTTGAGCATAGACCTGGGAAATTACAGGGTAATGCTGATGCCTTGTCCAGAGTTCACTGTCTCTTCGGAATTTCTGACCAGTCCTCCGGTCTGGAGAAGAGGGGGGGGATATGTGAGACAGTGAAGGGGTGTGTGCTGGACGGCGTGTATATCTCGCCCAGGTTTCTTAGCTGGGGCGCATAAAATAGGTTGTCAGTGCGGTGTTCATTCCATTCCTATCTGGGACAGGTTTGCATTGCAACCCGGAGTGAACACAGCTGCTTAATTAGACAGCCATAAGTACCTGCTTGAGAAGTTCAGAGGGGGCTCTATCTCTCAGTCTGGATCTGACTTCAGACGCCATTGGAGCCTCATGTGAGCTGCACGCTGGTAACTACTGAACATATGTGTTGTTTTGGGCACAGGCTATTAGAGTCTGGACCCGGATAGAAAGGGTAATCTATCTAAGTGTAATTAGTGGCGGGACACGCCTAGGCTTTATGTTTATGATTTTGTTTTAATTTATGTTCTGTTTGCTGTGGACTTTAATAAAACTGGTTGCGGCCAGTTTTTAACAGAACCACTGTCTGTGAATGGTCTCTTTATGCCACTCCGTCTCCCCAAGACGGCGATCCCAGAGTTATATCCCCTGAAAAGCTTACAATACATTAGAATATCTGCCATTCATTTATAATAATTAGTTTGCATGTGTACTGGCCCTGCTTATATCATTTTGTTGCAGAGCTTCTGAATCCACACCTTTGCAGAGGAAACTTCACAGAGCAAGTTGCATGGGATAACAAGCGTTTACTTCTCTGAACATGAGGTTAAAGAATAATGCACAGTCATTACAGCATTGCATCAGCAAACAGGAACAAAACGAAAGTGAAACTAACAAGAGACTAATTCTTATACTATACATTAAACAGAAGGAAACATTACACAACATCGCCATCTACTGTCAGGTCAGCATAAAGTCCTCCTTTTACTTATAATATAGAAGTCCTAATCTGTTGCATATGACAACACATTTAACCTGGGGTGATCATAACACAAGTGTTCTTGAAGTCAGAAATTGCCATATGTTATCTCTCAGGAGTACTCCAGATGGCAGGCCTCGAATATTCAACCAGGGTCTGCAGATGTTGTCAATTTTCTTGATTCCTTTTCTCTTTCTATATACCCCTTTTTCCAACCAAATAATATTGTGTAGCTTATTTATTAACTCATTAACTGTTGATGGTTGGGCATCTGGTTAATGTTGTGCAATAAGTTTGCATGCTTGATACAATCTTCGCGAAAGACCTACAGCCATCGGGGATTCAAAATTGACTGAATCTCCCATATATCCCAATATGCATATTTTGGGGTCTGCTTGGATTTGCACACCAAATACCCTTTTTATTAATGATATTGTGCTTTTACAGTAGGAGCCCAATCTCCTGACCTCCCAGAACATGTGTAACATATTTGCATCTCCAGTTCCACATCTTGGACATTCTGCATTTGGACGTACACCAATTCTAAAAAGAAAGCTCTGTATACTCTACAGGTGCTACTCACAAAATTAGAATATCATCAAAAAGTTCATTTATTTCAGTACAAAAAGTGAAACTCATATATTATATAGAGTCATTACAGACAGAGTGATCGATTTCAAGTGTTTGTTTCTGTTAATGGTGATGATTATGGATACAGCCAATGAAAACCCAAAAGTAATTATCTCAGTAAATTAGAATAATTAACAAAAAACATCTACAAAGGCTTCCTAAGCATTTAAAAAGGTCCCTCAGTCTGTTTCAGTAGGCTCCACAATCATGGGGAAGACTGCAGACTTGACTGAAGTCCAGAAGGCATTCATTGACACACTCCACAAGGAAAGTAAGCCACAAAAGGTCATTGCCAAAGAAGCTGGCTGTTCACAGAGTGTATCCAAGCATATTAATGGAAAGTTGAGGGGAAGGAAAAAGTGTGGTTTAAAAAGGTGCACAAGCAACCGGGATAACCACAGACTTGAAAGGATTGTTTAGAAAAATCCATTTATATATTTTGGGGAGGGGGCATGTCTGAGAGCTGCACTAGATGGAAGCACAGAACTTCTGCTCCTGAACCTGCCGTCCTTATAGAGAGGATTACATGCCTAACTGATATACAAACTGGCTAAAAAGAGGAGGGAGACATCAGCCAAAGTTTCCCTGAAGACAGGGAGAGCTCTGCATCATCTTACCTCCTTGAATCCTCACCCTGTGAGAGAAGCACATGTCCCTTTGCTATTGAACAGACTCCAGTGCCATCTTGATAAGCCTGATAAACAGCCTGCACTTCACACTTTCTGACCCTTGCTGTGCAGAGAGCTGAAGGAGATCCAAGATGCTGATATCAGCTCAGAAGAACACCTGTTGTGAATGGACTTGAAATGAGTTCTGAGCAGAGGCTCCCTCTGGTGGTTACAAGCGGTACTGGACTGTCCAGTGAAGATTGTGAGGAGTGGGAATCAGGTGTTACTGACTGGTCTTATATAAGGGAGTCGCCTTCCCATCAGGGTTGCCGGTGATCAATTGCTCTGGTCTCAATTCTTGAGTCCTGTTTCCTTTGTAGCCTGCTGTGTCGTGTCTGCATCTCCTGCTAACAGATAAGACATTTTCTTCTTTTTGTTTTTGTGCTTGATTTTTGCATTTTGTCCTGCACTTCTGTGGGGCCTTAAGGGTCCCCTCCGGGGGCTTTGCCCTCTCAGTTTAGTTCAGCCACTGATGTTTGTACTTTTGCTTTTTCCAGTTTTTTCAGTGGCTGCTGTTTTGATTTTGTTACACCAGAGAACTAATTTAGGTGGTAGAGGTCGTGTGATCTCAGGTGATTTTGAAATTAGTAGAGTTGGTGCTTTTCAGGGTTTTTTGGGATTGCAGTAAGTGCCCTTCCTATCCTTTTCTATTTAGGTAGTTTGGGCCCCAACGTTTGCTCATACTATTTTCTGTCTGTGTCAGTATTTCATCTTGTCTAACCGCCATTACATGTTTGGGGGCTTTCTATGTTCTTTGGGGATCTGCTCCGGGGCAGATAGCTTTCCTCTTTCTATCTTTAGGTGTAGTTAGTTTCTCAGGCTGTGACGAGGCGTCTAGGACCAACGTAGGAACGCTCCACGGCTGCCTCTAGTTATGGTGGTTAGTCAGGGTACTGCAATCTCATAGATTCCAACTTCTCTGGTGTATTGCCTTTTTACCTGCACTCCTCAGCTACCGAAACATAACAGTATCACCGGCCTAAAAATTGAAAATTGTATGGTACTCACAGAAGGGAAAAAATATTGTGAAAGAAAAAAGGTTGTCAGAGTTGTCAGAGATATTTTTCTGTTTGTTGCATTTTTTTTTCCCTCTGTATCTCTGGGTGCTGGGGAGGATTTTTTTTTTCTCTCAATGGAGTTTGCACAGTTGTCTGGCCGTGTGGATCAGCTTGCCACTGAGGTTCGGAGTATTGCTGCCTATCTTGCTAGGTTGCCTGTTGTGGAACCTAGGATTCCCATGCCAGATTTGTTTTTAGGGGATCGAGCTAAGTTTCAGAATTTCAAAAATAATTGTAAATTGTTTTTTGCCTTAAAATCTAAGTCCTCAGGGAACGCAGCGCAGCAGGTTCAAATTGTCATCTCTCTCCTGCGCGGCGATCCTCAGGATTGGGCTTTTTCCCTGACACCTGGGGATCCTGTTTTGAGTGATGTTGATGCATTTTTTCAGGCTTTGGGGTTATTGTACGATGAGCCTAATGTCACTGATCAAGCTGAAAAAGCCTTGTTGGCATTAAATCAGGGTCTTGATGACGCTGAGTTATACTGTCAGAGATTCCGTAGGTGGGCAGTCCTGACCAAGTGGAATGACGACGCTTTGGCGGCCCTTTTTCGGAAGGGTCTGTCAGATAATGTAAAGGATGTTATGGTGGGATTCTCTGTCCCCTCTGGTCTTAATGATTCTATGTCATTAGCGATTCAAATTGACAGACGTTTGCGTGAGCGGAGAAGTATGCGTGGAATGGTGTTGCCTTGTGAACCTGCTTCTGAACCCATGCAGTGTGATAGAGTGGTGTCTGGGGCATAGCGTCATGAGTTTCGAAAGCGCAATGGGTTATGTTTCTACTGTGGTGATGCCTCTCATGCTATTTCAGTCTGCCCTAAGCGGGGAAGACGTTTTGCACGCTCAGTTGTCTTGGTTAGTGTTCAGACTAAGTTTTTATTAACTGTCACTCTGATATGCTCTCTGTCCTCATTTTCTGCTCAGGCTTTCGTTGATTCTGGAGCAGCTATTAACCTGATGGATTATGATTTTGCTAAACGTTGTGGGTTTCCCTTGATACCCCTACAGAAGTCTATTCCCCTACTGGGGATCGATTCTACCCCTTTGGCTGAGAATAAACCTCAGTTCTCTACTCAGGTGATAATGAGGGTTGAACCTGATCATCAGGAGTGCTGTAAATTTTTGGTTCTGTATAATCTGCATGATATTATCGTACTGGGCTTCCCTTGGTTGCAGTCTCATAATCCTGTTTTGGATTGGAAATCTGTGTCTGTAACCAGTTGGGGCTGCCAATGTGTTAATACCAACACTCCTGTTTTTTCTGCCTCCCCCCAGGCTCAGGATGTTCCTGACTTTTTGATTGATTTTTCTGATGTGTTTAGCGAAAGTAAATCTGCATCATTGCCTCCCCATAGGAGCTATGACTGCGCTATTGAATTAGTGCCTGGTAGTAAATTCCCTAAAGGTCGCCTTTTTAACTTGTCTGTACCTGAACATGACGCTATGCGGTCTTATATCAAGGAATCATTGGAGAAGGGTCATATGAGACCATCCTCTTCACCCTTAGGTGCCGGTTTTTTCTTTGTGGCCAAAAAGGATGGTTCATTAAGGCCGTGTATTGATTATCGTCTTTTGAACAATATTACTGTAAAATATCAATACCCGTTACCTTTGATTTCTGACCTGTTTTCCAGGGTGAAAAACGCTACTTGGTTTACCAAGCTTGACCTCAGGGGGGCATATAACCTTATTCGCATTAAGCACGGGGATAAATGGAAGACGGCACTCAATACCCCTGAGGGGCATTTTGAGTACCTTGTGATGCCCTTTGGGCTCACTAATGCTCCTTCTGTCTTCCAGTCCTTCATGAATGACATTTTCAGGGATTTTGTGGATAAATTTCTGATTGTTTATTTGGATGATATCTTGATTTTTTCTAATGACTGGGACTCTCATGTGAAACATGTTCGAACTGTATTCCAGATTTTGAGAGAGAATGCTCTGTATGTGAAGGGATCAAAGTGTCTTTTTGGCGTACAGAGGATCTCATTTCTGGGATTCATTTTGTCCCCATCTGTTATTGAAATGGACCCGGTCAAAGTTCAGGCCATCTGTGATTGGGTCCAACCTACTTCATTAAAGGCTCTTCAAAAACCGTTAGCTGCAAAGATACGTGGTACCACAGATATTCGGGGATTCCAATATGGCTCCCACGTAGAGAAAGTGGGCCTTATATGCGGATGATGTGCTACTGTTTCTGGCTGACCCGAGCGACTCCCTAAGTTCGGCTATGGCAGTTATTAGTAAATTCGGTTCTATTTCTGGACTGACTATCAACTGGGATAAATCCGTGTTGCTTCCCGTGGACTCTGCTGCTCCCCTAGTGCTAGATCCTGGGACCCCTTTGAGGGTGGTTAGTGAGTTTAAATATTTGGGCATTGTGATCTCTGCTAAATTGGAGGAATATGAACGGCTCAATCTTATCCCCCTTATCAATAAGTTTCAACAAAAAATTGCAGCGTGGAAGAAACTATTCCTGTCTGTGGCGGGTAGAGCAAATTTATTAAAAATGATCCTCATGCCCCAACTCCTATATATACTCCATAATACGCCTGTCTGGTTGGCGCAAAATAAATTCTACCGGATTGATTCTCTTTTCCGGGACTTGATCTGGAAGGGTAGTAGGGCACGCATTAAACTTGAACATCTACAGAGGTCAAAAGAGGAGGGGGGCCTGGCAATCCCGAACCCGTGGGTTTATTATGTGTCATCCCAATGTCAGCATATGGTGGGGTGGGGGGAGCCTACCCAATCTACGTCGGCTGGGAAGCTCATTGAGTTTATAGTGGGCAGAGGTCCGTTGCTTGCTAGTTTAGAGGCTGGTAGGTTCCGGGCGAACCCTAAAAGGCTCCCGACGATCGCTATGGTGGACAAGATTTGGCAAAGAGTTAGACAATGGAGGGGCATTACGGAGCTCACGCGATTCTCGTCGGTTTGGTTTGACCCGAGACTGGGGGAGTTAATGCGTCTGAGGGGATTTGCTCAATGGAGAAGGGTCGGGATATGGTTTGTGTCACAGCTGTTGGTTGGCGGCATGCTTAAGACTTTCGAGGAGATCAGGGAGGAGTTCCCTCTGAGTCAATCCCTCTTTTTTCAATATTTGCAGCTGCGGCATGCAATCAATCGACAGCTTAAAACATCAAGAATAGTGGTGCAATCAGATGCGATGGTGAACCTTATAGGGTCACTAAGGGGCACTAAGGGTTTCATCTCCCTCGTATATAGGGGTTTTTTGGATTCATTCCTGGTACGGCACCCGGCTAAGTCCAGAGAAAAATGGGAAGAGGATGTGGGACCAATCTCGGACTCTCAGTGGGAGAGCGTATTACAATTCATGCCCAAGGTCTCTATGAGTGAAGCCAGGAGAGTCTCACAACTCTACCTAACACATAGGGTATACAGGACCCCGGTCTGGATGAAGAGGGCGGGCCTGAGGAGGGATTCCTGCTGTCCGCGCTGCTCTGAGGATGGGGCAGATCTCCTACATATGATGTGGTCCTGCCCTGCCCTACAGAACTTTTGGGTACAAACACTTAATTTGACACAGGAGGTAATGGGAGTGGATCTTATAAGGAACCCGCTGACGTGTGTATTGGGGTGCATGGAGGATATCGCGGTTGATGAGTGGGGAAAGCTGACCATAGCCAGAATCCTATATGCTGCCAGAAAGCTCATTGCGGCCCACTGGTTAGATGACAAAGCGCCAGTTAGACAAGAACTGATTAATAAGGTTAACTTTATTGTTATGATGGAACAGAAAATATATGCGAAAAGAGGTCAACACATGCAGTTTGAGAATGTGTGGGGTGGCTGGATAGAGCACCCGGGCCTGGCTTCGGAGGCTCTTATGAGAGAAAGAATGCGTCTGCCTACGCGCCCTTGACCCTCTGAGTTGGTACTTTAAACAGGGATCGTAAGGGGTTGTCTCGAAAAAAGGATTTAAAATGTGACATGGTGTGTGATATGTGCAATGATTTAAAGGGAAAGGGTTAGGGTGGAGGGGGGGAGGGTAGGGGACTTAGGATGTAAGAATAGTTATATTGCCTGTCAGGTTGAATACGGTTTATATTATATGCTAAAGTTAAATGTACTGTCAAAGTTTCATGCTGAAAATTTTTAAATAAAAATCATCTGATTTAAAAAAAAAAAAAAGGCTCTTCAAAGATTTTTGGGTTTTGCCAATTTTTATCGTAAATTTATTGGTAATTTCTCGGTTATTGTTAAACCATTGACTGATTTGACCAGAAAGGGTTCTGATGTGGTGAATTGGCCTCCTGAGGCAGTCTCTGCATTTCAGGAACTTAAGCAGAGATTCACTTCTGCTCCTGTTCTACGGCAGCCTGATGTTTCTCTGCCATTTCAGGTGGAGGTTGATGCCTCTGAAATTGGGGCAGGTGCCGTTTTGTCCCAAAAAGATCCAGAGACCTCTAAAAGTAACCCTTGTGCCTTCTTCTCTCGAAAATTTTCTCCTACTGAACGTAATTATGACGTGGGTAATCAGGAGTTACTGGCCATGAAGTGGGCTTTTGAAGAGTGGAGACATTGGCTGGAGGGAGCCAAACATCAGGTGGTGGTCCTTACGGACCATAAGAATCTGGTTTATCTGGAATCTGCCAAGTGACTCAATCCTAGACAGGCCAGGTGGGCCTTGTTTTTCACACGTTTTAATTTTGTGGTTTCCTTTCTTCCTGGCACTAAGAATGTTAAGGCGGATGCCCTCTCGAGGAGTTTCCTTGCGGACTCTCCTGAGTTATCTGATCCTTCTGTTATTTTGAAAGAGGGTGTAGTTCTTTCCGCCATCTCACCCAATTTGAGACTTGCTCTGGAGGGGTGTCAGGAGGATAGGCCCGAGCGCTGCCCTGTTGGAAAATTGTTTGTCCCGGACCAGTGGAAAAAGAGTGTGATGTCTGAGATTCATTGTTCCGCGTTGGCTGGGCATCCCGGAATTTTTGGTACCAGAGACTTGGTTAGTCGGTCCTTTTGGTGGCCTACCTTGTCTCGTGATGTCAGGGAATTTGTGCAGTCCTGCGGGACTTGCTCTCGCTCCAAGCCTTGCTCTCGCTCTAGTGGTTTGTTGATGCCATTGCCTGTGCCCAAGAGACCATGGACCCATATCTCTATGGATTTCATTTCCGACCTCCCTGTTTCTCAGAGAATGACCGTCATCTGGGTGATTTGTGATAGGTTTTCCAAGATGATACATCTTGTGCCATTACCTAAGTTGCCTTCCTCCTCTGAATTGGTGCCTTTGTTCCTTCAGCACGTGGTTCGTTTACACGGCATTCCTGAGAACATTGTGTCTGACAGAGGAGTCCAGTTTGTTTCCAGATTTTGGAGGACCTTTTGTTCTAAACTTGGTGTTCAACTGTCTTTCTCCTCGGCGTTTCATCCTCAGACCAATGGTCAAACTGAGAGAACAAACCAGACATTGGAGACTTATCTAAGATACTTTGTGTCTGCTGATCAGGATGACTGGGTCTCTTTTTTGCCTTTGGCTGAGTTTGCTCTTAATAATAGGGCTAGCTCTGCCACTTTGATGTCTCCATTTTTCTGTAATTCTGGGTTTCACCCTCGGTTTTCTTCGGGACAGACAGAGGCTTCTGTCTGTCCAGGTGTTGACTCTGTTGTGGAGCGTATGCAACAGATTTGGGACCAGGTAGTGGAGAGGTTGTCCCTCTCTCAGGAGAGGGCCCAGCGGTTTGCTAACCGGCATAGGACTGATGGTCCTCGGTTTAAAGTGGGGGACTTGGTCTGGTTGTCCTCAAGAAATATTCCTATGAGAGTGGCATCTCCTAAATTTAAGCCTAGGTTCATTGGACCTTATAAGATCATGGAGATTCTTAATCCTGTTTCTTTTCGTTTGCTTCTTCCAGGGACATTTAAGATCCATAACGTGTTCCACAAGTCCTTGTTGAAGAGGTTTGTTGAGCCAGTGGTTCCTACTACTTTGCCTCCTGACCCTGTTCTGGTTGAGGGCAATATGGAGTTTGTGGTTGAGAAAATATTGAATTCTCGTTTTTCTAGATGGAAACTCCAGTATTTGGTTAAGTGGAGAGGTTATGGTCAGGAAGACAATTCTTGGGTGTTTGCTTCGGACATCCATGCTAGGAGACTCATCCGTGCGTATCATAGAACTCATCCTGACCGACCTGGTTGCTCAAGTGAGGGTTCGGTGACCCCTCCTCAAGGGGGGGAAGGGTACTGTTGTGAATGGACTTGAAATGAGTTCTGAGCAGAGGCTCCCTCTGGTGGTTACAAGCGGTACTGGACTGTCCAGTGAAGATTGTGAGGAGTGGGAATCAGGTGTTACTGACTGGTCTTATATAAGGGAGTCGCCTTCCCATCAGGGTTGCCGGTGATCAATTGCTCTGGTCTCAATCCTTGAGTCCTGTTTCCTTTGTAGCCTGCTGTGTCGTGTCTGCATCTCCTGCTAACAGATAAGACATTTTCTTCTTTTTGTTTTTGTGCTTGATTTTTGCATTTTGTCCTGCACTTTTGTGGGGGCCTTCAGGGTCCCCTCTGGGGCTTTGCCCTCTCAGTTTAGTTCAGCCACTGATGTTTGTACTTTTGCTTTTTCCAGTTTTTTCAGTGGCTGCTGTTTTGATTTTGTTACACCAGAGAACTAATTTAGGTGGTAGAGGTCGTGTGATCTCAGGTGATTTTGAAATTAGTAGAGTTGGTGCTTTTCAGGGTTTTTTGGGATTGCAGTAAGTGCCCTTCCTATCCTTTTCTATTTAGGTAGTTTGGGCCCCAACGTTTGCTCATACTATTTTCTGTCTGTGTCAGTATTTCATCTTGTCTAACCGCCATTACATGTTTGGGGGCTTTTTATGTTCTTTGGGATCTGCTCCGGGGCAGATAGCTTTCCTCTTTCTATCTTTAGGTGTAGTTAGTTTCTCAGGCTGTGACGAGGCGTCTAGGACCAACGTAGGAACGCTCCACGGCTGCCTCTAGTTGTGGTGGTTAGTCAGGGTACTGCAATCTCATAGATTCCAACTTCTCTGGTGTATTGCCTTTTTACCTGCACTCCTCAGCTACCGAAACATAACAAACACCCAACAGAGGAGGTTGGTAATGAGGGTTATGTGAGGAGAAAGGCTGTGAAGGGCACTGACAAGCTGCTACAGCTGGGTCCTATTGTTTTGGCTCAGGGACTGCAAATATGTGCTGAGCTCTCTGCAACACAAGTAAAGTGTAACGCTGGTATTCTGTACTTTGTTTTCCAGCGTTACTCTGCATGTTTTTTGCATTAACCCTTTTGCTCCTTTCCCCCTAACCAGCTGGGATACTGTTGTCTGTTACCTATATGGATGCTGCTCAGTTCCCGTACTTGCGTGAGTGGCTCCGCTGCTTTGCATGACCGCCCGCATGTGCGGTTCCTGACCTGCTGTGAAAGCCGTCCGTAGCTTGCAAAGTCCTCTGCAGTGGTGCATGACTTACTACGTGTGTGGCAGCAGCCATTGTTGGGTTCCCTCTGTGTTGTGCTGTCTGGCTCTGCATAGGGGGCGCGGCCCACACCTGTCCTGCTTTTATGTGGATTGGATGTTTACTAGAATTACTGCTCCAGCCTATCGCTGTGAAGCAGCTCATATATAAAGTTCCCCAGCCCTAGTGGGCGTGGCCAGAGCTTCACATTGAATCCACATTGAATCCCTGAACCTAGCCGTATGTGGTTGTGTGTTCAGCTCCTGCTCTGAATTTGATCAGCTCTGGAGAGCTGATTCCCTGTTCCTGCTGTGTCTTGTTCCCTGATCCTGGATCTAACCCGGTACCTGAATGTCTGAACTGTGTCTTGTGTTTCCGCCTATGCTGGGGCTGATTACCCAGATCGCCGTTCCTGGAGGCTGTATATCCAGGCCTGTTCCTGCTGTGTCTAATTACCTGAACCCCTGATCCTGGATCTAACCCGGTACCTGAATGTCTGAACTGTGTCTTGTGTTTCCGCCTATGCTGGGGGCTGATTACCCAGATCGCCGTTCCTGGAGGCTGTATATCCAGGCCTGTTCCTGCTGTGTCTAATTACCTGAACCCCTGATCCTGGATCGCATCCTGTACCTGAATGTCTGAACTGTGTCTTGTGTTTCCGTCTATGCTGGGGGCTGATTACCCAGATCGCCGTTCCTGGAGGCTGTATATCCAGGCCTGTTCCTGCTGTGTCTAATTACCTGAACCCCTGATCCTGGATCGCATCCTGTACCTGAATGTCTGAACTGTGTCTTGTGTTTCCGCCTATGCTGGGGCTGATTACCCAGATCGCCGTTCCTGGAGGCTGTATATCCAGGCCTGTTCCTGCTGTGTCTAATTACCTGAACCCCTGATCTTGGATCGCATCCTGTACCTGACTGTCTGAACTGTGTCCTCTGTGTTATGTTCCAGAAATCCTGCTGTGTCCAGAACCCTGTGCCAGTGACTGTGAATCCTTGCTATATAACCTGAGTTCATCTTGGAAGGAGGAGTCCGGTGTGTGCTGAGTTTCTGTTACTCTGTGCTCAGCTTCTGTGCAATCCCCGGCCAGCTCCCGTTGAGCTTGGCGGGGCTTGCACCAGACCGCTGGGGTTCCTTTTCAGGTCGCTGCCAGATGTCCGGATCCTATGCCTGATGACCATGGCCTGATGTCCGACGACCACTTCCAGATGTCCGGATCCTATCCTCCCTGCCTGATGTCCGGGTCCTGCCGATTGTTGCCAGATGTCCGGAGCCTGCTGATCGGTGTCAGATGTCCGGATCCTATGCCTGATGACCATGGCCTGATGTCCGATGACCACTTCCAGATGTCCGGATCCTATCCTCCCTGCCTGATGTCCGGGTCCTGCCAATTGTTGCCAGATGTCCGGAGCCTGCTGATCGGTGCCAGATGTCTGGAGTCCGATGCCTGTGTTCCAGTCCGTGTTCCTGTGATCCAATCCATGTTCCTGTCTGTGTTCCTGACTCCCTGAGATCCAATCCATGTTCCTGATGTTCCTGTCCGTGTCCTCCCTGATGACCACTGCCTGATATCCGATGTCCGATGACCACTTCCAGATGTCCGGATCCTATCCATCTCTACCTGATGTCCGGAGCCTGCTGATCGGTACCAGATGTCCGGAGTCCGATGCCTGTGTTCCAGTCCGTGTCCCTGAGACCCAGTCCGTGTTCCTGTCTGTGTTCCTGACTCCCTGAGATCCAATCCGTGTTCCTGATTTCCTGTCCGTGTTCCTGTGTCCCTGAGATCCAGTCCATGTTCCTGATGTTCCGATGTCCTGCCGGTTCCTCCTTGGTCTACCCTGTGATGACGTCTGTCCTGGGTCGGTGTCTGATGTTCTCCTGCTGAGCCTGTGCTACGCCTGAGGCCTGAGAGAGAGGCCGTCCTAGTATGCCCGTGCCAGATGACCCTGGACTTCATCAACCCGTGATGACCCCGCCATCGTCTGACGTTCATCCTGGGCCGGTATCTGATGTTCTCCTGCTGAGCCTGTGCTACGCCCGAGGCCTGAGAGTGAGGCCATACTAGTATGCCCGTGCCAGATGATCCTGGACTTCATCAACCCGTGATGACCCCGCCATCGTCTGAAGTCTGTCTGAGGTCGGTGTCTGATGTTCTCCTGCTGAGCCTGTGCTACGCCTAAGGCCTGAGAGAGAGGCCGTCCAAGTATGCCCGTGCCAGATAACCCTGGACTGCATCTACCCGTGATGTCCGCCAACACTCGTCTGTGATTCTGAGTCGTGTACCCTTCTCTGATGTGCGGAATCGGGAGCCCGGTCTTATGTTCTATTTATGTACTGTGTTTCTTTAAGTAAACTTTATGTTTCTTCTTACCTGAAGTTGTGCGGTGTTGTCTAGTCCTGCAGGTCGCCACCTTGCCCACATGCTCAGCTGCCACGGATCCCGGTCGCTGCCCTTCCCTAGTCCGGGCAGGCCCGGGTCTCCCTCCGTGGTCCAGTGGGTCCACATTCTCTTATCATCTGGGACCCATGCCTCAAGTCGTCGTGGACTGGCGGCGTGGGAGCATTGGCTAGCTAGGCAAGCTATGCCATGTCCCGGCGCCCCACAGCCGTGGGAAGCGCCACAGAAAGCTCTGGCCATGGACTCCGCTGAGCATGTGCGGTCTGCAGGACTTTCTCCAAGCTCCACCTGATGTGCGAACTAGACTACTTGGTCCCCACACGGTAAGTGGACTAGATGGCTCGATTCCCCGCTTGGTCAGCGGTTCGGACTTTTCGAGCTATTAACTATGCTGCCATATTGTGAACTATGGGACTTACCGCCAAACCCAAGTGAATTTTTCTGGGGAATTTTTTTTTACTTGGGTCTTCAGAAGAGGGGTTCTGAGGAGGGGGATACTGTAACGCTGGTATTCTGTACTTTGTTTTCCAGCGTTACTCTGCATGTTTTTTGCATTAACCCTTTTGCTCCTTTCCCCCTAACCAGCTGGGATACTGTTGTCTGTTACCTATATGGATGCTGCTCAGTTCCCGGCTCTGCTGCGTACCCGTACTTGCGTGAGTGGCTCCGCTGCTTTGCATGACCGCCCGCATGTGCGGTTCCTGACCTGCTGTGAAAGCCGTCCGTAGCTTGCAAAGTCCTCTGCAGTGGTGCATGACTTACTACGTGTGTGGCAGCAGCCATTGTTGGGTTCCCTCTGTGTTGTGCTGTCTGGCTCTGCATAGGGGGCGCGGCCCACACCTGTCCTGCTTTTATGTGGATTGGGTGTTTACTAGAATTACTGCTCCAGCCTATCGCTGTGAAGCAGCTCATATATAAAGTTCCCCAGCCCTAGTGGGCGTGGCCAGAGCTTCACATTGAATCCACATTGAATCCCTGAACCTAGCCGTATGTGGTTGTGTGTTCAGCTCCTGCTCTGAATTTGATCAGCTCTGGAGAGCTGATTCCCTGTTCCTGCTGTGTCTTGTTCCCTGATCCTGGATCTAACCCGGTACCTGAATGTCTGAACTGTGTCTTGTGTTTCCGCCTATGCTGGGGGCTGATTACCCAGATCGCCGTTCCTGGAGGCTGTATATCCAGGCCTGTTCCTGCTGTGTCTAATTACCTGAACCCCTGATCCTGGATCTAACCCGGTACCTGAATGTCTGAACTGTGTCTTGTGTTTCTGCCTATGCTGGGGGCTGATTACCCAGATCGCCGTTCCTGGAGGCTGTATATCCAGGCCTGTTCCTGCTGTGTCTAATTACCTGAACCCCTGATCCTGGATCACATCCTGTACCTGAATGTCTGAACTGTGTCTTGTGTTTCCGCCTATGCTGGGGGCTGATTACCCAGATCGCCGTTCCTGGAGGCTGTATATCCAGGCCTGTTCCTGCTGTGTCTAATTACCTGAACCCCTGATCCTGGATCGCATCCTGTACCTGAATGTCTGAACTGTGTCTTGTGTTTCCGCCTATGCTGGGGGCTGATTACCCAGATCGCCGTTCCTGGAGGCTGTATATCCAGGCCTGTTCCTGCTGTGTCTAATTACCTGAACCCCTGATCTTGGATCGCATCCTGTACCTGACTGTCTGAACTGTGTCCTCTGTGTTATGTTCCAGAAATCCTGCTGTGTCCAGAACCCTGTGCCAGTGACTGAATCCTTGCTATATAACCTGAGTTCATCTTGGAAGGAGGAGTCCGGTGTGTGCTGAGTTTCTGTTACTCTGTGCAATCCCCGGCCAGCTCCCGTTGAGCTTGGCGGGGCTTGCACCAGACCGCTGGGGTTCCTTTTCAGGTCGCTGCCAGATGTCCGGATCCTATGCCTGATGACCATGGCCTGATGTCCGATGTCCGACGACCACTTCCAGATGTCCGGATCCTATCCTCCCTGCCTGATGTCCGGGTCCTGCCGATTGTTGCCAGATGTCCGGAGCCTGCTGATCGGTGTCAGATGTCCGGATCCTATGCCTGATGACCATGGCCTGATGTCCGATGTCCGACGACCACTTCCAGATGTCCGGATCCTATCCTCCCTGCCTGATGTCCGGGTCCTGCCAATTGTTGCCAGATGTCCGGAGCCTGCTGATCGGTGCCAGATGTCCGGAGTCCGATGCCTGTGTTCCAGTCCGTGTTCCTGTGATCCAATCCATGTTCCTGTCTGTGTTCCTGACTCCCTGAGATCCAATCCGTGTTCCTGATGTTCCTGTCCGTGTCCTCCCTGATGACCACTGCCTGATATCCGATGTCCGATGACCACTTCCAGATGTCCGGATCCTATCCATCTCTACCTGATGTCCGGAGCCTGCTGATCGGTACCAGATGTCCGGAGTCCGATGCCTGTGTTCCAGTCCGTGTCCCTGAGACCCAGTCCGTGTTCCTGTCTGTGTTCCTGACTCCCTGAGATCCAATCCGTGTTCCTGATTTCCTGTCCGTGTTCCTGTGTCCCTGAGATCCAGTCCGTGTTCTTGATGTTCCGATGTCCTGCCGGTTCCTCCTTGGGTCTACCCTGTGATGACGTCTGTCCTGGGTCGGTGTCTGATGTTCTCCTGCTGAGCCTGTGCTACGCCTGAGGCCTGAGAGAGAGGCCGTCCTAGTATGCCCGTGCCAGATGACCCTGGACTTCATCAACCCGTGATGACCCCGCCATCGTCTGACGTTCGTCCTGGGCCGGTGTCTGATGTTCTCCTGCTGAGCCTGTGCTACGCCCGAGGCCTGAGGCCATACTAGTATGCCCGTGCCAGATGATCCTGGACTTCATCAACCCGTGATGACCCCGCCATAGTCTGAAGTCTGTCTGAGGTCGGTGTCTGATGTTCTCCTGCTGAGCCTGTGCTACGCCTAAGGCCTGAGAGAGAGGCCGTCCAAGTATGCCCGTGCCAGATAACCCTGGACTGCATCTACCCGTGATGTCCGCCAACACTCGTCTGTGATTCTGAGTCGTGTACCCTTCTCTGATGTGCGGAATCGGGAGCCCGGTCTTATGTTCTATTTATGTACTGTGTTTCTTTAAGTAAACTTTATGTTTCTTCTTACCTGAAGTTGTGCGGTGTTGTCTAGTCCTGCAGGTCGCCACCTTGCCCACATGCTCAGCTGCCACGGATCCCGGTCGCTGCCCTTCCCTAGTCCGGGCAGGCCCGGGTCTCCCTCCGTGGTCCAGTGGGTCCACATTCTCTTATCATCTGGGACCCATGCCTCACGTCGTCGTGGACTGGCGGCGTGGGAGCATTGGCTAGCTAGGCAAGCTATGCCATGTCCCGGCGCCCCACAGCCGTGGGAAGCGCCACATAAAGGTACTGCCACACTAAACAATCCCGCTAGCGATCACGATAACGACGCATACTAATGCGATCGCTAGCGGGATTGTTTCTATATCGCTAGTAGCAGCCTAATTTAGCGATGTCGTTAAGGACGCTATCGCGGTTAGCGATCTCCTTAACGACTTTAGCGGTACAAAAGTACCGCTAAATCGCTAACAAAAGGTGCAACACTCAGCGATATATACTTACCAGCGGGGCGCCGACGATAAAAATAGGGTCCGGAACGATGAGAACGTCGAGCGAGATCACAGCAGGATCTCAGCAGGGGCCACGTCGCTGGTAGATGCCGCACACAACAACATCGCTAACGGGATCGCTAAATAGTGACGTTTTTTAGCGATCCCGTTAGCGATGTTGTTTAGTGTGGCATACCCTTAAGGGCCCCGTCACACATAGCGACACACCAGTGATCCCGACAACGATATGCACTTGTCAGGATCGCTCGTGTGTTGCTACATGATCGCTGCTGAGCTGCCAAACAGGCAGCTCAGGCACCGATCAGGACAGCGACACTGCGGGTAACGTCGCTTAGTTACCCGCAGTGTACGCTGGATACCAGCCCTCTGGTGCAGGAAGCTGGTAACAAAGGTACACATCGGGTTTCCAGGCGCTGCGTGGCACCTGGAAACCCGATGTATACCTTGGTTACCACCTCCCCTGCAGCAGCGTGCTGGTATCCAACGTACACATCGGGTTTCCAGTCGCCGCTCGGCGCCTGGAAACCCGATGTGTACCTTGGTTACCAGCTGATCGCTGGTCTCCTACCTGCCACATGCAGCGATGCGTGCTGGCCAGCAGGAGACCAACGATCAAAAAAATGTCCAGGACATTCAGTGACGATCAGCGATACCCAGCAGGGGGCTGATCGTCGCTGAATGTCACACACAGCGATATCGCTGGGGAGATCGCTGTTGCGGCTCAAAACTAGTGACTCAGCAGCGATCTTGCTAGCGAGAACGCTGTGTATGACGGGGGCTTAACATGCGGCAGTAAGGTGGATTCAGGGTTTACCCAAGCAAAGTTGTCTCCACACACTGCTTGTTTTTACCCTGACAATCTAAATACGCTTGAAGGGACTTCATTTGGTGTAGGCACTACATCACATCCTCCGCTCCCTTTTTTAGTACACCTCTGCAAACTTGCTTAACAGATAGCAAGCCACCAAAATCGCAAAGACAGCTATCTTCTAGGGCAAGCACAAGAGGTCAGGGGACGTAGTCAGACCCCCCCTGAAGGGGACCTGGGGGGCGCTTCATCATTCTCAAGTCCCCGTTACACACAGCGATCTCGCTAGCGAGATCGCTGCTGAGTCACTAGTTTTGTGACGCAACAGCGATCTCCCCAGCGATATCACTGTGTGTGACATTCAGCGACGATCAGCCCCCCTGCCGGGTATCGCTGATCGTCGCTGAATGTCCTGGACATTTTTTTGATCGTTGGTCTCCCGCTGGCCAGCACGCATCGCTGCGTGTGGCAGGCAGGAGACCAGCGATCAGCTAGTAACCAAGGTACACATCGGGTTTCAAGGCACCGGGTGGCGCCTGGAAACCCGATGTGTAAGTTGGATACCAGCGCGCTGCTGCAGGGGAGCTGGTAACCAAGGTATACATCGGGTTTCCAGGCATCGCGCAGCGCCTGGAAACCCGATGTGTACCTTGGTTACCAGCTCCCTGCACCAGCGGGCTGGTATCCAACGTACACTGCAGGTAACTAAGCGACGTTACCCACAGTGTCGCTGTCCTGATCGCTGCCTGTTTGGCAGCTCAGCAGCGATCATGTAGCGACACACCAGCGATCCTGACAAGTGAATATCGTTGTCGGGATCGCTGGTGTGTCGCAATGTGTGACGGGCCCTCAGTGTTGGCCTCACTTAAAGACACCGAGGGAGCTTCACAGGATCCTATTTCAGAGGGTGATTCGGGAGATGCAGATCTCCAACTAGACAAGTCCCTGGAGCGATATCTCAGGCACCTTTCAACTAAAGAGGATTTCAATTCCCTGGTGTCCAAGGTAAAGGATGCATGCAGGGCAGAGATTAAGTCCATGCATCAGAATGTTAGCTCCTTGCAGATAGAGTGGATGCTGTAGAAACGGCGCATGATGCCACTATACAATATATCTCAAAATTGCAGTGCCATGTAGTTTCATACGCTAAGGTGCTGGGCGAGACTAATAAACATTTGGAGGACTTGGACAACAGAGGGTGCCGCAATAATATTAGGGTGAGGGGTATCCCTGAAGCAACTGGCTCTGAGGATTTGTATACAGTCATGGCCAAAAGTTTTGAGAATGACACAAATATTATAATTTCACATGATCTGCTGCCCTCTGGTTTTTATGTGTTTGACAGATGTTTTTATCACAGACAGAAATATAATTGCAAACATATGAGTAACAAAAGCTTATATTGACAGTTAGAATGAGTTAATGCAGCAAGTCAATATTTGCAGTGTTGACCCTTCTTCTTCAGGACCTCTGCAATTCTCCCTGGCATGCTCTCAATCAACTTCTGGATCAAATCCTGACTGATAGCAGTCCATTCTTGCACAATCAATGCTTTCATTTTGTCAGAATTTTTAGGTTTTTGTTTGTCCACCCGTCTCTTGATGATTGACCACAAGTTCTCAATGGGATTAAGATCTGGGGAGTTTCCAGGCCATGGACCCAAAATTTCTATGTTTTGTTCCCTGAGCCATTTAGTTATCACCTTTGCTTTATGGCAAGGTGCTCCATCATGCTGGAAAAGGCATTGTTGATCGCCAAACTGCTCTTGGAGGGTTGGGAGAAGTTGCTCTTGGAGGACATTCTGGTACCATTCTTTATTCATGGCTGTGTTTTTAGGCAAGACTGTGAGAGAGCCGATTCCCTTGGCTGAGAAGCAACCCCACACATGAATGGTTTCAGGATGCTTAACAGTTGGCATGAGACAAGACTGGTGGTAGCGCTCACCTTGTCATCTCCGAATGAGGCGTTTTCCTGATGTCCCAAACAATCGAAAAGGGGATTCATCAGAGAAAATAACTACCCCAGTCCTCAGCAGTCCACTGCCTGTACCTTTTGCAGAATATCAGTCTGTCCATGATGTTTTTTCTGGAGAGAAGTGGCTTCTTTGCTGCCCTCCTTGAGACCAGGCCTTGCTCCAAGAGTCTCCGCCTCACAGTGCATGCAGATGCACTCACACCTGCCTGCTGCCATTCCTGAGCAAGCTCTGCACTGCTGGTAGCCCCATCCCGCAGCTGAAACACTTTTAAGAGACAGGCCTGGTGCTTGCTGGTCTTTCTTGGGCGCCCTGGAGCCTTTTTTGGCAACAATGGAACCTGTCTCTTTGAAGTTCTTGATGATGCGATAGATTGTTGACTGAGGTGCAATCTTTCTAGCTGCGATACTCTTCCCTGTTAGGCTATTTTTGTGCATTGCAATGATGACTGCATGTGTTTCTTTAGAGATAACCATGGTTAACAGAAGAGAAACAATGATGCCAAGCACCAGCCTCCTTTTAAAGTGTCCAGTGGTGTCATTCTTACTTAATCATGACAGATTGATCTCCAGCCATGTCCTCATCAACACCCACACCTGTGTTAATGGAGCAATCACTGAAAAGAGGTTAGCTGGTCCTTTTAAGGCAGGGCTGCAATGATGTTGAAATGTGTTTTGGGGGATAAAGTTCATTTTCTAGCCAAATATTGACTTTGCAAGTAATTGCTATTAAGCTGATCACTCTTTATAACATTCTGGAGTATATGCAAATTGCCATTAGAAAAAGTGAAGCAGTAGACTTTGTAAAAATCAATATTTGTGTCATTCTCAAAACTTTTGTCCATGACTGTACAGTACTCAAATCCATTTTCAATTCAATACTGGGTCAAACTTCATCCAATAAAATAAAGCTAGATAGAGCACATAGGGCTCTCCGCCCCAAGGGAGCTCAATCTCAGCCCCGTGATGTAATATGTTGCCTCCATGAATTTCAAACAAAGCAGTCCATCATGTCTAAGGCTCGTGCTCTGCGTAAGCTCGAATTTAATGGAGCCCCTATTCTGTATCCTGACCTGTCGTGGATCACCCTCCAAAAGAGAAGACATCTGAAACCACTTCTCACCGCACTGAAAAATAAAGATCTACAGTATCGCTGGGGTACCCCTTTGCCCTCATTTTTGTGAGAAATGGACAGTCAACTACCTTATGCTCCTTTAAGGACCTTCCGGCTTTCTGCGCTGATTTGGAAATTCCACTTCCTGACCTGACGGATTGGGACTTGGGCATGCCTCCCGTTTCACCTCCGCCAATCTGGCAGAATGTTGAGGCCAAGAAGAGAGGACCTCTCAACTGGATCCAACTTGAGGGATTGTTCTTTTTTCATATATGCTTACACAATGTTTTTCTTTCAGATGCTGGGCTCTGTCTGATTCTCTTTCCATATGATAAAGTTTATGATTACACATCCTGACATTTTGGTAATTTCTTTTTAGCTGCTCCTCTGTTTTGGACGGTAGGGGAAGGTCAACATAGAATATTTTGTTCTTTAGTGTTTTGCACTTGCGGCGTTTTAGTTGGGTATCTCTTAACACGACTTCCTCACAAAGGAGGGGCTGTTCCTCCTTTTTTACCCAGTTCCTTTCTTGAAAAATGACTAGGAAAGATTGGGGGAGAGATGAGGTGACAGACTTGTTCTTTCCCTCCTCTCTCTCCTCGTTGTTTGGTAAAGCCATTGTTTTTTTTATTCTATTTGTTGTGAATTAGTGTACTGTTTCGTCTTTGTCTCCCCCCTTCCGTTTGTATCCTTTCCTACAGATTGGTGGGGCATTTGATGGTGTTCTCTTGCTCTCTCAAAGAGATTCTGGTATCTGATGATCCTCAGAGGAGAGAATCGTTCCATATCATCCTGGGTAAAATGCTGTGCACATTGTTTTTTTCTCTTTTCTATCAAGATAATGGCTAAAATATTGACACTGAATGTAAAAGGTCTCAATTCTAATACTAAGAGGCGTATGGTCCTCAATGAACTACGGGTACATTGTGCAGATATAGCCTTCCTGCAGGAAAACCATTTAAATCTTAGTGGAAATTGAAACAAACATTTATATCCCAAAATGTATTTAGCCTCTGAGGTCAAGAAAAAAGCAGGGGTGGCTATCCTAATTTCTAGAACATGCCCTTTGCAAATCACATCAGAGCTATTAGATCAGCAGGGAAGATATTTGCAAGGTACATACAGCCCCCAGCCCCTGCCTCCTTCATTAGTCCCTGCCCTGCATGTCGATAGTGCCTACACAACTGACCGGCCATGCTGTGTGCAGATGTCAGGCGCAAACTCCCCTCATCCAGCTGAGAGCACTGCGCCAGCCATTTCCACATCATCCTAAATCATTCCCAGCAATCACATCGCTACTAGGCTGCTCTGTGCGCACAGGACCTGTGATGAGGTCACGGGAGGGGAGGAGTCAGGGGTCACATGATCAGGGGCCTCTGTATGCAGGACTTTGGGGTGCTGATCGTCATGGTGCCGGATGAGGGGAAGTTTCTGTGTGATGACAGGTTTACAGGGTGGATGTAGCAGAGCTGTTTGTGTATGAGGTGTACAGAGCAGAGCCACGTGTGTATGGGGTGTACGGAGCAGAGCCGCGTGTGTATAGGGTGTACGGAGCAGAGCCACGTGTGTATGGGGTGTACGGAGCAGAGCCACGTGTGTATGGGGTGTACGGAGCAGAGCCGCGTGTGTATGAGGTGTACGTAGCGGAGCTGTGTGTGTATGGGGTGTACGGAGCAGAGCCACGTGTGTATAGGGTGTACGTAGCGGAGCTGTGTGTGTATGGGGTGTACAGAGCAGAGCCGCGTGTGTATAGGGTGTACAGAGCAGAGCAACGTGTGTATGGGGTGTACGGAGCGGAGCCGCGTGTGTATAGGGTGTACGGAGCAGAGCCACGTGTGCATAGGGTGTACGGAGCAGAGCCGCGTGTGTATAGGGTGTACGGAGCAGAGCAGCGTGTGTATAGGGTGTACGGAGCAGAGCCACGAGTGTATGGGGTGTACGGAGCGGAGCCATGTGTGTACAAGGTGTACGGAGCAGAGCCATGTGTGTACTTGGTGTACGGAGCAGAGCCACGTGTGTATGGGGTGTACGGAGCAGAGCCATGTGTGTACGAGGTGTACGGAGCGGAGCAACATGTGTACGGGGTGTACAAAACAGCCCTGTGTGTACAAAGTGCACGGAGCTGAGCCGTGTGTACAGAGCAGAGCCATGTGTGTACGAAGTTTACTGAGTGGAGCCATGTGTGTATGGGAGGAGAGCGGGGAAGGAACAGGCACCGGGAGAGAGGAGAGCTGGGCGAGGAACTGGTGACTGTGTCCGCAGCTGGCTCTAGGCTGTTCCTCATCCAGCAGTGGGCAGTCTGTGGACGCCCAGCCGTGCACTATGGCGGCTGTGGAAGTCACCGGGACCAGCAGCTGCAACGGGAGCAGCGACACCTCCAGCCCCGGTGAGGAGAGGATGAGGCGCCTCTTCCAGACCTGTGATGGGGACGTCGATGGCTATATCAGCAGGTATGGGGGGGCACAACTTTAAAACTTACTCCTGAATAGTTGGCTGCAGGGTTCACTTATCCCCCTGTGAGTGCAGGAGGCTGGGCTGAGAGCCCTTGTGCCCACTGATGATGCCACCCTCCGGGCCCTGGGGGCACAGGGGCTCCACTCATTCTGCTCCGGTACAGCACATGTCCCTCCTTGCCCCTGTGCTGCCCACCTTTCCTGGGTACAGCAGGGGGAATCTGCTGGCAGGGTGAGTCCTCAGGGCACTGCTGCCATTGTTCTGAGAAGTGGAGTTATTATATGACACATCTTAGTTTACCTAAGGTCATGTTCACACTGAGGTGTAAGTGCTCCAGAATCTGAAGCAAAAAAGTCTGGGGCTAACCCTGTGGTGCTCGCTGTGGGGTCTGTGCGTGGAATACCCCATCCCTTTGTGTAAGGCCACGGACCACCCACTGTGGTGTCCAGGAAGATTGTTCACTAGGTGACATGTCACAGGTTAAAAGAAATCCACCGGAATGACCAGCAGTGCAGATTACCCACTGGAGATAATGGGGTTGATTTGTGGGTAGTTCATATGGAAATCTGCTCTGCGGAGACTACCTCTAAGGTCGGCTCATACTGAGGTGTTTTTTCTCAGTTTTTGCAGTAGAAAATCTTTAAAAAAAAAACGCCAGTTTTAGAGTTTGTGTTGTAAAACACTGCCAAAAACCCTCTGTGTGAACATGTTCTACGAGAGGAAAAACAATCTGTTTTTCAAGAAGAAAACTCTTCAGGAATCATTACTTTTCTCTTGGGTTTTGTAAACCTAAAATCTCCTTTATATTAGTATTTTCTGGACTTTACTTCAGCTCTTTTTCAACACTTTATTCTTGCTGGAGCTTTTTCTTTGTGGGGGAGCGTCTTACTGACAGTCGATGACTTTAAAAAAATCTTTATAACGAATAAGAAAACAGTAGCTTTTTTTTTTTTAAAACGAAAGCTCTGACATACGCTTGAAAAGACTTCATGATCTTGACATCTTTTTAGCTTTCCCATTGACTTATATTTTACAGGGAACTTCTCATATCACCAAATAATGTTAATCTGCAGATATCATCCACCGCCTGAATCAGCGTGGGAGCGATGAGGAGAGGTGAGTATAGATATATATATATATGTCCTGGTTGCATGATACCCTGTATGAGGGGGGGACATGTAACTCTATGAGGAGGGCTGCATTATATTCTGTAGGGGGCTGTATTATACTATATGAAGGGGGCTGCATTATATTCTATGGGGGCTGCATTATACTCTATGATGCTTGCTGCATTATATTCTATGGGGAGCTACATTATATTCTATGAGGAGGGCTATATTATACTATATGAGGGGGCTACATTATACTATATGAGGGGGCTACTTTATATTCTATGAGAGGGGCTACCCCAACCCCTGCTACATAATTACTACCTTATATTATACCCTGATATTAGCGCGTTTTACCGCACAATTGGTGGTCTTGTATTTATTTCTATGTAGCTACATAGCGGGCCCCAAGAATGATTTTCTCTGGTGGGCCCAAGGTGCTCCAGTCCGACGCTGCTATGTAACATATATGTACCTAATACCCTACAAACTTCCTTCCTAAATCGAATATTTTTTAAATTATCCAGACTACCTCCGTCCACCTGGGTTATTGGAGGGGATTTTAATGTTATTTTTTCAGATACATTGGATAGGCTCTCCATACATAGAACGCAGCCAAACAGATCTCAACGTAGATCACTACTACTGTTTAAAAGAAGCTGAGCTGTGATTGGTTGATATGATCAACAGTTTTCTCACTCCACGACAACACCTCAGCTGACACTGACCAGGTGGGAGAAATCGCATCCCCGGGAACATAAGCTCCCAGCCATTGTCTGCCCCCCAGACAGAAGCAGAGAGCACATGACAGAAATGAATCACCCGCTCCCATGCCCATATCCCCATCACACATCATCCATCCCATAGGCACATCTTCCCTCTTAAAGGTCCCCGGTACGGAAGTAAGGGCAAATCCACTCTACGCTCTGATTCTCACCCCAGGCTTCTATTAAGGGGATCATTGTTACGGAAGTGAGGGAAAATCCACTCTGCGCTCTGATTCTCACCCCAGGCTTCTATTAAGGGGATCATTGTTACGGAAGTCAGGGCAAATCCCCTATGCACTTTGGTACTGACCCCAGGCCTCTCTTAAAGGGATCTCGTGTATGGAAGTTAGGGTAAATCCCTCAGCGCTCTGATTCTCACCCCAGGCTTCTATTAAAGGGATCATTGGTATGGAAGTCAGGGCAAATCCATCCAGCGCTTTGGTTCTGATGCCAGGCCTCTCTTAAAGGGATCCAGGCTATGGAAGTTAGGGCAAATCCACTCTGAGCTTTGGTACTGACCCCAGGCCTCTCTTAAAGGTATCTCCTGTATGGAAGTGAGGGCAAATCCACTATGCGCTTTGGTACTGACCCCAGGCCTCTCTTAAAGGGATCTGTATGGAAGTGAGGGCAAATCCACTATGCGCTTTGGTACTGACCCCAGGCCTCTCTTAAAGGGATCTCGTGTATGGAAGTTAGGGTAAATCCCTCAGCGCTCTGATTCTCACCCCAGGCTTCTATTAAAGGGATCATTGGTATGGAAGTCAGGGCAAATCCATCCTGCGCTTTGGTACTGACCCCAGGCCTCTCTTAAAGGGATCCCCGGTATGGAAGTCAGGGCAAATCCATCCAGTGCTTTGGTTTTGACCCCAGGCCTCTCTTAAAGGGATCCCCAGTATGGAAGTTAGGACCGTTCCACTCAGCGCTGTGGTTCTGACCCCAGTGCCTCTTAAAGGGATCATTGGTATGGAAGTTAGGGCAATTCCACTAAGCGCTCTGGTTCTGACCCCAGGCCCCTCTTAAAGGGATCCCGGTACGGAAGTGAGGGCAAATCCACTCTGCGCTTTGGTACCGACCCCAGGCAACTCTTAAAGGGATCTCCGGTATGGAAGTTAGGGTAAATCCCTCAGCGCTCTGATTCTCACCCCAGGCTTCTATTAAAGGGATCATTGGTATGGAAGTCAGGGCAAATCCACTCAGCTCTCTGGTTCTGACCCCAGGCTGACTGGATGATGTGGGATATTAGGGGGAGTAGTCCGTTGGCTCTGGCTGACGGGACGATGTGGGCTATTAGGGGTAGTAGTCTGGCGGCTGTGACAGGATGATGTGGGATATTAGTAGTCCGGTGGCTCTGGCTGACTTGATGATGTGGGATATTAGTGGTAGTAGTCCAGTGGCTCTGACTGACGGGATGATGTGGGATATTAGTAGTCCGGTGGCTCTGGCTAACGGGATGATGTGGGATATTAGGTGTAGTAGTCCGGTGGCTCTGGCTGACGGGATTGTGTGGGATATTATAGTGAATGTGGCTATGCGGAGTGGGCAGGGCTATACACTCAGCTTTATATATATATATATATATATATATAATCATTATTATTTGTTATAACTAACCATAGCGCCGGGCTCTTCAGGTAGTTAATTATAAAACTGAAAAAATGTTACTTTATAGTAGACAAAAATATTATGAAAAAAAGGAAATAAATCTCACACATTATTGGCGAGGCAGCTCAGGGAAGACAAATGTCAGTCTTCAATATATGCTCTCAGAGATGAAAAGGGAGCAATAATATATGATCCTGTTAAAATCACAAATATTTTCCATGGATATTTATCTAAGTTATACAACTTACCACGCAATCTGCCTCCTCGCCCAGATGAGGGGAGGGTTGTTATGTAATCCTTTCTTCAAAAGTGCACTCTTCCCTCACTTACTATAGAAGCTTTGTCTTCTCTTAACAAGGGGATCTCACAGGAAGAGGTGATGGATGTCCTTTCTCTTCTTCCCAATGGTAAATCCCCGGTCCGGATGGACTAATGTAAATCTACTATAAAACATATAGCTCTATACTAGTCCCGCACTTAGTCAAGTTATTTAACAAATTTTTGACAGGCTCGCCAATACCACCCACTATGCTTCACTCTTTTATTACCCTTATCCCTAAACCAGGAAAGGACCCTTTAGATTGTGCCAACTATAGGCCTATAGCCCTACTTAATGCAGACTTAAATTTTTTTACGAAACTGCTGGCTCTACGGTTGTCCATTCTGCTTCCCCTTTTAATTCATAAAGACCAAGTAGGTTTCGTTACATGTAGACGGGGGGATAACACAAGAAAGGTAATTGACCTTATTGAAGTGATCAATAGAACGGAGAAGGCAGCACTTTTACTTAGCATAGATGCTGAAAAGGCTTTTGACCGCCTTGGGTGGCCATTTATGTTTCAAACGCTGGCTCATTTTGGCATTTCAGGACCTTTTATTACCGCCCTAAAAAGTCTGTACACACATCCATCGGCGACTGTAAAATTGCCCCATGCATTGTGTCAGCCTTTTCCAATCTTTAATGGCACTTGTCAAGGTTGCCCACTTTCTCCGTTACTCTTTGTTATATGTATAGTGCCTCTAGCTGCAGCCATCCACCTTGATCCAGACATTAAAGGAGTGATGGTTAGAGATAAAAAATTTTAACTGTCTTTATTTGCTGATGATGTGCTCTTAAAGCCTGGGTCTCACATAGCGATACACCAGCAATCCTGACAACGATCAGGATCGCTGGTGTATTGCTACATGATCGCTGCTGAGCTGCCACACAGGCAGCTCAGGGCAGCGATCAGCATAGGGACACTGCGGGTAACATCGCTTAGTTACCCGCAGTGTACCTTGGATACTAGCGCCCTGATGCAGGGAGCTGGTAACCAAGGTACACGTCGGGTTTCCAGGCGCTGCGCGGTGCCTGGAAACCCGACGTGCACCTTGGTTACCAGCTCCCCTGCATCAGGGCGCTGGTATCCAAGGTACACAGCGGGTTTCCAGGCACCGCCCCGCGCCTGGCAACCCGCTGTGTACCTTGGTTACCAGCGGATCGCTGGTGTCCCGCCTGTCACACGCAGCGATGCGTGCCTGTCAGCGGGAGACTAGCGATCAAAAAAATGTCCTGACATTTCTGACACGACCAGCGATTCACAGCAGGGGCCTGATCGCTGGTACGTGTCAGAAATAGCGAGATCGCTGCTGAGATCGCTGTTTAGCAGCGATCTCGGTAGCGATCTCGCTATGTGAGACGGGCCCTTAACTCTGACCCAGCCACATACTACCCTTCCCAGTCTACATTCACTTCTAAAACAGTTTGGCCAGCTCTAAGGATATAAAATTAACAAAACAAAAATGGAGGCTCTTCCCCTTAATATTCCGGACAGGTTACTAAGCTCCTTAAAAGGTAATTATAATTATAAATGGCAGGATACCTCCCTGTAATATTTGGGAGTGCTGCTAAACTCTAGATACAACTTTTTATTTAAACATAATTACCCTCAGTTGTTTTCGGAACTGAGACAACTACTTAATAAATGGAATAGTTTACCACTATCCCTATTTGGGAGAATATTGGCGGTTAAAATGACCATTCTTCCAAAGCTACTATACTTATTTGAGACCCTCCCCCTTGTGGTCCCTTATAAAGACCTGAAGGGTATTCAGTTGTCTATCATCCACTTTATCTGGGTTCACAGAAGGCACAGAATCAAAAAACAAATTTTGGTAGCTAGAAGAGATAGAGGAGGTTTAGGTGTCCCAGATATCACCAAATATTATTGGGCAACTCATTTGAGATGTATCCCATCCTGGTCTGCACCTAGAGCATTTTCTAGGTGGATGAAGATTGAGAAATTGTGGATGGCTCTGGTCCATCCCAACTCATATCTATGGGCAACTACCTCAAATAAACTCGACTTGCACACATTGGGACCAATAGCTTTCACTAAGGGGATTTGGAATACCTGTATGAAAAAATTCCCACTGATGTCGAGATGCTCTCCCCTAACTTCCTTTTTGTTTAATCCCAAACTACCAGACAGCTTTAGGGGGAACCTGATTAAGTTGTGGTTTGATATGCGACTTTTTTGTTTGCTGATATAGTTGATAGTCACTCTGGGTCCTTGTTACCTTTTGATAAGATACAATCGGGCTCTGATTTACCGTCAAACTCTTTTTATCAGTATTTACAAATTAGGCATTATATGCAGTCTCTTTACTCCTCTTTAACAGTTTCTATACCAACTCGCTTTGAAAGACTCTGCAGGGCGGGAGTATTGACCAAGAGTCTTATCTCTGATATCTATAGGATTTTATTGGACCCATATCCAGAAGAGTCTCCAAGACACTCCTATATGGACAGGTGGGAGGGTTTCTTGGGGGAATCTCTTTCTTCGGATGTGTGACGGGGGGTCTGGAGGAGGGCAGCTAAGACTTCCAGTTGTTACACGTATAAGGAAAACCAGTTTAAATTGCTTATGTTTTGGTACCACACTCCTTCATTATTGCATAAATTTAATCCTAATATATCTAGCCAATGTTGGAGGTGCGGTTCTGATGATGGAGACCTAACCCATATTTTTTGGACATGTTCAATTATACAAAGTTTCTGGAGTAAGGTCAAAACTTTAATTTTCGAAGTCACGGGTCCTCATGTTCCATTAGACCCTAAATTCTACTTGCTCAATATCCCCCCATTCCAGATTGGAAGTAGGACTCAGCAGATTCTTTTACATATGACTACAGCTGCGAGATGTTTAATAGCAAAGAATTGGAGGCTGGCATATTCTCCGTCATTCAATGAGTTATATTTCCGGATACAGGACATATGAAATATGGAGCACCTCACAGCTTTAATAAATGATATGTTTGAAAGTTTTGAAGCAATGTGGAATTTGTGGGAGAGATACTGGCCCAGAAGGCCTAATAATGGTATTTACCCAACAAAATGTACCATCTTTCCCAGGGTCCTCATCTCCTTCCCTCCCTCGTGTTTTACTGTCCGGTCATTCCTATTTGTTTCTATTATATTTGTTAACTGATTTACATAGTACGTCTACATGTATTATATCTTGGTGTGATTCCATTCTTTAAATTTCTATTGGAAAATCAATACATATTCAGTTATAAAAAAAAAATTCGGGGAGATTCACAAGGAGGGGACTACTGCTGGAGTCATTGCTTCAAGAGCTACTACACATAGACGTATCCAGTAAACATGGGCTACAAGTGTCACATTCCTTGTGTCAAGCCACTCATGACCAATAGACAGCGCCAGAAGAGTCTTACCTGGGCCAAGGAGAAAAAGAACCAGACTGTTGCTCAGTGGTCCAAGGTGGTGTTTTCAGATTAAAGTAAATTTTGCATTTCATTTGAAAATCGAGGTCCCAGAGTCTGGGGGAAGAGTGGAGAGGCCACAATCCAAGTTTTTTGAGGTCTAGTGTGAAGTTTCCACAATCAGTGATGGTTTGGGGAGCCATGTCATCTGCTGGTGTAGGTTCACTGTGTTTTATCAAGACCAAAGTCAGCGCAGGAAATTTTAGAGCAGTTCATGCTTCCCTCTGCCGTCAAGATTTTTGGAGATGAAAATTTGTAATGACTATATAATATATGAGTTTCACATTTTGTATTAAAGAACTGAAATAAATTAACTTTTTGATATTCTAATTTTGTGAGAAGCACCTGTATGTATAAGGTATATCTGCGACAGCCTCTGAGATTCACATGAGGACAGTCTAGGGATGAGTTCCAACACCTCTTTCCACTTTTCTTCCATAAAAGACCCCACATCTGCTTCCTATTTTAATTTAGCTGTCAGGGGATGGTCTCCCATGCGAGACTGTAAGAGTTGCTGATAGATGTATGAAATTAAACCCCGCTATTAAGTCTAGTGAATAATTTCTCCGTATATCCGGTGCCGCAGCACTAAACTTAGATGTGCATGCCTAAGTTGTAGGTATTGATAGAAGAGACCGTGAGGCTATCCAACCTCTTGTTATAGTTTCTTAAAGCTTTTAAATGTTCTATTTCCTACTAACTGATCTAAAGTCTGAATTCCCTTCATTCCCAAAACATCTGAAACCAGCCAACTTGTCAAACTCCACAAGTCGCTGATTTTGCCATAATGGGGTAAAATAAGAGTATTCCCTAATCCCCTACAGTCTCTCCCCCTGTCCCACACCTTGTACATCATTGCTAAGGTCAGTCTATATGTACTTAGTGCCCACCTCCAGCACGTATATGGGTGACACACATTTTTTGTCTTGAAGGACATAACTACCATTCTTGTCCAGACGCTGTCTTTTTCCCACCCATGAAAATGCTGTATCTGCAAAGCTATAAAATATATCCATGGATCTGGAATCTCCAAGCCTCTGTTTTTTCCCTTTGAAGTGATGCCAGTTTTATCCTTGCATTTTGCTTGCACCATATCAGTTCTCTGAACTATGACTGCTCCTTTTGGAAAATGGGAGGAGGGATCCAACATGGGGAATTGTGAAGCAAATACAACAATTGTGGCATCAAAATCACTTTAATGAGATTCCCCCGACCTATTACAGACAAAGGATATTTATTTTGGATGTAAATCTCTCTAGTAAGGGGTTAATGCTTAACGCTATATAGTCTGTAGTATTAGAACCGACCACCACACCGAGATATTTAATCTGTTACACCACTTGTTTCCGAGCTGGTGCAATTGTTTCCATATGTAGGAGAGAGTCAGTCGGAATATAGATGACTTATCCCAATTGATGCTTAGGCCTGATCTAGGAGAAAGCTACTTTATATCTGTCATTATTGGGCCAACAGATGACTCTATGTTGCCCACATACAGTAGTTTCATCGACACACAGAATCAACTTCGCTATGATGTTATTACTCATAAAACCAATGAAGTCCTTGGAATCTTTCAGTTTACATGCCAGCAGCTCATTGCTAATGCAAATAGGAGAGGTGAGAGCGGGCGCCCCTGTCTTGTACCCCTGCCCAACTTAAATAGCCTTGACAATCAACCATTTACTCTCAATCTAGCGGATGGTGACCCAATTTATAAACTTATGACCAAATCCCATTTTGCCCAATACTTTCCATAAATAATACCACTGGACGCTGTCGGAAGCTTTCATTACATCACGGACATTATTCTCTATTTCCAGCCTCGTTATTACCCATCTGCATAGTAAGATATCATCGTCTGATGTGGGTACCGTAGATCTGATCGGCTTAAATCCTGTTTGTCTTCATGGTTCACTTCCGCTATCATTTTATTTCCCTATTGGCGAGTACTTTGGCTGATATTTCATTATCTGCAGGGAGTCGGGATATCGGACGATACGAGTCTGGGGACTCAGGATTTTCTCCCGGACAATAATTGCTTCATTCATAGATGTGGGCAATCTTCCTACTGATGCGGCTGCTCCTCAAGACCCCCAATAATTCTGGTAGCAAGATCCCCCCCATATTCTTTATAGAATTCTCCTGGGAAACCATTGGGCCTTGGAGCTTCTTCATTCTGGAGTTTACTCACTGCCTCCTAAAACTCCTCTACAGTTTATGGCATGGCTGTGGAGTCGGTAAGCCAAACTTCCAACTCCGACTCCTCAATTTCCATGACACCAACTCCGACTTCATGACTCCAACTCCCTCATACATGGCTCATGTTTAGTGATAAATTTACTGTAGTAAAATGGTACGATCAGGCTTTTAATAATTATTATGATACAATAATCAAGCCATTTAGATTTTGCACAAAAGTTTGCATATTTACAATGTATTATACTCTATGCAGTAAGTGGAAAAACAGTTTTAAAAAAAAACATACTGAATAGCATTTGTGCAGTCTATGACTTTGTTCTGAGAAATAGTATCGCCTCCTTCAGATCCTCCTTCATAGATGACCTCAAATATGGCCTAATTATTTTAAGGCTAGAGAACAACCTCTCTACACTAACTTGGGTTGGTGGCAAAGCCGTAACCACATGGGCAACATCTCTAACAATTTCCGGGTATAAAGGAATTGCCTCGTGCACAGTCAGTTTTGATGAACAATTGAACTCTTCTACTCCTTTGAGAGCAAGTGAAAAATTTTGCTGAAATATGGTCAATTTGTCTTCTATGGGAGTGGATCTTTATCCCTGCAGCAACACTTTGCCTGCTCCATGTCATCCAAATACTTGTCGAAATCAAATTCCTCATCTGATGAGGATGAAGGAACGGCAGCAGCAGCACTTGCAGGACCCGAGTCCTCTTGCTCTTGGCCATCCTGTAGCCCCCTCATCCTAACTGCTACCTCAATCAGAGCTTCTTTTCCTTTAGTAAGCTTTTCATCATCCAGCAATATACGATGACTCGGCTCAACATAAACAGCTGCCAGAAAAAAAAATATTTTCTAATAGCAGTGTCTCTCTCCGTTTCATTGAAGCAGCAGTGCCATCTGTGATTAAACCTCCTCTTTGGGACAGGAAAAACAACAAGTTCTTCCACTCCTTTATAAAAATGCCATTACTTAAATTCTCAGCTAGTAACTGTAAATGGGTGATGAAGCAATTCCATCAATTCAGCCACCTATGTCCATTGACCTTCATGTAGTGTTACCTGAGGGTTGGCCATATCTACAAGGAAGGGTTTCAGCTCAAGAAAACGCTCAGTCATTAAATAGGTGCTGCCCCACCGAGTGGTTGATCCACAATTGCCCCTTTTCCAGCACATCTCTTCAAGATCGAATCAATTTTAGGGGTTATGGCAGAAATAGCCAATTTCCTCACTTTGCTAATCAGAGTTCCAGCATGTCCCTCTTGCAGACTATCTCTTATTGCCAGCTGCAGAATCTGCACAACACAGCACATGTTATGAATAGGAAAGAGGTGTGAAGAAGCTTCAACAAGATCATCTAATTGTAAAGAATCATTTTGCTGTTCTTCTGTAGTAATATCTGTTTGTTCCTCCGTTATGGGAACAGGACTGTGGTCTTCCATCTCCAACATAATGAATGTGAAATGTTCTTCTAGCTGCTGTTCACCTTCATTATTATCATTCATTAGTTTAATTGTACTTATCATGTTTGAAGCATTATCAGTTACAATAGCAAGAACCTGTTCTTTTTTGAGTTCATAATCTTGCAGAACTTTTTCCATTAAGGTATGGAGAAACTGGATGTTGTGATGAGCTTTAGTATCTTTTACTGCCAGCATCTTAGTAACAATTTTTTGTTGTCACAAACACGAACATTGATAGCAAAATAGTTCACTCTGTGATGTGTGCAGGCATGCATTTTAAGAAACACAAAGCGTCTCTTGAGAGTCTTTTTAAGATCTTCCTTTTGGTTAAGGGCTTCTTCAATCACTAATTTTCTAATACTTTCTCTTTCCAGAGAAACACCACGTTTGCAGGCCATTTCTCCATTAAGAGGTGTAAAAGCTGTTTGTGCAAATAATGATAATGGTACACTGTCATTCACAACAAGCTCGATAATGTGTCTTTTAAACACATCTGTTGTCATTGTTACAGTAACTTTGTCACTTACAACATATCTTGTAACTGATGTTTGAGACTCTCTTTCCTCCTTTGCCTGGCGGGAAATGCTAGGCTCTGGTTTCTTGGTGCTGCTGTAATCTTTTTCAATCACAGCTTTGTAAACTTCTGGGTGGCAGCGTTGTAAATGTGTTTTTAGATTGGAAGCTCTTGAAGGAGCATTTTTTCCACTGCCTGAGTATGCACTGATTTTGGCATCACAGCATTTGTTTTCATCTGGGTCACTTATACACTGACACACAAAATGTTTTTTATCTTGATTCATTGTGAAATGCTCAAATACACCTGACTTCATAAGATGCTCCGTAGACATTTTGTAATTATGTAAATTCACTCTCAAAATAATTTTGTCCTGTAAAAAAAATAAGGTATATTGTTATTCTAAAAAGAATAGGGAATCATGCACTGTATAATTTGGGATAGAAATAAAACAATATTTGCATAAATCAATAGGACAGATGATAAGTATAAAGTTTGTAAAATATGTCGTTAGATAGCTTCACTCTGAACTTTCAATATCAAGCTTGTCTCAGGGTACAGATCACTAAATGCTTCACATCATATTTCTTCAGTCTATGAAGAGGGGAGGAGGGAGGGCGCATGTTTGTGCTGAATCATATTCCAGAACACACACAGAAAAATATATATGATCGATCCTGTTACTGTATTTCCGAATTTGAGATGTTAGAAAACAGTTTTTCCCCTTATATTCTATGTATAGTGTATATAAGTCATGAGAGCAGCTAATTTCTCCAAACATGAGCTAAGAGGAAAAACAAACTAAAACATCAAGCATACAGAAGCAACGTATACTGGACTATTGATTTATGCACAGTTTATTGAAAGTTTAGATATGCTTTAAGAAGTACTTACCTTCCTTAATCCTGCTTTCCTGCTCACTGCCGAGATGAATGTAGGCTTTCTTTCCCTGTGTGTTTTGTTATTTTTCCCCTTATATGTAGAGGAGGAGCTTCACTGCTTATCATGAACATAAACTGCAGCACAGATTCATCTCAGCTAAAAGTTTAGACCTTATATCAGGAATCGGACAGACATTTATAGGACATTTCATAACTTTCCCAAATTCTTATGAAACAAATATTCCCCACAAACTGCATTGAACTACTGTACCCAATTTATTATATATTTTAGGAGTCGAAGTAGGTCCATTTTATACAGACTCCAACTCCACCAAAATGGGCTCCGACTCTGACTCCACAGCCCTGGTTATGGCCCGTCCAAGAGCAAACTAGGATCTACGGACAGTTCAGGGATTGAAGAGCAAACTAGGATCTATGGAGAGTTCAGGGAGCGAACAGCAAACTAGGATCTATGGAGAGTTCAGGGAGCGAAGAGCAAACTAGGAACTACAGACAGTTCAGGGAGCGAAGAGCAAACTAGGATTTACAGACAGTTCAGGGAGCGAAGAGCAAACTAGGATCTACAGACAGTTCAGGGAGCGAAGAGCAAACTAGGATCTACAGACAGTTCAGGGAGCGAAGAGCAAACTAGGATCTACAGACAGTTCAGGGAGGGAAGAGCAAACTAGGATCTACAGACAGTTCAGGGAGCGAAGAGCAAACTAGGATCTACAGACAATTCAGGGAGCGAAGAGCAAACTAGGATCTACAGACAGTTCAGGGAGCGAAGAGCAAACTAGGATCTACAGACAGTTCAGAGAGCGAAGAGCAAACTAGGATCTACAGACAGTTCAGGGA
This sequence comes from Oophaga sylvatica, assembly GCA_033576555.1. Lineage (NCBI taxonomy): Eukaryota > Metazoa > Chordata > Amphibia > Anura > Dendrobatidae > Oophaga > Oophaga sylvatica. Next base: position 16,998,272 of record JARQOD010000003.1, read on the forward strand.
GCGAAGAGCAAACTAGGATCTACAGACAGTTCAGAGAGCGAAGAGCAAACTAGGATCTACAGACAGTTCAGGGAGCGAAGAGCAAACTAGGATCTACAGACAGTTCAGGGAGTGAAGAGCAAACTAGGATCTATAGACAGTTCAGGGAGCGAAGAGCAAACTAGGATCTACAGACAGTTCAGGGAGGGAAGAGCAAACTAGGATCTACAGACAGTTCAGGGAGCGAAGAGCAAACTAGGATCTACAGACAGTTCAGAGAGCGAAGAGCAAACTAGGATCTACAGACAGTTCAGGGAGCGAAGAGCAAACTAGGATCTACAGACAGTTCAGAGAGCGAAGAGCAAACTAGGATCTACAGACAGTTCAGGGAGCGAAGAGCAAACTAGGATCTACAGACAGTTCAGGGAGCATTATACTGTGTAAGTACAGGGGTATAGCGTCTTCCTTTGCTGTGGAGTTAGACGGGTATATTCGCTCCATACACACATGGCTCCACTGCGTACACACTTGGCTCCGCTCCGTACACGCACACAGCTCTGTAAATGCACACAGCTCCATTCCATACACATAGGGCTCCGTTCCATACACACGGCTCCATTCACACACAGGGCTCTGTTTAGTACACACACAGCTTCACTCCGTACACACAGCTCCGCTCTGTAAATACATGGCTCTCCTACATACACGCACAAGGCTCCGCTCTGCCCATGCACAGCTCTCCTCCATACACATGGCTCTGCTCCATACACCTCTTACACACATGGCTTCACCCCATACACCTTGTACACACACGGCTTCGCTCCGTACACACACACGGCTCTGCTCTGTACACAGTCACACGACTCCGCTCCGTACACCTCGTACACACACGGCTCCACTCCGTACATATACGGCTCCGCTGCATACACCTCTTACACACGTGGCTCTACTCTGTACACCTCATACACACGTCTCCGCTCAGTACACCTCGTACACACATGGCTCCGCACACCTTGTACACACATGGCTCCGCTCCGTACACCCCGTACACACACGGCTCCGCTCCGTACACCCTGTACACACACGGCTCCGCTCCGTACACACACGGCTCTGCTCAGTATACCTCGTACACACATGGCTCAGCTCCATACACCTCGTATACACACGGCTCTGCTACATCCACACTGTAAACCCCTCCTGTGCTGACCCCACACATAAACTTCCCCTCATCCAGCACAATGACAACCAGCACAGCAGAGTCCTGCATACACTGAAGCCCCTGATCATTTGACCCTGACTCCTCCCCTCCTGTGACCTCATCGCAGGTCCTGTGCGCACAGAACAGCCATAATATTTGGTGGGCGGCTCTGCAGGAGGAGGTTGGTGCTGGAGATTCCCCATTACTGGGCGCAGGTAAGACCGGTTTTATACAAAGTGTGGCTCCAAATGCTCACATATTCCACATCACACAGAAACATGTCGGCTGTAGTTAAATGGGCTGAGTTCAGGCCGATTGTGATGGACAATATTGAAGTCATTCATTTCTTATTTCCTGGCCTATTTACACCAGATGAGGAACAATGATGGGGACAGAACAATCACTAATAGATCAGTTTGTCCCCATACAGTATCATGTTATCAGCAGCACGTCTGCAGTTTACACCGGCGACGTGCTGCTGAGAACAAGGATTTCTGTTCCAGCATAAACAATCCAATCACTCGATGAATAGGCAGCATTTTGCTTGTTTAGTGAAATTCACCCCATAGTCCTCTACATGGTATAATGTATACCCCTTAGTCCTCCATACAGTATAATACACACGCCACAGTGCTCGATATAGTATAATACACTCCCCATAGTCCTCCACTTAGTATAATGCACCCCATAGTCCTCCATACAAAATAATACACAAACCATAGTCTTCCATACACATACAGTATAATACACACCCCATAGTGCTCCACATTGTATAATGCACCCCATAGTCCTTGATATAGTATAATACACTCCACATAGTATAATACGCCCCATAGTCCACCACATTGTATTATGTACACCCCATAGTCCTCCATACAGTATAATACACACCCCACAGTGCTTGATATAGAATAATGCACTCTGCATAGTCCTCATAGTATAATGCACACTCCATAGTACTCCATCTAGTGTTATAGTCTTCAATATGGTATAATACACACCCCATAAGGCTCCACATAGTATAATGCACCCAATAGTCTTCAATATAGTATAATACACATCCCATCGAGCTCCACATAGTATAATGCACCCCATAGTCCTTCACATAGTATAATGTACACCCCATAGTGTTCCACATAGTATAATACACCCCACAGTCCTCCATACAGTATAATACACACCCCATAGTCTTCCGTACACATACAGTATAATACAGACCCCAAAATCCTCCACATAGTATAATGCACCCCATAGTCCTCCTCATAGTATAATACACTCCACATAGTATAATACACCCCATAGTCCTCCACATAGTATAATGTGCACCATAGTCCTCCACATTGTATAATATGCACCCCATAGTCCTCCATATAGTATAATACACACCCCATAGTCCTTCATACAGTATAATACACCGCATAGTCCTCGATATAGTATAATACACTCCCCATAGTTCTCTACATAGTATAATGCACCCCATAGTCTTCTATATAGTATAATACACAACCCATAGGGCTCCAAATAGTATAATGCACACCATAGTCACCGATGTAGTATAATGCAGCCCTCATAGGAGTATCATGCAGCCCCACATAGGAATATAATGCTGCCCCCATTGGAGTATATTGCAGTCCCATAGGAATAAAATGCAGACCCCCATAGGAGTATAATGCATCCCTATAGGAATATAATGCAGACCCCATAGGAGTATAATGCAGTCCCCATAGGAGTATAATACAACCACCCATAAGAGTATAATGCAGCCCCCCATATGAGAATAATGCAGCCCATCAGGAGTATAATGCAGCCCCCATAGGAGTATAATGCAGACCCCCTATAGGAGTATAATGCACCCTACCATTGGACTGTAATGCAGCCCCCATAGGAGTATAATGCAGCCGCCATAGGAGTATAATGCACCCCCATAGCCGTATAATGCACTACCATAGTAGTATAATGCAGCCCCATAGGAATATAATGCAGACTCCGATAAGAGTATAATGCAGCCCTGTAGGAGTATAATGCAGCCCTTCATAGGAATATAATGCAGCCCCCCATAGGAGTACAATGCAGTCTCCCATAGGAGTGTAATGCAGCCCATTAGGGGTATAATGCAGCCCTCCATAGGAGTATAATTCAGCCCCCCATAGGAGTATAATGCAGCCCCATAGAGTATAATGCAGCCCCCCACAGTAGTATAATGCAGTTTCCACAGTAGTATAAAGCAGCCCTCCATAGGAGTATAATGCAGCCCCCCCATAGGCGTATAATTCAGTCCCATAGGAGTATAATGTAGACCCCTCTATAGGAGTATAATGCAGCCCCATACAGTATAATGCAGTACCCTATAGGTGTATAATGTAGCCCCTATAGTCCTCCAGTATCATGCATTCACTAAAGCCCCCCAGTGTCATGCATTCACTAAAGCTTTCATCAACTCCTGGACAGTCTGTGGTGCAACGTGACGTTGGTGGATGGAGCGAGACATGCTGTCCCAGATGTGCTCAATCGGATTCAGGTCTGGGGAACTGGCGGGCCAGTCCATAGCTTCAATGCCTTCATCTTGCAGGAACTGCTGACACACTCCAGCCACATGATGTCTGGCATTGTCCTGCGTTAGGAGGAACCAAGGGCCAACCGCACCAGCATATGGTCTCACAAGGAGTCTGAGGAGCTAATCTCGGTACCTAATGGCAGTCAGGCTACCTCTGGTGAGCACATGGAGGGCTGTGCGGCCCTCCAAAGAAATGCCACCCCACACCATTACTGACCCACCACAAAACCGGTCATGCTGAAGGATGTTGCAGGCAGCAGATCGCTCTCCACGGCGTCTCCAGACTCTGTCACGTCTGTCACATGTGCTCAGTGTGAACATGCTTTCATCTGTGAAGAGCAAAGGGCGCAAGTGGCGAATTTGCCAATCCTGGTGTTCTGTGGCAAATGGCAAGCGTCCTGCACAGTGTTGGGCTATGAGCACAACCCCCATCTGTGGACGTTGGGCACTCAGAACATCCTCATGGAATCGGTTTCTAACCGTTTGTGCAGACACATGCACATTTGTGGCCTGCTGGAGGTCATTTTGCAGGTCTCTGGCAGTGCTCCTCCTGTTCCTCCTTGCACAAAAGCGGAGGTAGTGGTGCTGCTGCTGGGTTGTTGCCCTACTATGGCCTCCTCCACGTCTTCTGGTGTACTGGCCTGTCTCCTGGCAGCGCCTCCAGCCTCTGGACTGTTGTGAATGGGTTTGAGATGAGTTCTGAGCAGAGGCTCCCTCTGGTGGTTACAAGCGGTACTAGTGAGGATTGTGAGGACTGGGAATCAGGTGTTACTGATTGGTCTTATATAAGGGAGTCATTTTCCCATCAGGGTTGCCGGTGATCAATTGTTCTGGTCTGAATCCTTCTTTCCAGTTTCCCTTGTAGCCTGCTGTGTCGTGTCTGCATCTCCTGCTATCAGATAAGACAATTTCTTATTTTGTGTTTTTGCTATATTTTTGCATTTTGTCCTGCACTTCTGTGGGGGCCTTCAGGGTCCCCTCCGGGGGCTTTTGCCCTCTCAGTTTAGTCCAGCCACTGTGTTTTGTACTTTTGCTTTTTCCAGTTTTTTTTCAGTGGCTGCTGTTTTGATTTTTTTACACCAGAGAACTAATTTAGGTGGTAGAGGTCGTGTGATCTCAGGTGATTTTGAAATTAGTAGAGTTGGTGTTTTTTCAGGGTTTTCTGAGATTGCAGTAAGTACCCTTCCTGTCCTTTTCTATTTAGATAGTTTGGGCCCCAGCGTTTGCTCATACTATTTTCTTTCTGTGTCAGTATTTCCTCTTGTCTAACCGCCATTACATGTTTGGGGGCTTTCTATTATCTTTGGGGTTCTGCTCCGGGGCAGATAGCTTTCCTATTTCTATCTTTAGGTGTAGTTAGTTTCTCAGGCTGTGACGAGGCGTCTAGGACCAACGTAGGAACGCTCCACGGCTGCCTCTAGTTGCGGTGGTTAGTCAGGGTACTGCAATCTCATAGATTCCAACTGCTCTGGTGTATTTCCTTTTTTACCTGCACTCCTCAGCTACCGTAACATAACACTGGACACTACGCTGATAGACACAGCAAATCTTCTTGCCACAGCTCACATTGATGTGCCATCTTGGATGAGCTGCACTACCTGAGCCACTTGTGTGTCCATTTCATGCTACCACTAGTGTGAAAGCACAACCAACATTCAAAAGTGACCAAAACATCAGCCAGAAATGTGGTCTGTGGTCCCCACCTGCAGAACCACTCCTTTATTGAGTGTGTCTTGATAATTGCCAATAATTTCCATCTGTTGTCTATTCCATTTGCACAACAGCATGTGAAATTGATTGTCAATCAGTGTTGCTTCTTAAGTGGACAGTTTGATTTCCCAGAAGTTTTATTTACTTGGAGTTATATTCTGTTGTTTAAGTGTTCCCTTTATTTTTTTGAGCAGTGTGTGTATGTATGTATGTGTGTATATATATATATATATATATATATATATATATATATATATATATATATATATACAGTTAGGTCCATATATATTTGGACAGACACAACATTTATGTAATTTTGGTTCTAGACATTACCACAATGAATTTTAAACAAAACAATTCAGATGCAGATGAAGTTCAGGCTTTCAGCTTTCATTTGAGGGTATCCACATTAAAATTGGATGAAGGGTTTAGGAGTTTCAGCTCCTTAACATGTGCCACCCTGTTTTTAAAGGGACCAAAAGTAATTGGACAGATTAAATAATTGTAAATAAAATGTTCATTTCTAGTACTTGGTTGAAAACCCTTTGTTGGCAATGACTGCCTGAAGTCTTGAACTCATGGACATCACCAGACGCTGTGTTTCCCCCTTTTTGATGCTCTGCCAGGCCTTCACCGCGGTGGTTTTCAGTTGCTGTTTGTTTGTGGGCCTTTACTGTCTGAAGTTTAGTCTTTAACAAGTGAAATGCATGTTCAATTGGGTTGAGATCAGGTGACTGACTTGGCCATTCAAGAATATCTCACTTCTTTGCTTTAATAAACTCCTGGGTTGCTTTGGCTTTATGTTTTGGGTCATTGTCCATCTGTAGTATGAAACGATGACCAATCAGTTTGGCTGCATTTGGCTAGATCTGAGCACACAGTATGGCTCTGAATACCTCAGAATTCATTCGGCTGCTTCTGTCCTGTGTCACATCATCAATAAACACTAGTGACCCAGTGCTACTGGCAGCCATGCATGCCCAAGCCATCACACTGCCTCCGCCGTGTTTTACAGATGATGTGGTATGCTTTGGATCATGAGCTGTACCACGCCTTCGCCATACTTTTCTCTTTCCATCATTCTGGTAGAGGTTGATCTTGGTTTCATCTGTCCAAAGAATGTTCTTCCAGAACTGTGCTGGCTTTTTTAGATGTTTTTTTAGCAAAGTCCAGCCTAGTCTTTTTATTGATGCTTATGAGTGGCTTGCTCCTTGCAGTGAACCCTCTGTATTTACTTTCATGCAGTCTTCTCTTTATGGTAGATATGGATATTGATACGCCTACCTCCTGGATAGTGTTGTTCACTTGGTTGGCTGTTGTGAAGGGGTTTCTCTTCACCATGGAGAGTATTCTGCGATCATCCACCACTGTTGTCTTCCGTGGGCGCCCAGGTCTTTTTGCATTGATGAGTTCACCAGTGCTTTCTTTCTTTCTCAGGATGTACCAAACTGTAGATTTTGCCACTCCTAATGTTGTATCAATTTCTCGGATGGTTTTTTTCTGTTTTTGCAGCTTAAGGATGGCTTGTTTCACCTGCATGGAGAGCTCCTGTGACCGAATGTTTCCTTCACAGCAAAACCTTCCAAATGCAAACACCACACCTCAAATCAACTCCGGCCCTTTCATTTGCTTAATTGAGAATGACATAACAAAGGGATTGCCCACACCTGTCCATGAAATAGCCTTGGAATCAATTGTCCAATTACTTTTGGTCCCTTTAAAAACAGGGTGGCACATGTTAAGGAGCTGAAACTCCTTAACCCTTCATCCAATTTTAATGTGGATACCCTCAAATGAAAGCTGAAAGTCTGAACTTCAACTGCATATGAATTGTTTTGTTTAAAATTCATTGTGGTAATGTCTAGAACCAAAATTACATAAATGTTGTCTCTGTCCAAATATATATGGACTATGGACCTAACTGTATATATATAATATATATATATATATATATATACACACACCTATACTATGTGTATATATATATATATATATTCTATTGTAAGCTGTCAGTGTGATTTTACAGTATACCGCACATGAATTGCCGGCTTTATTAAAGGACACTTGTGCGTATTTCTCGCAAGTCACACTCATGGTCCTTGTGGTGTGTGAATTTTTCTCGCACCCATACACTTGTATTGGCGATTCTCATCCGATATACGGTGCAAATCGCAGCATGGTGCGATTTCACTCGCACGTATAATACTGACGAGAAAAAAATGGATGATTGGAGCTGCCCCATAGATTAACATTGGTCCAAGTGCTATGCAATTTTTTTTCTCACATAACACTCGTCCGTATTTCTCGCTAGTGTGACGCCGGCCTTAAAGAGTTGGATACTAATAATAAGCGGTGTATATTATTATTCTATAGAGGGGTCAGACTTGGATACTAATAATAATAAGCGGTGTATATTATTATTCTATAGAGGGGTCAGACTTGGATACTAATAATAATAAGCGGTGTATATTATTATTCTATAGAGAGGTCAGACTTGGATAATAATAATAAGCGGTGTATATTATTATTCTATAGAGTGGTCAGACTTGGATACTAATAATAATAAGCGGTGTATATTATTATTCTATAGGTGAGTATTGCTGCACTTTATTGAGTTCTTTATTAGCTCCTTCCCATCGGTAGTCGGGATCGTTCCAACTTGTGCCCATTAATCAGTTAATAACGATTCCAAAGTGCACATTCATATTCATGGTAACATGTAACCATTCCCAGTATATGAACAGAACAGAAATCACCCCTCATTATTGCACTGTGCCCCCAATGTGCGTTAACCAGTGTTAATACGCTACGACGAGTTCTTGTTGTTGAACTATTGCTACTTGCTCCTACAATATATTATATATATTTCTATTCATTATTATAATTCCCACACAGGAAGATTAACCCCTAATATAGCAATTCCTCACACACTGTTACATCATACTGCTCTCCTTTTTCCCCCTAGTATATTTAGTGGCAAAGTCAAATGCAGAGATTCATAAAGCCAAACATATGAAATGTACTAACACAACATCAAATAATGAAGCATGGTAAACATAAATGAGAGAAGAACCGAGCATATACAGTCGTGGCCAAAAGTTTTGAGAATGACACAAATATTATATTTTCACATGATCTGCTGCCCTCTGATTTTTATGTGTGTTTGACAGATGTTTTTATCACAGACAGAAATATAATTGCAAACATATGAGTAACAAAGCTTATATTGACAGTTAGAATGAGTTAATGCAGCAAGTCAATATTTGCAGTGTTGACCCTTCTTCTTCAGGACCTCTGCAATTCTCCCTGGCATGCTCTCAATCAACTTCTGGACCAAATCCTGACTGATAGCAGTCCATTCTTGCACAATCAATGCTTTCATTTTGTCAGAATTTTTAGGTTTTTGTTTGTCCACCCGTCTCTTGATGATTGACCACAAGTTCTCAATGGGATTAAGATCTGGGGAGTTTCCAGGCCATGGACCCAAAATCTCTATGTTTTGTTCCCTGAGCCATTTAGTTATCACCTTTGCTTTATGGCAAGGTGCTCCATCATGCTGGAAAAGGCATTGTTGATCGCCAAACTGCTCTTGGAGGGTTGGGAGAAGTTGCTCTTGGAGGACATTCTGGTACCTGTTATGATTTGGTAGCTGAGGAGAGCAGGCAAAAAAGGCAATACACCAGAGAGGTTGGAATCTACTGGATTGCAGTACCCTGACTAACCACCACAACTAAAGGCAGCCGTGGAGCGTACCTACGTTGGTCCTAGACGCCTCGTCACAGCCTGAGAAGCTAACTACACCTAAAGATAGAAAGAGGAAAACTATCTGCCCCGGAGCAGATCCCCAAAGAACATAGGAAGCCCCCAAACATGTAATGGCGGTTAGTCAAGAGGAAATACAGACACAGACAGAAAATAGTATGAGCAAACGTTGGGGCCCAATCTTCCTAGACAGAAAAGGATAGGAAGGTCACTTACTGTAATCCAAAAAAAACCCTAAAAAATACCAACACACTAATTGCAAAAACACCTGAGATCACACGACCTCTACCACCTAAATTAGTTCTCTGGTGTAACAAAACTAAGCCGCAGCCACAGAAAAAACTGGAAAAGGCAAATGAACAAACAACTGGCTGAACAAAACTGAGAGGAGCACAAGCCCCCGGAGGGGACCTGGCAGTCCCCCACAGAAGTGCAGGAAAAAATGCAAAAAGCAAGCACAAAAAACTAAAAGAAGAAAATGTCTTATCTGATAGCAGAAGATGCAGGCACGAAACAGCAAGCTTCAATGTGAACCAGGAACAAAAGTTGAGACCAGAACAATTGATCACCAGCAACCCTGATGGGAGGGAACCTCCCTTATATAAGACCAGTCAGTAACACCTGATCGCCAATCTTCACAATCTTCATTGATTAGTTCAGTACTGTTTGTAACCACCAGAGGGAGCTTCTGCTCAGAATTCATTTCTAGCACATTCACAACAGTACCCCCCCCTTGAGGAGGGGGTCACCGAACCCTCATTTGGGCAACCAGGTCGGTCAGGATGAGCTCTGTGATACGCACGGATGAGTCTTCTAGCATGGATGTCCGAAGCAAACACCCAAGAATTGTCCTCCTGACCATAACCTCTCCACTTAACCAAATACTGGAGTTTCCGTCTAGAAAAACGAGAATCCAATATTTTCTCAACCACATACTCCAGATTGCCCTCAACCAAAACAGGGTCAGGAGGCACAGCCATAGGAACCACTGGCTCGACAAACCTCTTCAATAAGGACTTGTGGAACACGTTATGGATCTTAAATGTCCCTGGAAGAAGTAAACGAAAGGAAACAGGATTAAGAATCTCCATGATCTTATAAGGTCCAATGAACCTAGGCTTAAACTTAGGAGATGCAACTCTCATAGGGATATTTCTTGAGGACAACCAGACCAAGTCCCCCACTTCAAACCGAGGACCATCAGTCCTATGCCGGTTGGCAAACCGCTGGGCCCTCTCCTGAGAGAGGGACAACCTCTCCACTACCTGGTCCCAAATCTGCTGCATACGCTCCACAACAGAGTCAACACCTGGACAGACAGAAGCCTCCGTCTGTCCTGAAGAAAATCGAGGGTGAAACCCAAAATTGCAGAAAAATGGAGACATCAAGGTTGCAGAGCTAGCCCTATTATTAAGGGCAAACTCAGCCAAAGGCAAAAAAGAGACCCAGTCATCCTGATCAGCAGACACAAAGCATCTCAGATAAGTCTCCAATGTCTGGTTTGTTCTCTCAGTTTGTCCATTGGTCTGAGGATGAAAAGCTGAGGAGAAAGACAATTGAACACCCAGTTTAGAACAAAAAGTCCTCCAAAATCTGGAAACAAACTGGACTCCTCTGTCAGACACAATGTTCTCAGGAATACCATGTAACCGAACAACGTGCTGAAGGAACAAAGGCACCAATTCGGAGGAGGAAGGCAACTTAGGTAATGGCACAAGATGTATCATTTTGGAAAACCTATCACAAATCACCCAGATAATGGTCATTCTCTGAGAAACAGGGAGATTGGAAATGAAATCCATGGAGATATGGGTCCATGGTCTCTTGGGCACAGGCAATGGCATCAACAAACCACTAGGGCGAGAGCAAGGCTTGGAGCGAGAGCAAGTCCCGCAGGACTGCACAAATTCCCTGACGTCACGAGACAAAGTAGGCCACCAAAAGGACCGACTAACCAAGTCTCTGGTACCAAAAATTCCGGGATGACCGGCCAATGAGGAACAATGAATCTCAGACATCACACTCTTTTTCCACCGGTCTGGGACAAACAATTTCTCAACAGGGCAGAGTTCGGGTTTATCCTCCTGACACCCCTCCAGAGCCAGTCTCAAATTGGGCGAGATAGTGGAAAGAACCACACCCTCTTTCAAAATAACAGTAGGATCAGATAACTCAGGAGAGTCAGCAAGGAAACTCCTCAAGAGGGCATCCGCTTTAACATTCTTAGTGGCAGGAAGAAAGGAAACCACAAAATTAAAACGTGTGAAAAACAAGGCCCACCTGGCCTGTCTAGGATTAAGTCGCTTGGCTGATTCCAGATAAACCAGATTCTTATGGTCTGTGAGGACCACCACCTGATGTTTGGCTCCCTCCAGCCAATGTCTCCACTCTTCAAAAGCCCACTTCATGGCCAATAACTCCCGATTACCCACGTCATAATTACGTTCAGTTGGAGAAAATTTTCGAGAGAAAAAGGCACAAGGGTTACTTTTAGAGGTCTCTGGATCTCTTTGGGACAAAACGGCACCTGCCCCAATTTCAGAGGCATCAACCTCCACCTGAAATGGCAGAGAAACATCAGGCTGCCGTAGAACAGGAGCAGAAGTGAATCTCTGCTTAAGTTCCTGAAACGCAGAAACTGCCTCAGGAGGCCAATTCACCACATCAGAACCCTTCTTGGTCAAATCAGTCAATGGTTTAACAATAACAGAGAAATTACCAATAAATTTACGATAAAAATTGGCAAAACCCAAGAATCTCTGAAGAGCCTTTAATGAAGTAGGTTGGACCCAATCACAGATGGCCTGAACCTTGACCGGGTCCATTTCAATAACAGATGGGGACAAAATGAATCCCAGAAATGAGATCCTCTGTACGCCAAAAAGACACTTTGATCCCTTTACATACAGAGCATTCTCTCTCAAAATCTGGAACACAGTCCGAACATGTTTCACATGAGAGTCCCAATCATTGGAAAAAATCAAGATATCATCCAAATAAACAATCAGAAATTTATCCACAAAATCCCTGAAAATGTCATTCATGAAGGACTGGAAGACGGAAGGAGCATTAGTGAGCCCAAAGGGCATCACTAGGTAATCAAAATGCCCCTCTGGGGTATTAAATGCCGTCTTCCATTCATCCCCGTGCTTAATGCGAATAAGGTTATATGCCCCCCTGAGGTCAAGCTTGGTAAACCAAGTAGCACTTTTCACCCTGGAAAACAGGTCAGAAATCAAGGGTAACGGATATTGATATTTCACAGTGATATTGTTCAAGAGACGATAATCAATACACGGCCTTAATGAACCATCCTTTTTGGCCACAAAGAAAAAACCGGCACCCAAGGGTGAAGAGGATGGTCTGATATGACCCTTCTCCAATGACTCCTTGATATAAGACCGCATAGCGTCATGTTCAGGTACAGACAAGTTAAAAAGGCGACCTTTAGGGAATTTACCACCAGGCACCAATTCAATAGCGCAGTCATAGCTCCTATGGGGGGGGGCAAGGATGCAGATTTACTTTCGCTAAACTCATCAGAAAAATCTGTCAAAAAGTCAGGAACATCCTGAGCCTGGGGGAGGCAGAAAAAACAGGAGTGTTGGCATTAACACATTAGCAGCCCCAACTGGTTACAGACACAGATTTCCAATCCAAAACAGGATTATGAGACTGCAAACAAGGGAAACCTAGTACAATAATGTCATGCAGATTATACAGCACCAAAAATTTGCAACTCTCCTGATGATCAGGTTCAACCCTCATTATCACCTGAGTAGAGAACTGGGGTTTATTCTCAGCTAAAGGAGTAGAATCGATCCCCAGTAGGGGAATAGACTTCCGTAGGGGTATCAAGGGAAACCCACAACGTTTAGCAAAATCAAAATCCATCAGGTTAATAGCTGCTCCCGAATCAACAAAATCCTGAGCAGAAAATGTGGACAGGGAGCAAATCAGGGTAACAGTCAACAAAAATTTAGTCTGAACACTACCCAAGACAACTGAACGTGCAAAACGTCTTCCCCGCTTAGGGCAGACTGAAATAGCATGAGAGGCATCACCACAGTAGAAACATAACCCATTGCGTTTTCGAAAATCCTGACGCTGTGCCCCAGAAGCCACTCCATCACACTGCATGGGCCCAGAAGCTGGTCCACAAGGCAACACCATTCCACGCATACCTCTACGCTCACGCAAACGTCTGTCAATTTGAATCGCTAATGACATAGAATCATTGAGGCCAGAGGGAGCAGGGAATCCCACCATAACATCTTTTACATTCTCTGACAGACCCCTCCGAAAAAGGGCTGCCAAAGCATCATCATTCCATTTGGTCAGGACTGCCCACTTTCGAAATTTCTGACAGTATAACTCAGCGTCCTCAAGCCCCTGATTTAATGCCAACAAGGTTTTTTCAGCTTGATCAGTGACATTAGGTTCATCGTACAATAACCCCAGAGCCAAAAAAAATGCATCAACATTACTCAAAACAGGGTTCCCAGGTGTCAGGGAAAAAGCCCAATCCTGAGGATCTGTCACGCTGTCTAGCAGATGTATAAATATATAATGTCAGTAATCTATCAAGTGGGACAACATACTATCTAACATATAAGTAGGTAACATTAACATGTATATATAGCATAGTATTACCTGACATAATATCCTGTGAGTCAATACTGAATCCTTTTCACGCTGTCTCTGGCTAGAGGTGGACCGGGGTCTATGCTGACCCTAAACTGGGGTCCTGACTAGTCCCTCTACCTGGAGGTACTGTTAATGGTACAGAGGTCCAGGCCACCAGCGTAAACCCTGTCTCCTACTAATCCCTGACCACTGTAATCTAGTCCTTAGAAGGACCCTGATTACCACCAAAGGGAATGGACAGGTAAAGGTTAACAAACAGTATAGACAAACGAGACAGACAGGGGATAAAGTAAATACTGTCTTTCATACAACATATAAACACAGAGGGAACACCAAAGGTCTAGGAGATAAACTATAAGCAAGGAGGGGATGAACAACAAAAGAGCTCTTAGCTTAAGTCTTCTCAGAACCGATCCTATCTGCAGTCTGTATGAATGCTTTCACCGGCATCTAACACCCAGACTGGCAGGGATATAAAGGAAGCTAATTAGAACATAATCAAAAGCAGCCGGGCGAGGCTGGACCTAGTCTTAGCAAAGAGCTAGGTAAAATTAACTCTCTCATTACCAAACACAAAGTAACAGCAACTCAGCTGCGAGAAGTCAGAATGTGCAATCGCGACGATCCTCGTGGCGATGCACCCATGACAGTACCCCCCCTTCTACGAGGGGCCTCCGGACCCTCAGGGCCAGGTCTGCCCGGGTAAGTTGTGTGGAAGGTCCGAACCAATCGATCTGCGTTAACCTCCGACGCAGGGACCCACGTCCTCTCCTCAGGACCATACCCCTTCCAATGAACCAGGTACTGAAGGGACCGACGATTCAGACGTGAGTCAATGATCTTCAACACCTGAAACTCCAAGCTACCATTGACCACCACCGGAGGAGGAGGCAGAGGCGACGGTATAACTGGCGCCACGTACCTTTTAAGCAACGATTTGTGGAACACATTGTGGATTTTAAACATAGGAGGGAGGTCCAGACGAAATGCCACAGGATTAACTATAGAACTGATCCTGTATGGACCGATGAACCTGGGACCCAGTTTCCAGGAGGGAACCTTGAGTTTTATATTCTTGGTAGACAACCACACCAGATCGTTCACACCTAGGTCCGAACCAAACACTCTCCTCCTATCAGACCTCCGCTTGTAACGGTTCCCATAGCACTCAGACCATTCAGCACTCCTCTCCAAACTGAAGCAAGTGACGACGAGAATCATTCCTCCTCAGGAACCCCAGATGGACGGGTTTGTGGGGTCTTAGAGCGAGCACAAACTCCACAGGACGTGACAAATTTTATTACCTCTTTATTTAAGTTAGGCCACCAAAACCGGCGAGAAAGGAGATCCACAGTTGCTTTACTCCCTGGATGTCCTGCTAAAGCAGAACTATGATGTGCCTCGATAACTTTTTGTCTTAACTGATTAGGAACAAACAGTCTCCCTGGAGGTCCTACAGGAGTGTCCCCCTGAGCCTCCAACACCTCCTCCTCAAGCTCAGAGCACACAGCCGACACCACCACTCCCTCCTGCATGATAGGAACCGGGCCATCCGTCTTTCCGGCCCCTGGGACACTATGAGATAAGGCATCAGGAAGCAATTTTATTGAGCAGTCATACGTGCGATGAGGAGGTAACTCTTGACACCCCTCCTCTGAGAACATCTCCCAAAGTCCTCCAGAAAAGGAGGCAAAGTCTTAGGCACGACCGCACCGATGACCGTGTTCATGCAGTTATTCTTGCAAAATTCACCTCACTGGCTTATCTTTCTGGATTGCCAATCAATCACTGGGTTATGTTTAGTCAACCAAGGAAGTCCCAACACAATAGGAGTAGGAAGACCCTCCAACACATAACAAGACAACCGTTCTTTATGTATTGCCCCTACTCGAAGGTCTATGCTATGAACAGCTTGTACAAAGCTACCTTGACCGAGAGGTCTGGCGTCAATAGAAAGTATAGGGATCGGTTTGGCCAATACACTCAGTTGCATACCTTGCACCTGGGCAAACCGAGCGTCCACCATATTAGCCCCAGACCCACTATCAAGAAGAACAGAAATCCTCTCAACTCTCGCACCAACCACCACCTCCGCAGGCACGAGAAATTGAGACGGACCCGGGGACGAAATACCTACTCCAGGTTGTCGTCCACCACACAACCTGGGATTAACAGTTTTTCGGTGACTCCTTTGCTCAATGAGGCACGGGAGGGACACCCCCAACAAAATGCCCCTCTCTCCCGCAGAAGAAACACCTTCTTGTCTTGCGGCGCACCGCTGATTCCCTCCTACAAATTGATGTCCCTCCCAACTGCATAGGTTCCTCAGAACAGACCAGGGGAATCTCAACATCAGGGACTTTAGTAGTGGATGGAGTCATAACAGGGGGCGGAGTTACCTCGCACCTCCCCCGAAGCCGTCTATCAATACGAATGGCAAGAGCCATAGCAGCCTCCAGTGACGGAGGAGAATCATACTGAGCCAAAACGTCTTTTACTTTGTCAGATAACCCTTGACAAAACTGGCTCCTAAGAGCTGGGTCATTCCACTGAGTATCTGTGGCCCATCTACGGAACTCAGAAGAAAATTCCTCCGCCGGACGATCTCCCTGCTGTATCCTACGTAACTTCGTTTCAGCAAGGGAGACCCGATCCGGGTCATCATACACCAAACCCAGGGCAGCAAAAAATTGATCTACTGACTGGAGGGCCGGGGAGCCCGGGGGAAGAGAGAACACCCAGGATTGAGGGTCCCCTTGTAAGAGCGAGATGACAATTCCCACCCTCTGCTCTTCACTCCCCGATGACCGAGGCCGCAGCCGAAAGTACAATTTACATGCCTCCCGGAAGGTAAAAAATTTGTCCCGCCACCAGTGAACCTGTCCGGGAGAGCAACCTTAGGTTCAGATCTGGTTTGCTCCGGGGGGGACAAAACCTTGGACTTAATATCCATAAGCTCCATGGACAACCTCTGCAACTGCCGGGCAAGCTGGGCTACTGGATCCATGGTAGCTGAGGAGAATTTTTAGTAAGGCCGGTGAAAATGTCACGCTGTCTAGCAGATGTATAAATATATAATGTCAGTAATCTATCAAGTGGGACAACATACTATCTAACATATAAGTAGGTAACATTAACATGTATATATAGCATAGTATTACCTGACATAATATCCTGTGAGTCAATACTGAATCCTTTTCACGCTGTCTCTGGCTAGAGGTGGACCGGGGTCTATGCTGACCCTAAACTGGGGTCCTGACTAGTCCCTCTACCTGGAGGTACTGTTAATGGTACAGAGGTCCAGGCCACCAGCGTAAACCCTGTCTCCTACTAATCCCTGACCACTGTAATCTAGTCCTTAGAAGGACCCTGATTACCACCAAAGGGAATGGACAGGTAAAGGTTAACAAACAGTATAGACAAACGAGACAGACAGGGGATAAAGTAAATACTGTCTTTCATACAACATATAAACACAGAGGGAACACCAAAGGTCTAGGAGATAAACTATAAGCAAGGAGGGGATGAACAACAAAAGAGCTCTTAGCTTAAGTCTTCTCAGAACCGATCCTATCTGCAGTCTGTATGAATGCTTTCACCGGCATCTAACACCCAGACTGGCAGGGATATAAAGGAAGCTAATTAGAACATAATCAAAAGCAGCCGGGCGAGGCTGGACCTAGTCTTAGCAAAGAGCTAGGTAAAATTAACTCTCTCATTACCAAACACAAAGTAACAGCAACTCAGCTGCGAGAAGTCAGAATGTGCAATCGCGACGATCCTCGTGGCGATGCACCCATGACAGGATCGCCGCGCAGGAGAGAGATGACAATTTGAACCTGCTGTGCTGCGTTCCCTGAGGACTTAGGTTTTAAGGCAAAAAACAACTTACAGTTATTTTTGAAATTCAGAAATTTAGCTCGATCCCCAAAAACAAATCTGGCATGGGGATCCTAGGTTCCACAACAGGCAACCTAGCAAGATATATAGCAATATTCCGAACTTCAGTGGCAAGCTGATCCACACGGCCAGACAACTGTGCAAACTCCATTGAGAGAAAAAAAAATCCTCCTCAGCACCCAGAGATACAGAGGGAAAAAAAAAAAAAAAATCTCTGACAACACTGACAACCTTTTTCTTTTTCTTTTTCCACACTTTTTTTTCCCTTCTGTGAGTACCATATAATTTTCAGTTAGGCCGGTGATACTGTTATGATTTGGTAGCTGAGGTGAGCAGGCAAAAAAGGCAATACACCAGAGAGGTTGGAATCTACTGGATTGCAGTACCCTGACTAACCACCACGACTAAAGGCAGCCGTGGAGCGTACCTACGTTGGTCCTAGACGCCTCGTCACAGCCTGAGAAGCTAACTACACCTAAAGATAGAAAGAGGAAAACTATCTGCCCCGGAGCAGATCCCCAAAGAACATAGGAAGCCCCCAAACATGTAATGGCGGTTAGTCAAGAGGAAATACAGACACAGACAGAAAATAGTATGAGCAAACGTTGGGGCCCAATCTTCCTAGACAGAAAAGGATAGGAAGGTCACTTACTGTAATCCAAAAAAAAAACCCTAAAAAAATACCAACACACTAATTGCAAAAACACCTGAGATCACACGACCTCTACCACCTAAATTAGTTCTCTGGTGTAACAAAACTAAGCCGCAGCCACAGAAAAAACTGGAAAAGGCAAATGAACAAACAACTGGCTGAACAAAACTGAGAGGAGCACAAGCCCCCGGAGGGGACCTGGCAGTCCCCCACAGAAGTGCAGGAAAAAATGCAAAAAGCAAGCACAAAAAACTAAAAGAAGAAAATGTCTTATCTGATAGCAGAAGATGCAGGCACGAAACAGCAAGCTTCAATGTGAACCAGGAACAGAAGTTGAGACCAGAACAATTGATCACCGGCAACCCTGATGGGAGGGAACCTCCCTTATATAAGACCAGTCAGTAACACCTGATCGCCAATCTTCACAATCTTCATTGATTAGTTTAGTACTGTTTGTAACCACCAGAAGGAGCTTCTGCTCAGAATTCATTTCTAGCACATTCACAACAGGTACCATTCTTTATTCATGGCTGTGTTTTTAGGCAAGACTGTGAGAGAGCCGATTCCCTTGGCTGAGAAGCAACCCCACACATGAATGGTTTCAGGATGCTTAACAGTTGGCATGAGACAAGACTGGTGGTAGCGCTCACCTTGTCTTCTCCGAATGAGGCGTTTTCCTGATGTCCCAAACAATCGAAAAGGGGATTCATCAGAGAAAATAACTACCCCAGTCCTCAGCAGTCCACTGCCTGTACCTTTTGCAGAATATCAGTCTGTCCATGATGTTTTTTCTGGAGAGAAGTGGCTTCTTTGCTGCCCTCCTTGAGACCAGGCCTTGCTCCAAGAGTCTCCACCTCACAGTGCGTGCAGATGCACTCACACCTGCCTGCTGCCATTCCTGAGCAAGCTCTGCACTGCTGATAGCCCGATTCCACAGCTGAAACACTTTTAAGAGACGGTCCTGGCGCTTGCTGGTCTTTCTTGGGCGCCCTGAAGCCTTTTTGGCAACAATGAAACCTCTCTCCTTGAAGTTCTTGATGATGCGATAGATTGTTGACTGAGGTGCAATCTTTCTAGCTGCGATACTCTTCCCTGTTAGGCCATTTTTGTGCATTGCAATGATGACTACACGTGTTTCTTTAGAGATAACCATAGTTAACAGAAGAGAGACAATGATGCCAAGCACCAGCCTCATTTTAAAGTGTCCAGTGGTATCATTCTTACTTAATCATGACAGATTGATCTCCAGTCACTGAAAAGAGGTTAGCTGGTCCTTTTAAGGCAGGACTGCAATGATGTTGAAATGTGTTTTGGGGGATAAAGTTCATTTTCTAGCCAAATATTGACTTTGCAAGTAATTGCTGTTAAGCTGAACACTCTTTATAACATTCTGGAGTATATGCAAATTGCCATTAGAAAAAGTGAAGCAGTAGACTTTGTAAAAATTAATATTTGTGTCATTCTCAAAACTTTTGGCCATGACTGTAGAACCTAATGATGATAACAAGGACCCCAACGTGGGTTTCGCATTAGCTTTTTCCAGGGGATTATATGATTGTAAGGGCCTCCAGACTGAGTGCGGGTACTCTTTTTCCGTAGCAGACGGTAGTGGCCATAATACTGTGTGAGAAGCTGTGGGGGCCATCATACTTTATGTGGTCTAGGGGGCCATCATACTGTGTGGGAGCCCTCCTTCTGAGCTACATGGGTGCGCATTAGAATAAATTCTTGGTGATGAATCAGATAGAGATAAGTAAGGCTGGTTTCACATTTGCGTATCGGTGCGCAGCGTTTGATCCGCTCAGATCCGCATGCGTCACGCATACATATCTTTAACATGGTATACGCAGGGACATGTTTTTGAATACTTGCTTACGCATGCTTCGTTTCGCGGTGTGCGGCGGTGTCCGGCGAACGCAACATGTTGCATTTTTTTGAAGCTTCAAAAATCCATCAAATATGCGCAGTCATGCGCATGCAGATGAGAGCGTCATAAAAACGCATTACTGTCTATGGGAACGCATTGGTACGCAAGGACATGCGCATGGATGCGTTCGATGCGCATGCGGACTTCAGACTGCGAATGACCAGTAACTGATTACAGCACCTGGAAATATCAAACGCATGCGCATAAACAATGCAAACGCATGCACATGCAGCGGTGTTTTTTTTGCGTCATGGGTACGCTGATGCGGATAAAAAACACTGTGTTAGCATGCGTTTTGGCATGTGTTTGCGCATGCGGATGATGCGCTGCGGACTCAAACGCTAATGTGAACCTAGCCTAAGTGAGAAATACAGACCTTTGGTGTATCTGGTTGCAGTCTTGAATTGATATGGTGTTCTGTGCCAGGAGGGAGACATCAGATTGTACGTTCTGATGGAAAGCAAAGATATGATGGCAGTGGGAATCCGGATTCGAGACAGGAGGCATAGCGAAGACAAAGAGTAGGGCGAAGTCTTTAGGTCAGGCCAGGAGGCCTACTTAAACAGTGCAGAACTTTGCCAAGGGCGAGCAGAAGGCCTAACTAAGCAGGATTCCTATCACAGACTAACAGAATTTAAGGAAACAATTGTCTATACTACTGAAGAAGCTACAGTGTTGCCAAACTGGAACACGACTTCTCCTATGGAAAGCTGAAGATGTAGTGCCACAGCAAGGAGTGTGTGGCCCTCATCTAATGGATTTCGAGAGTACTAATGAGTTGTCCTACCGATGCACCTCAGCCTGTGAGGTCCTCACAAATCATCTGGGAGCTGAGAGTAGCTCTGAGGGGCCGAAGCGACATATCCCAGCCTGTATGGTCCCCACAGGAGATGATAGACCTTCCCATAATGGTTTGCTGGACTGTTGCAGCTTGTAACAAAAGTTATGTACCGCCACACATAACCAGAAAGTTCCTGACTCTACATAATGCAGAAGAAGCATTCATAAAGTGTTGTGCCTGCTATCTGGTCTATATACTTCTCATCAAGTTCTTTTTAAGTAAAGAACAGTTTCATTCTGGACTTTGGCCTCCCTTATTTATCTCCATACCATCTGGTCCAGAGTCGAGAGATATGACTCCACCAAATATACATACCGTATATACTCGAGTATAAGCCGACCCGAGTATAAGCCGACCCCCCTAATTTTGCCACAAAAAAATGGAAAAATGTACTGACTCGAGTATAAGCCTAGGGTGGAAAATGAGATTATGCCCTATATGCTGCCCATGTATTATGCCCCCATAGATGCTCCATAGATTGTGCCCCCATAGATGCTCCATAGATTATCCCCTCTCTGACATTAGACGTACTATCCCGTCCATAAAACCCGTGCCATTCTGACCATGGACGGGATAGTACGTCATGCCCTTTAATGCGACATCGCGACTTAAGTAGCGGTGATCGCATTAAAATTCCGACGCCAGCTTACCTCTTGGAAGTTGGCGTCGGCATCCCGGGCTGCGTCCTCCCACCTCAGGCCTCCCGATCGCTGTGATTGGCTGTTGAATTCTGAACAGCCAATCACAGCCTTTCTCACTGTTTCAGCCAATCAGAGCGGCCTAAAACAGTGAGATCGCAGGCTAGGATCGAGTACCGATGTACTCGATCCTAGGCCTGGGCCTAGGAAGGTCCTGACCCCCCCCCGGATTGGCGCGATCGCCGATCACATCGATCGTGCCAATCGCAGGGCACAGCCGCGGTATATCCGCGCTGTGCCCTGCCTGTACCTGCCTGGATCGGTGCAGTAATAGCACCGATCCTAGGCCAGGGCCTGTAGGGCATGAAGGAGCTGATTGGCGCGATCGATGTCATCAACGATCGCGCCAATCACAGGGCACAGCAGCGGTGTGACCGCTCTGTGCCCTGCTAGGTGACCTGCCGGTGACCTGCCTAGGAATCGGAGCTGTGAGCTCCGATTACTAGGCCGGTGCCTAGCAACCGGCAATGCAGGGGTCTCCTTTGATTGGTGGGATTGATGTGATCATCGATCCCACCAATGACAGGTCACAGCAGCGATGTGACCGCTCTGTGACCTGTCTGCAAACTGGATCTGACCTGTCTGACCGCACTGCAGGGGTCCTCACACTTGCTGAGGATTCCTGCTGTGCAGTCACACTGCCAGATCTCCTGTGCTGGGCCTTGTGGTGCCACAGTAGCCTGTGACACCACAACTCCTGCTGAAGAGAGAAGAAAGAAGAGAGAAAGAAGAGAGAAGAAAGAAGAGAAAAGAAAGAAGACTACAAACGTGAGTTTTTGAGCCCCGATCCCTGCCCGATCCACCCCAATCCCCCCATTCCCCCCTCCCCCCTTCCCTTTCCCCTCTTTTTACCCCCCCTTTGCGCCGCCGAGCGTTGATTGGTGACGCAGTTCACCCATCAACACTTTCGCACCCCCCTCCGTGCGCACATCCAGCAGCCGCAAACTTTGATAAGTGACAGCGGTCACTTATCAGAGCTCGTGCCTGCCGTTTTTTTTTTTCACCCCCCCTTTCCGCCACTCCCGTGCGCACATCCAGCAGCCACGGAACTTTGATAAGTGACACCAGTCACTTATCAGAGCTCGTTCCTGCCGTTTTTTGTTTTTTTTTCACCAACTTTTCCGCCACTCCCGTGCGCACATCCAGCAGCCACGGAACTTTGATAAGTGACACAGTCACTTATCAGAGCTCGTTCCTGCTGTTTTTTTTTTGTTTTTTTTCACCAACTTTTCCGCCACTCCCGTGCGCACACCCAGCAGCCACGGAACTTTGATAAGTGACACCAGTCACTTATCAGAGCTCGTTCCTGCTGTTTTTTTTTTTTTTCCACCAACTTTTCCGCCACTCCCGTGCGCGCACCCAGCAGCCACGGAACTTTGATAAGTGACACCAGTCACTTATCAGAGCTCGTTCCTGCTGGTTTTTTTTTTTTTTCCCACCAACTTTTCCGCCACTCCCGTGCGCACATCCAGCAGCCGCGGAACTTTGATAAGTGACACCAGTCACTTATCAGAGCTCGTTCCTGCTGTTTTTTTTGTTTTTTTTTCATCCCCCTTTCCGCCACTCCCGTGCGCACATCCAGCAGCCGCGGAACTTTGATAAGTGACAGCGGTCACTTATCAGAGCTCGTGCCTGCCAGTTTTTTTTTTCACCCCCCTTTCCGCCACTCCCGTGCGCACACCCAGCAGCCGCGGAACTTTGATAAGTGACAGCGGTCACTTATCAGAGCTCGTGCCTGCCAGTTTTTTTTTTCACCCCCCTTTCCGCCACTCCCGTGCGCACATCCAGCAGCCGCGGAACTTTGATAAGTGACAGCGGTCACTTATCAGAGCTCGTGCCTGCCAGTTTTTTTTTTTTTCACCCCCCTTTCCGCCACTCCCGTGCGCACACCCAGCAGCCGCGGAACTTTGATAAGTGACAGCGGTCACTTATCAGAGCTCGTGCCTGCCAGTTTTTTTTTTCACCCCCCTTTCCGCCACTCCCGTGCGCACATCCAGCAGCCGCGGAACTTTGATAAGTGACACCGGTCACTTATCAGAGCTCGTGCCTGCCAGTTTTTTTTTTCACCCCCTTTCCGTCACTCCCGTGCGCACATCCAGCAGCCACGGAACTTTGATAAGTGACACCGGTCACTTATCAGAGCTCGTGCCTGCTGGTTTTGACTTTTTTTCATAGGCCTTTTTTTTCCCTATTCGCTTTCTTTTCTTTTAGCTTTTTCTTTTCAGCTTAGTTTACACCAATCACTATCCCCCCCCCCACACACACACACACACAGTTATAAATAAAGTTCACACAAAGCACCACATTCACAAAAAAAATGTCCCGCTCGTCACGCTCATCCCAACAGCGCTATTCAGTGGAGGAGGCATACGCTTTCCTTGCCTCCGACACTGATAGCGAGGGAGAGGATCCCACATTTCTTTATTTTTCAGATGAAGATTCTTCTTCCTCCTCATCTTCCTCCTCGGGTCCTGCGGAACCGCCACGCAGACGCCCCAGGACAGAACATGAGGCAGCGCCCGCCCCTGAAAATGAACCAGCGCACCCTCTTCGGACCCCGTATGGACCCCGGCCCCCGAAAATTACGAGCCACTGATTCCTGATTTTGTGGCAGAATCAGGAATCAGGTTTGACTCCACCGGCTTCACAGAAATAGACTTTTTCAAAGTCTTTTTCTCTGAGGATTTAATTAACCTCATGGTGGAGCAAACAAATTTGTACACTCGGCAATTTTTGGCGCAAAACCCCCGTTCATCATTTTCCAACTGGTCTCCTGTAGACGCAGTTGAAATGATGCAGTTTTGGGGCCTGGTCCTCCATATGGGGATCCTGAAGAAGCCAGAAATTCGGCAATATTGGAGTGTTGATATTTTATACAACACTCCACTGTTCCGAATGGTCATGGCTCGGACGCGTTTTGAGGCCATCCACAAATTCCTGCATTATAATGATAATGCACAGAGTCCCCCACGAGATGACCCCAACTTTGACCGCCTGTTCAAAGTTCGGCCGGTCATCGAACACTTCAACAAAAAGTTTGCTGAAGTGTACGTGCCCCAAAGGGACATCTGCGTGGATGAGTCCTTGGTTCATTTTAAGGGACGGCTCGCATTCCGCCAGTACCTGCCCAGCAAGAGGGCAAGGTACGGAATCAAACTCTACAAGCTGTGTGAGAGTACCTCAGGGTACACACACAGCTTTAGAGTTTACGAAGGAAAGGACACCAGGATTGTACCCCCTGAGTGTCCCCCCGTCCTGGGAGTGAGTGGGAAAATTGTGTGGGATTTGGTGCACCCACTGCTGGATAAAGGTTATCACCTTTACACTGATAACTTTTATTCCAGCATCCCACTCTACAAATCCCTCTCTGCGCGAGGTACCGCAGCCTGCGGTACCGATCGCAAAAATCAGAGAGGCCTCCCAAAGACGCTACTTGGGCTGATGCTCAGAAAGGGTGAGAGCAGAGCCCAATGTAGCGACCACCTGTTGGTGGTCAAGTACAAGGACAAGAGGGATGTCCTTCTCTTGACCACCATACATGGTGATGGCAGCGCCCTCAGCACTGTACGGGGTACCTCTACACAGGTCCGCAAACCGGACTGTGTACTGGGGTACAATAAATACATGGGGGGTGTTGATCTCTCTGATCAACTCCTCCAACCGTACAGTGCTTTGAGAAAGGCCAAGGTGTGGTACAAGAAGCTGTCCGTGCACATCGTCCAAATGGCAATGCTCAACGCTTTCCTGCTGTCACGATGTGCACGCAACAGCGATACGACGTACCTTCAGTTTCAGGAGGTAGTGGTTAAGGCCCTGATGTTTGGCGCTCAGGAAACAGCGGGCCCCAGTACTTCCGGAACTGAAGGTGCTCGTATCATACCAGATCAGCATTTCCGGGGGTGGTCCCGCCAACTGGAAGAAAAGGTAAGCCACAAAAAAGGTGCTGAGTGTGTTACAAAAGGGGAATACGCAAGGACACCACTTACCAATGCGACACCTGCCCCGAAAAACCTGGCCTGTGTATGAAGGATTGTTTCAAATTGTACCACACCTCAATGCACTACTAATTTACTTTACAGGAAAGATTAGTTCCAGAAGGGGGGCACATTTAGAAAAGTGCCTTGGGAGTCTACTTTCCAAAATTATGTCACTTGTGGTTTTTTTTTACTGTTTAGGCACATCAGGGGCTCTGCAAACGGAACATGACGCCCGCAGACCATTCCATCAAAGTCTGCTTCCAAAACGTCACAATTTCCCTTCTGAGCCCCAAATTGTGCCCGAACAGTTTTTTCCCACATATGGGGTACCAGTGTACTCAGGACAAATTGAACAACAACTTTTGGTGTCCAATTTCTCCTCTTAACCTTGGGAAAATAAAAAATTGGGGACTAAAACATCATTTGTGTGAGGTAAAAAGTAGGATTTTTTTTTTTCACACCTGGGCATTATAAACTTTAGTGAAACACTTGGGGGTTCAAAGTGCTCATCACACACCTAGATAAGTTCCTTAGGGGGTCTAGTTTCCAAAATGGGGTCACATGTGGGGGGTTTCCACTGTTTAGGCACATCAGGGGCTCTGCTAACGGAACATGACGCCCGCAGACCATTCCATCAAAGTCTGCATTCCAAAACGTCACTGCTTCCCTTCCGAGCCCTGCCGTATGCCCAAACAGTGTATCCCCCAACATATGGGGTATCAGCGTACTCAGGACAAATTGGACAACCACTTTTGGGGTCCAATTTCTCCTCTTACCCTTGGGAAAATAAAAAATTGGGGACTAAAACATCACTTTTGTGGAAAAAAAAAATATTTTTTTTTTCACGCCAGGGCATTATAAACGTTAGTGAAACACTTGGGGGTTCAAAGTGCTCACCACACACCTAGATAAGTTCCTTAGGGGGTCTAGTTTCCAAAATGGGGTCACATGTGGGGGGTTTCCACTGTTTAGGCACATCAGGGGCTCTGCTAACGGAACATGACGCCCGCAGACCATTCCATCAAAGTCTGCATTCCAAAACGTCACTGCTTCCCTTCAGAGCCCTGCCGTATGCCCAAACAGTGGATCCCCCAACATATGGGGTATCAGCGTACTCAAGACAAATTGGACAACCACTTTTGGGGTCCAATTTCTCCTCTTACCCTTGGGAAAATAAAAAATTGGGGACTAAAACATCACTTTTGTGGAAAAAAATTTTTTTTTTTTTTTCACGCCAGGGCATTATAAACGTTAGTGAAACACTTGGGGGTTCAAAGTGCTCACCACACACCTAGATAAGTTCCTTAGGGGGTCTAGTTTCCAAAATGGGGTCACATGTGGGGGGTTTCCACTGTTTAGGCACATCAGGGGCTCTGCTAACGGAACATGACGCCCGCAGACCATTCCATCAAAGTCTGCATTCCAAAACGTCACTGCTTCCCTTGCGAGCCCTGCCGTGTGCCCAAACAGTGTATCCCCCCAACATATGGGGTATCAGCGTACTCAGGACAAATTGGACAACCACTTTTGGGGTCCAATTTCTCCTCTTACTCTTGGGAAAATAAAAAATTGGGGACTAAAACATCACTTTTGTGGAAAAAAAAAAATATTTTTTTTTTCACGCCAGGGCATTATAAACGTTAGTGAAACACTTGGGGGATCAAAGTGCTCACCACACACCTAGATAAGTTCCATAGGGGGTCTAGTTTCCAAAATGGGGTCACATGTGGGGGGTTTCCACTGTTTAGGCACATCAGGGGCCCTCCAAACGCGACATGGCGTCCGTTCGCAATTCCAGCCAATTTTGGTTTGGAAAAGTCAAACGGCGCTCCTTCCCTTTCAAGCCCTGCCGTGCGCCCAAACAGTGGTTCCCCCCCACATATGGGGTATCAGCGTACTCAGGACATGTTGGACAACAACTTTTGTGGTCCAATTTCTCCTCTTACCCTGGGGAAAATAAAAAATTGGGGACTAAAACATCATGCTTGTGGAAAAAATATGATTTTTTTTCTTCACGGCTCTACATTACAAACTTGCGTGAAGCACTTGAGGGTTCAAAGTGCTCACCACACATCTAGATAAGTTCCTTAGGGGGTCTAGTTTCCAAAATGGGGTCACATGTGGGGGGATTCCACTGTTTAGGCACATCAGGGGCCCTCCAAACGCGACATGGCGTCCGTTCGCAATTCCAGCCAATTTTGGTTTGGAAAAGTCAAACGGCGCTCCTTCCCTTTCAAGCCCTGCCGTGCGCCCAAACAGTGGTTCCCCCCACATATGGGGTATCAGCGTACTCAGGACATGTTGGACAACAACTTTTGGTGTCCAATTTCTCCTCTTACCCTTGGGAAAATAAAAAATTGGGGACTAAAACATCATGCTTGTGGAAAAAAATATGATTTTTTTTCTTCACGGCTCTACATTACAAACTTGCGTGAAGCACTTGAGGGTTCAAAGTGCTCACCACACATCTAGATAAGTTCCTTAGGGGGTCTAGTTTCCAAAATGGGGTCACATGTGGGGGTTTCCACTGTTTAGGCACATCAGGGGCCCTCCAAACGCGACATGGCGTCCGTTCGCAATTCCAGCCAATTTTGGTTTGGAAAAGTCAAACGGCGCTCCTTCCCTTTCAAGCCCTGCCGTGCGCCCAAACAGTGGTTCTGTAAGGTTCTATGTATATATTCCTGAAACTCAGTTTGTTCGTCAGCCATTTTACTTTCTGTCTTGCTGCAGCTATCTTGCCCTCAGTCAAAATGGAGTTTCCAGCTTGCATGTTCCCGCCCTGATTCTCTCCTTTGCTTCTTAAGCAGCCACAGCTGAGCAATCAGTGCTTCAGAATCTAGCCTGCAGTGAACCTGTGACTTGACTCCTGTAAGCCTTGGACCTTGTACTCCAGCTATTCCTACTGAGGAACTCTGAAGCACTTGTGGACTCTGAACCCTGCTCTTTGAAAGACCCACGTTTGCATGGACTTACGGTAACAGAGAAGAAGATCCTGAATCTGTATTGGAGAGTGATTGCTGAGCTTGGATTACTCTGGCCTGCTGTGTCTCCTGTTTCTGTGTCTGCAAACTGTGTGACTATTTCTGCCAACTTGTATGAAGTAATACAAGACTTTTCTATATCAAACCTGTGACTCCTGTGTTTTCATCGCACCCAAGCACAAGACGCTATATGAACTGTACTACATACATTACAAGATTCTGAAGCCAAAACGTTAGTGTCTGCTGGGTCTGGAAGGCTGTGTCTGCTGTACTGTGGATATCAGACGTCCGGTTGTACTTTCTGTGATGACAGTGGTTGTGACTTCTCACAACCATTCCAGGTGAGCAATTCCCTTAAGTTTTTTCTTTTTGCAGTGTTACCACAGGTAAACACTATTTGTTTTTTTTTTTCCTTTCTTTTCTCTTTTTTGTCTGCTGTAACTCTGGATATCAGATGTCTGGTTGAAACTTTCTGTGATGATAGTGGTTGTGACTTCTCACAACCATTCCAGGTGAGCAGTTCCCTTAATTTTTTTTTCTCTCTGCAGTGTTGCCACAGGTGAACACTATTGTTTTTTTTTCTCTCCTCTTCTTCCAGTAATCCTGTCTTAAAAGATCTGGAAAATGGAGGCCCGCATAAAGGAACTTTGCGGAGTGACTGATAATATCCTTGCAGATTTGCAGAATATAAAGACCCGTTTTACAAATCTACAGGACCTCAATAATCACAATTTGCAAGTGGTTGGACAGACTACCCAGGATTTGCGAGCCAGGATTGAGGTTCTAGAGGGGCGAGTCCAGGCTCCTGCCGTAGCCCCGAGTGCTGGGATTCCCAAGTTGCCCCCTTTTCGTTTTGGCGGTGAACGTGAGAAATTCAGGGGATTTATTAATCAATGCAATCTTTTTTTTTTCTGCACATGCTTCACAATTTCCCACTGAACGATCTAAGGTGCTTACTATAATTATGTTGCTTACCAACAAGGCTTTAATGTGGGCAAACCCTCTGATTGAGACTGAGGATGATTGTTTGAATCACCTTGATGATTTTATTTCAGCCATGGGGCAGGTGTTTGATGACCCCAATCGAGGTGCAACAGCTGAAGCAGCCATGTTAGCTTTGCGCCAAGGTAAGCACTCGGTAGCTGAATATGCCTTGGATTTCAGGAGATGGGCCCTTGATACCACCTGGGACAGTTCCGCCAAAAAATCTATTTTTCGAAAGGGGTTATCTCCACTGATTAAGGATGAACTTGCTCGTGCCGACCCTCCCACTGCGTTAGGTGACTTTATTAACTACTGCATCCGTATTGATACTCGTCTGACTGAACGCAGGCAAGAGAGATGGTTCGAAAGCAATCGTACTAACCTTTTCCTACCTTCCTCTCCAGCTAAGGAACCTTTGAGTAGGATTACACGGGAACCTGAACCTGAACCCATGCAGGTAGATTCTTTACAACGACGGGTTAGTGATGCACGCAAGGAACATCGTTTTAAGGAGAATCTATGTTTCAATTGTGGTAAGTCAGGGCACTTCATTATAAACTGCCCCAGCCGTTCTCGTAAGACTACTGCAGCACTCATTCATTGTGAGTGTCGCGAGAGGGGATCTGTCAGGTCCGAGCCTCAGGCTCCAGAGAGATCTGCAGCAACAGATCTTGATTTCTCGGACTTAAACTCCGTTACCTCTGAGGACGTTGACTGTGTAAACGCTGCCAGTTTTCAAGTTTCCCAGCTGAGTTGTAAGAAAAACAATTCTCATTGCTTTCTTTCCATCAAACTCTGGGTTGACTCAGCTTGGGTGTCTAGCTCTGCTATGATCGACTCAGGGGCAAGTGGAAATTTTATGGATGTCTCCTTTGCTCTGAAACAGGGAATACGTTCAGTGAAGAAGGCTACTCCAGTACAGATGGAAACTGTGGATGGCTCCCTGCTGACCTCTGGACCAGTGGATCAGGAAACAGAGCCTTTGAGGGAGCTAAAGGCTTTAAAGGATTACATAGATGAAAATCTAGCCAAGGGCTTCATACGCCCCTCTTCATCTCCTGCAGGTGCACCCATCTTCTTTGTAAAGAAGAAAGATGGATCTCTGAGACCATGCGTAGACTATAGGGAACTCAATAAGGTTACTATTAGAAACCGTTATCCATTGCCTTTAATCCCTGAGTTATTGGAGAGAGTGCGACATGCCAAAATTTTTTCTAAACTAGATCTTCGTGGGGCCTATAACTTAGTCCGTATTAGACCTGGGGATGAATGGAAGACTGCATTCAGGTCACGCTATGGACACTTTGAATATCTAGTTATGCCTTTTGGTCTGAGTACCGCCCCAGCCACTTTCCAACACTTGGTGAATGACATCTTCAGGGATCTCCTAGATACATTCGTGGTAATTTATTTGGATGATATTCTAATTTTTTCTAACTCCACAGAGGAACATCATGGACATGTGAGAATGGTCTTGGAACGTCTAAGACAAAATCATCTTTACATCAAACTTGAAAAGTGTGAATTCCATAGGACCGAAATTCAATTTCTGGGGTATGTACTGTCTACACAAGGAATTAGTATGGATGGAAGCAAAACCCAAGCCATCAAGGATTGGCCAAGTCCTAGAAATGTGAAGGAGGTACAGCGCTTCATCGGGTTTGCCAACTTCTATAGACGTTTCATTAGAAATTTCTCTGAGGTAGTGTCACCTATCACTCAACTTACCCGGAAAGAGTCTAGGTTTTCCTGGACTCCCCAAGCCCAGGAAGCATTTTCCCGTCTAAAAGATAAATTTACCACTGCACCTATCCTAGTACATCCCAACCCCGAGCTTGCCTTCATAATAGAGGTGGATGCTTCAGACTGTGCCGTTGGAGCTATACTCTCTCAGAGAACAGGTGAGAAGAATGTCTTGCATCCCTGTGCCTTCTTTTCCCAGCAGTTGTCTTCGGCTGAGAGGAACTACGATGTGGGCAATAGAGAGTTGTTGGCCATTATTGCCGCCTTCAAAGAATGGAGACACCTTCTTCAGGGAGCTGCACAGCAAATAGTCGTCCTGACAGACCATCGTAACCTTGAGTTTATCAGGTCGGCTAAGTGCCTGACTCCTCGCCAGGCTCGCTGGAATCTTTTCTTAAACCAATTTAATTTTATCATCTCTTATAGACCAGGATCGCGCAATGGAAAGGCTGATGCACTCTCTAGGATTTACTCAGCAGAGACACGTCCAATTACTCCTCCTAAGACTATTCTTCCTGACTCTAGATTCCTAGGAGTAATTCATAATCAAGACCTACTTAAGGACATCAAGGAAGCATACCATGTGGATTCCTTTTTGGCACAACCCCCAAGGGACGTAAGTCTTGTCTTTAAGAATGGTGTGTGGATTCAGGGACAACGTCTGTATATTCCTGAAACAGTCAGATTAAGAGTATTGCAACTCATTCACGATTCCAAGATAGCTGGGCATAGAGGAATTCTAAAGACACAGGAATTTCTTTCTCGTTTCTTTTGGTGGCCCACTTGCAGGAAGGATGTTTTGAATTATGTCACTTCATGTGAGGTCTGTGCAAGATGCAAAACACCTCGCTCCTCACCAACTGGTCTGTTACAGCCTCTTCCCACCCCGTCCCGCCCGTGGGGATCCATTTCTATGGACTTCATTTTGGAGTTACCAACCTCTCAGGGGAAGAACACCATTCTAGTGGTGGTTGACCGTCTAACAAAGGCAGCTCATTTTATCCCTTGTGTCGGCTTACCCACTGCAAAACAGACATCAGATTTGATGATTAAAGATGTGTTTCGCTTACATGGAGTACCGGATGAGGTTATTTCGGATCGAGGGGTGCAATTCACTTCTAGGTTTTGGCAAAATTTCTGTGCAGCATTGGACATTAAAGTAAACCTTTCTTCTGCTTTTCATCCCCAGACTAATGGACAGACCGAACGAACCAATCAAACCCTGGAGCAGTATCTCCGCTGCTTTATCTGCCACCTACAGGATGATTGGGTGGATCTACTTTCATTAGCTGAGTTCTCGTATAACAACTCTCAGAGTGCCTCCACTAAACAGTCTCCTTTTTACTCTAATCTAGGTTATCATCCTAACATTCTACCACGATTTCCCATAGAAACGCCTTTACCAGCAGTGGCTGAAAGAATCACGTCTTTACAGAAGAATATGGATCTTCTAAAGGAAAATCTGGAATCGGCTCAAGAAAGGTACAAGAAAGCAGCAGATAAATTTCGTAAACCTGCACCAGCTTTCAAGGTAGGAGACTTGGTCTGGCTGTCAACCAGAAATCTTAAGTTAAGGATTCCATCGTCTAAGTTGGGACATAAGTACATTGGACCCTATAAAATCAGTAAAATTATAAGTGCCGTTGCTTGTCGTCTTCAACTGCCCAGAACTATGAGAATCCACCCTGTCTTTCATGTATCCCTACTAAAGGCTGCGACACCCAATACGTTTCCTGGACGTTCCTCTCCTTGCCCTGACCCAGTGCTAGTCGATGGTCAGGAAGAATTTGTGGTGGAAAGGATTTTAGATTCCAGGTTGTATAGAAATCAGTTACAATATCTGATTAAATGGCAGGGCTACCCAGTGGAGGACAACTCATGGGAACCGGTCAATAACGTTAATGCTCCTCGCTTGCTCCGTCAGTTTCATCAGAGGTACCCACACAAGCCTGGTCTGAGGTCATCCGGAGGTTGTCCTTAAGGGGGGAGTAATGTAAGGTTCTATGTATATATTCCTGAAACTCAGTTTGTTCGTCAGCCATTTTACTTTCTGTCTTGCTGCAGCTATCTTGCCCTCAGTCAAAATGGAGTTTCCAGCTTGCATGTTCCCGCCTGATTCTCTCCTTTGCTTCTTAAGCAGCCACAGCTGAGCAATCAGTGCTTCAGAATCTAGCCTGCAGTGAACCTGTGACTTGACTCCTGTAAGCCTTGGACCTTGTACTCCAGCTATTCCTACTGAGGAACTCTGAAGCACTTGTGGACTCTGAACCCTGCTCTTTGAAAGACCCACGTTTGCATGGACTTACGGTAACAGAGAAGAAGATCCTGAATCTGTATTGGAGAGTGATTGCTGAGCTTGGATTACTCTGGCCTGCTGTGTCTCCTGTTTCTGTGTCTGCAAACTGTGTGACTATTTCTGCCAACTTGTATGAAGTAATACAGGACTTTTCTATATCAAACCTGTGACTCCTGTGTTTTCATCGCACCCAAGCACAAGACGCTATATGAACTGTACTACATACATTACAGGTTCCCCCCCACATATGGGGTATCAGCGTACTCAGGACATGTTGGACAACAACTTTTGTGGTCCAATTTCTCCTCTTACCCTTGAGAAAATAAAAATTTGGGGACTAAAACATCATGTTTGTGGAAAAAATATGATTTTTTTTCTTCACGGCTCTACATTACAAACTTGCGTGAAGCACTTGAGGGTTCAAAGTGCTCACCACACATCTAGATAAGTTCCTTAGGGGGTCTAGTTTGCAAAATGGGGTCACATGTGGGGGGTTTCCACTGTTTAGGCACATCAGGGGCCCTCCAAACGCAACATGGCGTCCGTTCGCAATTCCAGCCAATTTTGGTTTGGAAAAGTCAAACGGCGCTCCTTCCCTTTCAAGCCCTGCCGTGCGCCCAAACAGTGGTTCCCCCCCACATATGGGGTATCAGCGTACTCAGGACAAGTTGGACAACAACTTTTGTGGTTCAATTTCTCCTCTTACCCTTGGGAAAATAAAAATTTGGGGACTAAAACATCATGCTTGTGGAAAAAATATGATTTTTTTTCTTCACGGCTCTACATTACAAACTTGCGTGAAGCACTTGAGGGTTCAAACTACTCACCACACATCTAGATAAGTTCCTTAGGGGGTCTAGTTTCCAAAATGGGGTCACATGTGGGGGGTTTCCACTGTTTAGGCACATCAAGGACTCTCCAAACGCGACATGGTGTCCGTTCTCAATTCCAGCCAATTTTGGTTTGGAAAAGTCAAACTGCGCTCCTTCCATTCCGAGCTCTGCCGTGTGCCCAAACAGTGGTTTTCCCTCACATATGGGGTATCGGCGTACTCAGGAGAAATTGCACAACAACTTTATCAGTCCTTTTTCTCCTTTTTCCCTTGTGAAAATAAAAAAAAATGTTTGTAAAAGATCATTTTTGTGACTAAAAAGTAAAATGTTAATTTTTTCCTTCCACGTTGCTTCAGCTCCTGTGAAGCACCTGAAGGGTTAATAAACTTCTTGAATGTGGTTTTGAGTACCTTGAGGGGTGTAGTTTTTAGAATGGTGTCACTTTTGGGTATTTTCTGCTATATAGACCCCTCAAAGTGACTTCAAATATGAGGTGGTCCCGAAAAAAAATGGCTTTGTAAATTTTGTTGTAAAAATGAGAAATCGCTGGTCAACTTTTAACCCTTATAATTTCCTAACAAAAAAAAATTTTGCTTCCAAAATTGTGCTGATGTAAAGTAGACATGTGGGAAATGTTATTTCTTAACTATTTTGTGTGACATATTTCTCTGTTTTAAGGGAATAAAAATTCAAAGTTTGAAAATTGCAAAATTTTAAAATTTTTTGCCATATTTGCGTTTTTTTCATAAATAAATGCAAGTTATATGGAAGAATTTTTACCACTATCATGAAGTACAATATGTCACGAGAAAACAATCTCAGAATCGCGAAGATCCGTTGAAGCGTTCCAGAGTTATAACCTCATAAAGAGACAGTGGTCAGAATTGTAAAAATTGGCCCGGTCATTAACGTGCAAACCACCCTTGGGGGTGAAGGGGTTATGCCCCATAGATTATTCCCCCATAGATAATGCCCCATAGACTATTCCCCCATAGATAATGCCCCATAGATTATGCCCCCATAGATTATTCCCCCATAGATAATGCCCCATAGATTATGCCCCCATAGATTATTCCCCCATAGATAATGCCCCATAGATTATGCCCCCATAGATTATTCCCCCATAGATAATGCCCCATAGATTATGCCCCCATAGATTATTCCCCCATAGATAATGCCCCATAGATTATGCCCCCATAGATTATTCCCCCATAGATTATTCCCCCATAGATAATGCCCCATAGATTATGCCCCCATAGATTATTCCCCCATAGATAATGCCCCATAGATTATTCCCCCATAGATTATGCCCCATAGATTATCCCCCCATAGATAATGCCCCATAGATTATTCCCCCATAGATTATGCCCCATAGATTATTCCCCCATATATAATGCCCCATAGATTATTCCCCCATAGATAATGCCCCATAGATTATGCCCCCATAGATTATTCCCCCATAGATAATGCCCCATAGATTATGCCCCCATAGATTATTCCCCCATAGATAATGCCCCATAGATTATGCCCCCATAGATTATTCCCCCATAGATAATGCCCCATAGATTATTCCCCCATAGATTATTCCCCCATAGATAATGCCCCATAGATTATGCCCCATAGATTATTCCCCCATAGATAATGCCCCATAGTATAGGCCTCAATTGCTGCTGCAACCGAAAAAAAAAAAAAAAGTATACTCACCTCTCGTTGCTGGGGGGCCAGGTACCGGTGTCCTGAGCAGGCGGGGACACCGGCGCGCTATGGGGAAAGGTGCCGGTGTCAACGCTCAGTCAGGGCCCCGGCACCTGAGACATTTACCTGTCACCGCTGCTCGCCGCTGTCTTCCGGGTCCTCCAGCAGTCAATGATCAGGCAGAGGGCGCTGCGCACAGTAACTACATCATCGCGCCCTCTGCCTGAACATCGCAGCAAGAGGACCCGAGGACACAGCGGAACGGGACAGGTAAGTATCGCTTATACTCACCCTTCATCTGGCGCGGTCTCTGCAGCCCCTGCTCTTCTCCCACGGTCCCTGAGCGTTTTTTTTTTTTTTTTTCGAGTATATACGGTATATTTAATATAAATATATTTTTTTCAGGTTTGGGGGCCTAATGCCAGCTATTGCTGTCAGACCTGTGACTTATATCTACTCCACTGTGTATAGGATAATAGAGTATAATAAAGTTGTTATGGACGTGACTTAACTAACATTCTGCAGTGACTCTATTTTCCTATAGTGACGGATATTTCTTTTTTGCTTAAACTGTGATTTTTTTCACTTTAAATTTTTTTTAGACACCTCTGATTAGTGCGATCATACAACATACAAGCCTCTGATGTCTCCGGTGACGCACTGTACTACTGTAGTGCCGTGTATCATCACTGCCTGTCAGTGTAAAATCCTGTGATGCTGGATATGTAATAGGTAAAGTGACAGAGTGTCCTTTTCTGTTACACACCGCGCTGTGACTAAACGCTACACCATAGGTCACTTTACCTATTACATATCCAGCATCACAGGATTTTCTCCACATCCTTGTCTATACTATAGGAGTTTGTCTGGCATAATCTCCATAGCAGCATAATTTCATTGGAGTAATGTTTCTGAGGAAGGTCTAGGATTGGACTGAAAACGTTTAAACATAAACTTTTGTCTATGTGGATGCCACAATAAAAACTTTGTTCACCTGCTTCTATTGTTGAGTGCCAAGTTTATCATACTACAGTCATGGCCAAAAGTTTTGAGAATGACACAAATATTAATTTTTACAAAGTCTACTGCTTCACTTTTTCTAATGGCAATTTGCATATACTCCAGAATGTTATAAAGAGTGATCAGCTTAACAGCAATTACTTGCAACGTCAATATTTGGCTAGAAAATGAACTTTATCCCCCAAAACACATTTCAACATCATTGCAGCCCTGCCTTAAAAGGACCAGCTAACCTCTTTTCAGTGATTGCTCCATTAACACAGGTGTGGGTGTTGATGAGGACATGGCTGGAGATCAATCTGTCATGATTAAGTAAGAATGACACCACTGGACACTTTAAAAGGAGGTTGGTGCTTGGCATCATTGTTTCTCTTCTGTTAACCATGGTTATCTCTAAAGAAACACGTGCAGTCATCATTGCAATGCACAAAAATGGCCTAACAGGGAAGAGTATCGCAGCTAGAAAGATTGCACCTCAGTCAACAATCTATTGCATCATCAAGAACTTCAAGGAGAGAGGTTCCATTGTTGCCAAAAAGGCTCCAGAGCGCCCAAGAAAGACCAGCAAGCGCCAGGACCGTCTCTTAAAAGTGTTTCAGCTGCGGGATCGGGCTACCAGCAGTGCAGAGCTTGCTCAGGAATGGCAGCAGGCAGGTGTGAGTGCATCTGCACGCACTGTGAGGCGGAGACTCTTGGAGCAAGGCCTGGTCTCAAGGAGGGTAGCAAAGAAGCCACTTCTCTCCAGAAAAAAACATCATGGACAGACTGATATTCTGCAAAAGGTACAGGCAGTGGACTGCTGAGGACTGGGGTAAAGTTATTTTCTCTGATGAATCCCCTTTTCGATTGTTTGGGACATCAGGAAAACGCCTCATTCGGAGAAGACAAGGTGAGCGCTACCACCAGTCTTGTCTCATGCCAACTGTTAAGCATCCTGAAACCATTCATGTGTGGGGTTGCTTCTCAGCCAAGGGAATCGGCTCTCTCACAGTCTTGCCTAAAAACACAGCCATGAATAAAGAATGGCACCAGAATGTCCTCCAAGAGCAAGATAGTAGAAGATGAAGATGTCGTCCTCATCATGAAGTAGTTATTTCTCCTGTTACGTGTAATGAATATCTCCTGCAGTATTACTAATGCCGATTCCAGTGTCTGTAAATGAGAGGAGAATTAGCATTATGGAAGATGAGTCTATGAGGAACGTATTCAGCTGCAGACTCCGAGGAAGAAACTGCTTGTTGTCTGTGGACTAAATATATAGGATTTATTAGTAGATGTAAAGAAGAAAACTAAATACTGTAAAATAATAAATCTCCTCATATGTTTCCCCTTATTATCTCCAGTAATTGTATTATTACACAGGATTTTTATGATGTTACATCGGCTCATCTTCTTCTCATTCAGGTCTCCACAATATCAGATCCTCTCAGTGAAGATCTACATAAGAGAATTTTTCTGATTTACCCATCAAGGATGGATATGGACAGAGAAAAGATGGCAGAGAGGATATTACACCTCACCCTAGAGATCCTCTTCCGGCTTACTGGAGAGGTGAGAGATTCTGATGACGTCACATTACATCATTCTTATCTATGGGAATAACAGATGGACAGAACTGGAGAGGTGAGGACTCTGGAAATGTCTGTAGTGAGATTTATTAATGTGTCTCTCCATAATCAGGATTACACAGTAGTGAAAAAGACCTCCTGTGAGCTCTGTCAGGACCCTGTGTCTAAGGGATGTGAAAGACCCCTAAGCTCAATCACGGGGCCTCCACTTCACCCGCTGAAGTATGAGGACATCGACGACCAGAAGATTACAGAACTCATCTACAAGATGATTGAGCTGCTGACTGGAGAGGTGAAACTGCTGGGAATACTGGGACATTATACAGTTATGCTCTAAAGGGATCAGGGGGATGACGGTGTCATTGTATGTGTCAGGTTCCTATAAGGTGTCAGGATGTCGCTGTCTATTTCTCCATGGAGGAGTGGGAGTATTTAGAAGGACACAAAGATTTGTACAAGGACGTCATGATGGAGGTTCCCCAGCCCCTCACATCACCAGGTAATAGACAGGATTAAATACACACGGCCTATAATTATCTGTATGTAAAGAATGAATTCAGTCTCTGTATGTGTTTCCTCCAGATCTATCCAGTAAGAGGACAACACCAGAGACACCAGAGAGATGTCCCCGTCCTCTTCTTCCACAGGACTGTAAACAAGAAGTTCCTAATGTTCCTCAGGATCATCAGGTAGATGGAGAGAAGGTGTCATGAGATCTCCCCTATGATGTGTAGACGGCTGTGAAGGTCTTGTGCTCAGTCTTGTTTTATCCACCAGTATTATGTTTTATACTTGTGTAATGAGAGCGGTGGAGATGGCAGGATTAGAGCTGATCATAGATGTGACTTCTCCATCTGTCTGACTTTTACAATATTTTTTTCAGGGTGAAGATCTGACCCATATTAATACTACAGAGATATATGTGAGGGATGATGAGTGGTGTAAAAAGAAGATTCCTACATATGATTACCCAGGTCAGTAGTAACCACTAAATGCAGAGAAATTACAAATTCTTCTTAAGCCTCTTTCACACATCCGTTTTTTGCCATCAGGCTCGATCCGGCGCTTTTGTAAAAAAACGGATCCGTTTTTTTAATCCACCGGATCCGTTTTTGTCATTGACTATCATTAGCGCCGGATCGCGCCGCATGTCATTGCGTTGCATCCGTTGGCGGCCGGACAGGACGCATCATGGAGCCTTTTTTTTTTTTATGCCGGAAACGCCTGACAGCGCCTGAAGCGGCGCATCAGGTGGCCGGAAACAATAGAAGTCTATGGTGCCGGATCGGTCTTTTGTGCAATCCGCCCAAAAGACTGATCCGAAAACCAAGGTCTCTCTCCCCTCTTTTTCTCTCTGTCTCTCTCTCTCCTTCTCTCTCTCTCTCTCTCTCTCTCTCCTCGGTCCGGACATGCGTACCAAGCAATTCCGGGTTCAAAAGTGCAGGACGGATCCGGCAAAAAAACTGATCCGTTGCATCAGTTTTTTACATATCAGCGCCGGATCCGTCCTTTCAGTTTTTGGACGGATTGTGCCTGGAGCCAAAGAACGGATGTGTGAAAGAGGCCTTAGTCACCGGCTGTGATTGTTTTATCGGTGGTGTAGTCCGGCAGTATCACAATCATGTGATCACCATTTTGCCTCTAGACCACAACATTCTCCTCCACCAAAAACTGTTCCAATGACTTTGGTCATTGAAAGCCCTTTTCTATAGAACTAAAAGCCAGGAAGATCCACCTACCTCCTGGGATTCGAAGATGTTGACCATTAGCTGTCCAGGTCTGTAAATTACAAATCCAAATGACAGCGTACATAGAACGTGCTGACAAGTTAGAAAATCACTTGAAGAAAAATATTATGATGGCCTCTAAAAGAAAGCGGAGGGTAATGATGCTGTTGGCTTCCTAGAACCCTGATTTCTTATTGGATGAATCTACCTTCTCTCCCTTCTGTGCTGCTGAATGTGCACATATGGTTCCTACAAAACCAGGTCCAGTCTTTCTGACCAAACTTCTCTTTTATGATCAACAACATTAACTTTTCAATGAGGGCCAATTGTACATTTTTGTACAATAATACAATAGTTTCCCTTTATCCTCACTTTTCAATTTTTGTTAAAATTAACTAACTTCAAGGAGGATTGTGATAAACTACACAAAAAACGTTACACCTGAGCCATGATATACAGTGCCTACAAGTAGTATTCAACCCCCTGCAGATTTAGCTGGTTGACACATGCGGAATTAACTTGGCATTGTGACATTTGTACTGTAGATCAGCCTGGAAGTGGGAAATGCACTGCAGCAAAATTTTTGTTTTAATTTTTTTTTTTTTTTTTTTAAACGTTAAAAGTTAATTCAGAGTGTCATTTATTATTCAACCCCTCAAACCACAAGAATTCTGTTTGGTCCCCTAAAGTATTAAGAAGTAGTTCAGGCACCAAGAATAATGAGTTTCACATGTGTGGATTAATGATCTCTTTTGCCAGCCTTTTTTGACTATTTAAGACCCTCCCCAAACTTGTGAACAGCACTCATACATGGTCAACATGGGAAAGACAAAGGAGCATTCCAAGGCCATCAGAGACAAGATCGTGGAGGGTCACAAGGCTGGCAAGGGGTACAAAACCCTTTCCAAGGAGTTGGCCCTACCTGTCTCCACTGTTGGGAGCATCATCCGTAGGTGGAAGGCTTATGGAACTACTGTTAGCCTTCCACGGCCTGGACAGCCTTTGAAAGTTTCCTCCCGTGCCGAGGCCAGGCTTGTCCGAAGAGTCAAGACTAACCCAAGGACAACAAGGAAGGAGCTCCGGGAAGATCTCATGGCAGTGGGGACATTGGTTTCAGTCAATACCATAAGTAACGTACTCCACCGCAATGGTCTCCGTTCCAGAAGAGCCCGTAAGGTACCTTTACTTTCAAAGCGTCATGTCAAGGCTCGTCTACAGTTTGCTCATGATCACTTGGAGGACTCTGAGACAGACTGGTTCAAGGTTCTATGGTCTGATGAGACCAAGATCGAGATCTTTGGTGCCAACCACACACGTGACGTTTGGAGACTGGATGGCACTGCATACGACCCCAAGAATACCATCCCTACAGTCAAGCATGGTGGTGGCAGCATCATGCTGTGGGGCTGTTTCTCAGCCAAGGGGCCTGGCCATCTGGTCCGCATCCATGGGAGGATGGATAGCACGGCCTACCTGGAGATTTTGGCCAAGAACCTCCGCTCCTCCATCAAGGATCTTAAGATGGGTCGTAATTTCATCTTCCAACAAGACAACGACCCAAAGCACACAGCCAAGAAAACCAAGGCCTGGTTCAAGAGGGAAAAAGTCAAGGTGTTGGAGTGGCCTAGTCAGTCTCCTGACCTTAACCCAATTGAAAACTTGTGGAAGGAGCTCAAGATT
This sequence comes from Oophaga sylvatica, assembly GCA_033576555.1. Lineage (NCBI taxonomy): Eukaryota > Metazoa > Chordata > Amphibia > Anura > Dendrobatidae > Oophaga > Oophaga sylvatica. The sequence continues at coordinate 17,040,644 of JARQOD010000003.1, forward strand.
AAAGTCCACATGAGACACCCAAAGAACCTAGATAACTTGGAGAAGATCTGCATGGAGGAGTGGGCCAAGATAACTCCACAGACCTGTGCCGGCCTGATCAGGTCTTATAAAAGACGATTATTAGCTGTAATTGCAAACAAGGGTTATTCCACGAAATATTAAACATAGGGGTTGTATAATAATTGACCCACACTTTTATGTTTAAAATTTATTAAAATTCAACTGAGCAACATAACTTTTTGTTTTGTAAGATTTATGCTTCTGTTAATAAATCCTACTCTCGTTTGCAGTTTGAAGGCTCTAACTTATTTGCATCTTATCAAACCAGCTAAATCTGCAGGGGGTTGAATACTACTTGTAGGCACTGTATCTCTAAGCTGTGCGTGGCTGATGGCTTTAATATTCATTTATTGACGCCTTCAGGAGATGTGTTGGCATGGCTCGAGCCCTGGTTACATTGATTCACTTGTTTGAAAAACAATCGCCAAACATAAATTCGGCACGAATATAGCACATTCGGATTCATGATCAGAAACACAAGCAAATTTTTATAAAATCGTTAACATTCAATCAAAGGGTGGGAAAATATTTGCGATGCCTCCAAAGTATTTTGAGCACTTTGTCTAGGATAGTGATGGTGTATAATGAGCGTGGGGCACGTGTTTGATGAGGGGAGGGGGTGGGGAGAGCTAAGAGAAGCGGCATGCTTGTAAAAAGTAACTTTATATATGCCCTTTTCGGCTAGCCAATCAGGGCACAGGAAACATCCACAATGTCCAGACGCATCGGATTGTGTCATTGGCTGCTAAAATCACATGTCCCTCTCTATATAAAGAGCGGACATCTTGTTTTATCACCATATTATCAGTATAACGGCAGAGAGGCTGCTCCTGATACTGGGACTGTTTGCTGATCGATTTTAGCTAGTTTTCTAGGCGATTGTTTATTAGTCAGATAGTTTAGATAGCTAGTGTCCTATGTGGCTGTGAAATCAACCTTTTTTTTGTGCCATTAGTGAGATCCACAGACAGACAGCAGGGAACATTTCATAGAAGTGTGTTGTGCACTGCTTCTATTGTGCTCCATGCACGAGCAGACCTTTCAAAATCTTATTTTCTCCAGTCACCTTCCACGGCAGTCTCCCTGGAGGATGTCTCCCCGCCCTAATGGAGGACAGGAAACACAAGAAGTTAAATAACCCTTCCCTTCCTGCTACCACCAGTGTTTTTTTCTGTACCTCAGTGGGGCATGAAGCGTTTCGTCTCAGGTGCTGGCGCGGACGGCGAGAGGAGCTCCTAGGAAAACCTTACCACGCCAGGCAGCCGAGGTCGGGGGGTTCGCCTCTCCTCCACGTTGCTGCTCCCGTCTCCATGGCTCATGCGACTCAGGACCCCCATCCCGCCCCTCCCGTGCCTCTTTGAGAGGTAAAGCGGGGTAGAGATGAGCGGCCGAGGTCCTCCTGTAGCTCCCCGGCGTCCTCCTCCCGCTGTGCTGCCGGGTTTCGGAGTCCACGCGCACCGGAAGTGTCGGCGGCGGCGCACTTCCAGTTCGCGTTCTGATGCGTTTCACGCTGGAACGCACGCATGCCTTGTGGTCCGGTGGGCTCCGGCGCTTGAACAGCTGCCTGGGTCGGTCTTTGGGTTCCTCCCTGCGGACCAAGAGGGAGGAGGGGCACACAATTGATGCTGGACCACAATACTGGGACTGTTTGCTGATCGATTTTAGCTAGTTTTCTAGGCGATTGTTTATTAGTCAGATAGTTTAGATAGCTAGTGTCCTATGTGGCTGTGAAATAAACCTTTTTTTTGTGCCATTAGTGAGATCCACAGATAGACAGCAGGGAACATTTCATATAAGTGTGTTGTGCACTGCTTCTATTGTGCTCCATGCACGAGCAGACCTTTCAAAATCTTATTTTCTCCAGTCACCTTCCACGGCAGTCTCCCTGGAGGATGTCTCCCCGCCCTAATGGAGGACAGGAAACACAAGAAGTTAAATAACCCTCCCCTTCCTGCTACCTCCAGTGTTTTTTTCTGTACCTCAGTGGGGCATGAAGCGTTTCATCTCAGGTGCTGGCGCGGCCGGCGAGAGGAGCTCCTAGGAAAACCTTACCACGCCAGGCAGCCAAGGTCGGGGGGTTCACCTCTCCTCCACGTTGCTGCTCCCGTCTCCATGGCTCATGCGACTCAGGACCCCCATCCCGCCCCTCCCGTGCCTCTTTGAGAGTTAAAGCGGGGTGGAGATGTGCCGCCGGGGTCCTCCTGTAGCTCCCCGGCGTCCTCCTCCCGCTGTGCTGCCGGGTTTCGGAGTCCACGCGCACCGGAAGTGTCGGCGGCGGCGCACTTCCAGTTCGCATTCTGATGCGTTTCACGCTATAACGCACGCACGCTTTGTGGTCTGGTGGGCTCCGGCGCTTGAGCAGCTGCCAGGGTCATTCTTTGGGTTCCTCCCTGCGGACCAAGAGGGAGGAGGGGCACACAATTGATGCTGGACCACGATATCTTCATATCCTGATCAGGAGCCTCCAGGTAAGACATAGTGTCTCTGTCTCTGTTTGACTGGTGACAGTTCTGACCATGGACGGCAACAAACCTTTTACAGCTGCGTCTGCGTAGCCCGGTGTTCACCCTCCTACCGTGAGAAGCGGGGCCGGTCCCTCACTGTCCAGGCATTGGTAGCTATGGGTCATTTAGTATACCTTCTCTCTCTTTTTTAGGGAGAAAAGGTCTCTGCCCCAAAGAATAAACCCAGCCGCAAGTGTGGTGTTTGTGGTTCAAGGCTTCCCTCTGCTTACAAGAAGAAGCTGTGCCAACCTTGCACGGATGACATATTACGTGCCGAGCAGCCCTGCCTCCTGTACAGTATTAAAACGCTCATTAAGCAGGAGCTGCAGACCTCCATGGCAGTCCTTTCCCGGTCCCCGGTGCCGCATCCCCCTCTCCCTAAAAAGAGGAAAATGGCACCTGCGGAAACCGACTCAGACTCGGGTGCAATTCGTACCTCAGGGTCAGAGGATATTTGGGAAAATGAGGGCTCCACATCCACCCCTAAACCCGATAGTAAAAAGTACTATTTCTCTTCGGAGTATACGGAAGAGCTTGTTTCCATTTTGAGAAACACCATGGGGGCTGAGGGGAGGAGGTGAAGTACTCAGTTCAAGATGAGATGTTTGGGGGGCTGAAACCCAGAGGTAGGAAAGGATTTCCTATTCATGAAAATGTCCAAAATCTTATTCTCCAGGAGCGGGCCTCCCCCGAGAAGGGACTTAGTGTACCATCGGAATTAAGGAATTGCTTTCCCCTTGAAGGTGACAATTCTATTTGGGAAATCCCTAAAGTATACGTCCAGGTCTCTAAAGTAACCAAGAAGACATCTCTCCCTTTCGAGGATTCTTCCCAATTAAAAGATCCTATGGATCGGAAGATAGAACGGCCACCTAAAAAAGAACTGGGAGGCCTCTACTAATTTGCTCAAAACAAATGCAGCCTCTACATGCGTTGCCAGAGCCCTTTTTCTCTGGCTTCGCACGTTGGAAGAACACCTCTCTCAGGGGACCTCCAGGGAGGAGATCCTGGACCCTACCCTACCCCTTCTCCAAAAGGCGACAGGCTTTTTAGCCGATGCCTCAGGAGAATCTGTTCGGGTTGCGGCAAGATCCTTAGTCCTCTCTAATTGAGCTAGGAGAGCCCTTTGGCTGAAATCATGGAGGGATGACATCGCCTCTAAAACTATACTTTGTGCCATCCCCTTTCAAGGACACCACATATTTGGGCCAGTCTTAGATGATATCTTTGAAAAAGCTTCAGGTAAGAAAAAAATCGCTTCCCGAACAGAAAAGTACTAGGAGGCGTTATTTTCATCCCCCACATGAACAGTCCTCCCAGAAGGAGTTCAGGGGAAAAGGTAAAACTGGACGGTGGAGCTACCCAAAGGGGGGTAGAGGCAAGAACATCCTTGTCCCTCAACAACAGTAGACCCCGGACAAACAGTGACTCTCCATTGGGGGGTCGACTCTTGCATTTCCTCGCCCGATGGCAGTCCATATCCACAAACCAGTGGATCCTCCATAGCATACAATACGGGCTGAAGTTGGAATTCGAGTCACCCCCCAGTGTCTGAGAATTACCCCGCTATAGTCTCCAGATCTCCAGAATTCCTTACTTTAATTACAAGATCTCTTGCGAGAAGAAGTAATTTCACATGTACCCCAGCAAGAGATAGGCAGAGGCCATTATTCTCGCCTATTCCTCATAAGAAAGCCCTCCGTGAAATACAGGGTTATCATAAATTTAAAACGCCTGAATTAGTTTATCAAATACCGGAGGTTCAAGATGGAGTCGGTCAAATCGGCAATCCCTCTTATTGGACAAGGCTGGGTGATGGCTACGATAGACCTGAGGGAGGCTTACTATCAGGTAGCGATCTATCCGGATCACAGGAAGTTCCTCAGGTTCGCAGTCTTCCAAGACCGGGGAATCAGCAATTTCCAGTTCAATGCGCTCCTGTTCGGCGTGTCCTCAGCACCGAGGGTGTTCACAAAGGTCATGAAGGAAGCAGTCATTTTCATCCGTCTTCAGGGAATATGTGTTGTTCCATATTTAGATGACTTGCTTATCGTCACTCCATCAATATCTCGGCTGAACCTGGATGTGTCAAAAACCCTGAAGATCCTCGAATCCCTAGGCTGGATCCCGAATCTTCAGAAGTCATGCCTCCACCCTTCCCCAAGGAAGAAATTCCTGGGGATTCTCTTCGACTCGGAAAAGAGAACATCCTTCCTTCCCGAGGATCGTCAGCGCGACCTTCGTCAGAGAATCTCCAGATTCAAACAGCAAAAGTCACCAACTTTAAGAGAGTCCATGTCCATTCTGGGGTCCATGACGTCGTGTATTCAGGCAGTGTCCTGGGCTCAGGCACATACACCAACCTTCCAATCGTGGCTGAATTGTCGAAACCTGCGGCGGGGGGTGAACTGGGATCAGCTCCCCCTGAAAGTACATTGTACAGATGCCAGCCGAAGAGGTTGGGGAGCCGTGGTGGAGGAATCATATTTCCAAGGACAGTGGTCCCCGGAGATAAGAGTCATATCTTCAAATCTGAGAGAACTGAGGGCAGTGGAGGAAGCACTGAAAGCCGCTTCATCTCTCATCCAAAACCATCATGTTTGTATCTACTCCGACAGCGTAACTGCGGTGGCCTACCTCCGACACCAAGGTGGCACGAAATATGCCAGCTTAAAATTAATCGCGGCAAGGATATTTCTCTGGGCAGAGAAACACCTATTGTCTATCTCAGCAGTGCATCTGAAGGGTTCGGACAATATCCAGGCGGACTTCCGCAGCAGGAAGGACGTCCATCCGAGAGAATGGTGCCTGAGCCAAGCGGTCTTCCTATCCCTGACCTTGAGATGGGGGAACCCAGAGGTCGACTTATTTGCGAATGCTCAAAATGCAAAAACAAAAACATTTTTCTCCCTCAGTCCTACGTAAGGAGCTCGGGAGATAGATGCTTTCACCGATCCATGGGTTTTCAACCTGGCTTATGCCTTCCCATCAATCCCTATGCTGATGAAGACGCTGCAGAAGATTCGGTTGGACCAGGTCACGACAATCTTAATTGCTCCAATGTGGCTAGGGCGAAGCTGGTACAGCGCTTTGATGGACATGGCCCAGTAAGGTCCCTTACTCCTGCCCCAAAAAACCGACCTCCTTTATCAGAGTCCCCTACTATACTCAAACCTCAACAGACTGAACCTTGTGGCTTGGTTACTGAAGCCAACATCCTAAATGCCAGGGGTCTCTCAGACAGAGTAATCCAGACTCTCCAAAAAAGCAGGAAACCGGTAACCAATGCCATCTATGGCTAAGTATGGAAGAAGTTCTCTTCCTGGTGTCTTCCTAACGTCCCTGATCCCTTTCATCCCAACATTGCTCAGGTCCTAGACTTCCTCCAGAAGGGACTAGAGCTAGGGCTTACCCCAAGCACAATGAGGGTTCAGGTTTCTGCTATTAGTTCCTTTTTTGACCAGGACCTGACCGGGCACCGTTGGATCAAACGGTTTATGACCTCTGCAAGCAGAATACGTCCTCGACTTCCTACCTGGGTTCCCCCTGCGATCTAAATTTAGTGCTCAACAGTCTAACTCAGGTCCCATTTGAACCCTTGTCTTCGATATCTTTAAAAATCCTAACACTTGACTGTTTTCCTTGTGGCAATTACCACGGCTAGACGCATAGGAGAATTGCAGGCCCTGTCTGTACAAGAGCCCTACCTGTCTCTGAACTCTGATAGCATAATTTTGCGTTTGGATCCCTCATTTATGCCGAAAGTTGTCTCAGATTTTCATAGGGGTCAGGATATTGTGTTGCCTGCATTTTGCCCAAATCCTTCCAATACGAAGGAAGAAAATTTCCACACTCTGGATGTCCACAGAGTGGTCCTCCATTACCTTGAACAGACCAAGGTTTGGAGGATTGACCAGAATCTTTTTATTCAGTTTTCAGGCCAAAATAAAGGAAAGAAAGCAGCAAAAAGCACAATTGCGAATTGGATCAAACAGGCCATCTGTCTGGCATATTCGGCAAAAGATCTCTCTTCCTGCTTCGCTAAAGGCTCACTCCACTCGATCAGTCTCTACATCAAGGGCAGCAGGAGGGAACGCTTCATCTGAGCAGATATTCAGAGCTGCCACCTGGTCTTCTGTGCATACTTTCACCAGAAACTATAGACTAAATTTTGACAGGGATCTAACAATTGGCAGACGAGTTCTGCAAGCTGTGGTCCCTCCCTAAAGAAATTAGTGTTGGTATGACTCCAAGGTGACTGACATGGAAAGTGACTGGAGAAAATAGAATTAGTCTTACCGGTAATTCGGTTTCTAGGAACCTTCCATGACAGCACTAATTTCCCTCCCTATCTGATACTCTTATTGGATGATTCCTGCACTTTGATGGTAACTATACATGATATTGTGTCCAGAAAAAAACACTGGAGGTAGCAGGAAGGGGAGGGTTATTTAACCTCTTTTGTGTTTTCTGTCCCCCATTAGGGGGGGAGACATACTCCAAGGTGACTGCCGTGGAAGGTTCCTAGAAACCGAATTACCGGTAAGACTATATCGTACACACCCACTGTACGAGCTGTTCTTGAATCAGAAGAGCACATTCAGCAGCCGTCTAATCCTACTAAGGTGCAAGAAGGAGAAATTCAGGAAATCTTTTGTACCTACTGCTATGGGGATGTATAATAATTTCCTAAGGGTGGCAGAAAATAATGACTGATGGCTGGTGTACTAATGTCAATTAACATTGTCTTATATACACCTGAACTACACACTTTTATTATGTAATGTTGGTACACCTGTGCAACATTTGTGTCCTAATATTTTATGTACTGCTGTTTGTATTGCTGCTGTAATACTGTAATTTCCCCCCGGGATCAATCGTACTATATCTCTGACCTATGTCAGCAACACGTAGCGTTCACCGTTATCGTCAATGTCCAGAAATTTACTTTCTGGCGTATTTACCATTGTATTCTAGAAAGCTTTGTTCCCTTGGTGGTTTTAACATCCACGTTTGTTTCCCACTTGTGTTTGCCATTTCGTCCATATTGGAGTCCCTCCAAAAGGTTTCCATTCAAGCCTGGCACTGTTTTCTCTCAATGCTATCCACCCTGTTTTCTTCTGATCTCAGGTGCTTTACAAGTGGTCTTCTTCAAACTCCTGTAAGATGTATCTATCATTCTTCCTTCTTGGAAAGCTTCCTTTCCGGTGGCTGTAACAAACACTTCCAGAAAAGCGCCTTTCTCCAAATTGGTTTTTCTCTCTATGTTTCCAGAGTGACACAGAAAAGGTCTACCTGCCTTTTTAAAAAAAAAAAAAAACCTGCAGTAGCCAGATATATCTGCTCTCCAATTTAAGAAGCTTTCAGAGTCTGAGGTTTCCTATCCCTGCGAACCTCAGAGTATCTCCACTATGTCAGTACGGCTTCCTGGGTCATTTGGCCCCGGTCGTCGATGCAGCAAGGTTGCAGGGCTGCAACTTGGGCCAGTCTTCTCATGTTAGTTAATCATTACACTTAAGCCTTTTCAGAAGCTAGCCTTAGCAGATAGATTCTGCAATCGACAGCAGCGCATCTGTACACCAGATTATTCGCTGCGTATATTAAGGTTTCGGCTGTCGTGCTGTTTCCCACCCATGGACTGCTTTATGACGTCCCATGGTTTGTGTCTCCCAATGAGGCGAAGGAGAAACAGGGGTTTTTGTGTACTCACCGTAACGACTTCTGTTTGTCTCTTTCAGCCGATGTGGTGATCACTAATATTATGTGAATGATCGTACCTTGGTATGATGTTAACTTTCTCCTACTGCTTTTGCACCGAACTGGTTCAGGCTAGAGCCAGCAGAGGGTGTTTACTGCAGAGGAGGAGCTAACTTTCTTTGTGTATTAGCTTAGTGTTCTCCTAGTGGCAGCAGCATAACACCCATGGTTTGTGTCTCCCAATGAGCATCTCGGAGAAAAGGATTTTACAGTGAGTACACAAAAATCCCTGTTTCTTGGAGATCGCAGTCATACAGCAGAAGAGTTGTGGATAGCTCTCCAGGCCAAGTATGAGCAATGGCTGTCTCCGCTGAACCTGGATCCAGGGAAGGCCGTGTTTGATAATGGTGCAAATCTGGTGGCTGCCCTACGCCGAGGCAAGTTCACACACGTGCCTTGCATGGCTCACGTCCTCAACCTGGTGGTACAGTGATTTCTCCACCACTATCCTGGCCTAGGTGAGCTTATGCAGAAAGCACAGAAGTTGTGTGCTCACTTCTCTGTTATTCGTGGTTTTTGGGAGGGGACGGAGGAAACAAGCATCAATATTACCCAGCAACCAACACAGCATGGGCTTGGACCTCATGTAAGAGGCCGACATATGAGTGCCTTCTGCAACATGATCCTCGTATAATTATGATTCAAAATAGTGATGACTACTTTGTTGTCACTCTGTTAGATCCACGTTATAACTCAAAATTTTGCCAGATGCTTCCCACTCTGGAAAGGTACCCGCGAATGCTGGAGTATCGAAACACACTTTTACACAACCTTTAGAGAGGTTTTCACCAAGACAGTAGTGAGGCACACAATTTGCATCACAGCTCTAGACTTCCAACCTCGGGCACATCAATTCGTCAACGCCAAACATTAGTAGCAGCAGTAGTATAAGTGGCAGAAGCAATTTCTGTGAGTCCTTTGACACATTTTTTTAGACCAGCTTGTGCACCATCGTAACAAAGTCCAAGAGTGACACCTCTGGAGAGAATGGTGAAGGAGTATCTAGAACGCAATATCAATACATCAGGGAGGGTTTGGACCCTTTCACATTTTGGTCTTCAAAAATGGATGAGTGGCCTGAGCTCGCCTTTCTCACCTTGGCGGCTTTATCATGCCCAGCAGATAGCGTTCGCTCAGAACGTGTCTTCAGTGCTACTGGTGGTGTCCTAATGGATAAGCACAGCCAGCTGTTTCCTAAAAGTGTAGACCGCCTAACTTTCATCAAGATAAACAAGTCATGGATCTCCAAAGAGTTTTGCACCCCAATCGCAGACTTTACAGACTAGACGATGTTGTAGTATTTACTGTGCTGCACTGATCTCGCTTAATTGCAGTCGGTGATATCTTTATTGGGGCTTCTGTGCCTGCTACTGCTGCTGCAAATTTTAACACTAATTTGTGGAAATGAGAACAGTCCTGGTTGGGCCTCCATCTGTTGGTTTGGTTGTAGTGGAAGAGGTGTCGTTCCCCATTATACTATTTCTAGTCTAGTGAAATTGATGCCTCTTCGGTGGTGTCAGGCCCTCATTTGTTTAAATTTGAAGATTTCTGATTGGGTCTCCATCTGCTGGGTTGGCTGTAGTGGAAGAGATGTCACTACCCATTATACTATTTGCGCTCTGATGAAATTGATGTTACTTTGATGTATGCCACTAATTGTTGAAAATGAACATTCCTGATTGGGTCTCCATCTGCTGGGTTGGCTGTAGTGGAAGAGATGTTGCTCCCCATTATACTATTTCTACTCTGGTGAAATTAATGCCACTTTGGTGGTGTCTGACCCTAATTATTTTAAATTTGAAGACTCCTAATTCGGTCTCCATCTTCTGGATTGGCTGTAATGGAAGACGTGCCTGTCCCCATTATACTATTTCTTCTCTGGTGAAATTGATGCCACTTTGTTGGTGTCTGCCACTAAATTTTGGAAATGTGTACACTCGTGGTTGGGTCTCTATCAGCTGGGTTGGTGTCATGATCCAGACCGGGTTTTGGTCTTGTCTCTCCTTTCCCGGTCTGGTCATGTTAGGGGTTATCTCTGTGCTGCATCCTGCAGGCAGTGTCGGTTATATTTAAACCTAAAAAATTGTCACCGTGGCTAACCGGGACATACCTCTAGCCAAGTAGTATAACCAACAGAAACCAAAAGAAATGACCAGTATAATCCATATAATCAATACATGCTCTTGTATGGGTAATAGAACAAGAACAAGAATAATAATAATGATAAAATATCAAAATATCAAGATATTTTATCATTATTATTGTTCTTGTTCTATTACCCATACAAGAGCATGTATTGATTATATGGATTCTAGTGTCGGTTATATTTCCTGCCTTCGGCGTGTGTAGCTGGCTCTGGTGAACTCTTGATTTGTCCTGCTGCGTTTAGCTGACCTTGCCTTTGTCTGTGCATCACTCTCCTATCCATCCTGACTCTGTGTGTTCCTGTGTGTTTGGATTCCCCGGTACTTGACTCTGCTTTTGCTCTGACCTCATTCTGTCTCTTCCTTCTGCTACGGACCGGCACTGACCTTTTGGCGCTCCTCTGACTCAGTGTTTGGAATTCCCCCTTTGTACTATGCAACTCTCTGGTATCGAACCAGCTCTCTGACTATTCTGCTGCAACCTAGTGGTAGCCTCGCTGCAGTGCTGCTGGTCTGCTATTAGCAGTATTTCAGCTCACTCTCCACTCTGCTGCCATCTAGTGGAGTTTGTGTTACCCTGCATTTACCTGCAGTGCTGCAGCGTGACATTACAACTGACCAGAAACAGATTATTTTTCCTTTTTCCTCTCTCTATAGATCCGCTTCGAACCCTTGCGGATCAGATGTCAAATTTGACTCAAGTAATGCAGGACTTGTCTGTGGAACATAGAGCCCTGGCCACTTCCCACAATCAAATCCAGAGGGAACTTACTGAAATGGTTAATTTTTTTCAGGGTTCTATGACACAATCAGCCTGTAAGAACTCGGACCCATGGATGTCTCTTTACACTCTCCTTAACCTACGGTCAGGCTCCCAGATACTTTCTCCTGAGATGTTCCGTACATTCAGAGAGAGTTGTAAGCTGCTTTTTTCCCTTAGACCCAGATCCTCAGGAGATGAGAGTCAACGGATGGGGATAATTATTTCTTTACTCCTAGAGGGTCCTCAAACTTTCCTTATCTGTTAATGCCCTGAACGTGTGTTAGTGGATTGGTTCTTTGAGGCTTTAGGACTGATTTATGATGAACCAGACCGGGTCAGGGTGGCAGATGACGCGATCATGGGTCTCTCCCAGGGTAAACTCACTGCCGAAGGGTTTTGTTCAGAGTTTAGACGGTGGTCCACCGAAGTGTCCTGGAACGACTGTGCGTTAAGATGCAAGTTCAGGAGAGGACTGTCAGATCATCTTAAGGATGCTCTGGCTCTCCATTTGCCACCCAGCTCTTTTAAGGAGGCCATGACTCAGGCCATTCGTATGCATCGGAGGTTGCAGGAGAGAGGAGTAATCCAGGGAGAGGTTCCAGTATAATGTGCTAAATCCGAAGTGATGCCATATACGGAACTTATGGAGGTTGGGGCCACTAACCTCAAGGAGAAGGAGAGGAAGCGACGACGTGAAGAGAGATTATGTTTTTATTGTCGAAGTCCAGGACATTGGAAAAAGGACTGCTCCTCTTGCCCACCGATTAACAAGCTGCCGAGTCTGGGTGATTGTCCGGGAGGTCACCCAGACTTTCAGGTACCTTTTTCCTCATTTCAAAAGATTTTGTTAGAGGTGGAACTTTGTTGTGGGGATGGTTACACACCCACGTCGGATTTTGTGGACTGTGGGTCATCCATGAACTTCATTGACTCGAACCTGGTGTCCAAGAGTAAGAAAGGGACAGTTAGTCTTAAAACCCCAATCCATATCATTGCCATTGATAAGACACTGCTGGCTTAAAATATTGTTAAGTTTGTCTCTGAGGAGTTTCTCCTCAAGGTGGGTTCCTTGCATCAGTAACCAATTTCATGTTGTGTTCTGGATAATCTTCCAGCAGGACTGGTGTTGGGATTCCTCTGGTTACAGTTGCATAATCCTGTTATTGACTGGGAATCTCGGTATATTGTGAAATGGGGCCCTAATTGTTCTAATGGTTGTCTTTCTGCTGTTTTGGTGTTGTCCGTTAGTCTGGAGGGTATTCCGGAGTATCTGAAGTATTTTGAGGACGTGTTTTCCGAAAAAGAGGCTGAGGTCTTGCCACCACATTGCCCCTATGATTGTACTATTAATCTGATTCCGGATGCTAAATTGCCCAAGACCCGTTTGTACAATCTTTCTGGCCCGGAACATACCGCTATGAAAGATTATATCTCAGAAAGTTTACGCAAAGGTCACATCCGTCCCTCTGTCTCACCTGTGGTTGCTGGATTCTTTTTTGTCAAAAAGAAAGATGGTGGTTTACACCCTTGCCTTGATTTTCGGGAACTAAATAAATATACGGTGAGAAATACCTACCCTCTCCCGCTTATTCCAGATCTTTACAACCAATTATCTGGGACTAAGTGGTTTTCTAAGTTGGAACTCAGGGTAGCGTATAATCTTATCCATATTTGTGAGGAGGATGAGTGGAAAATGGCATTTCTCACCTCTGAGGGTTTGTTTGAAAATTTGGTCTTGCCCTTTGGTCTCACGATCGCGCCTGCAGTTTTTCAAAATTTCATTAATGATGCATTTTCTGACTTCATTGGGCACTTTATGGTGATCTGTCTAGATGACATTCTTGTATTTTCATCTGACGAATCTCACATGGGTCATTTACGTGCAGTTCTATATAGGTTACGGGAGGACTCTGTTTGCTAGACCTGAGAAGTGTTCATTTTGTGTCCAAGAGCTGTCATTTCTGGGGTTCATCCTCTCTGCCAATGGGTTTCGTATGTGCCCTGGAAAGGTACAGGTCATTGTTGATTGGGTGCAACTCAGAGACCTCAAGTGTCTTCAGCGTTTTTTGGGTTTCGCCAATTATTATCACAAATTTATTAAGGGTTTTTCCCAGGTGATCAAACCTCTCACTGATCTCACTCATAAGGGGGCTGATCTTAAAAACTGGTCGTCTCTGGCAGTTGAAGCATTTTCTACATTGAAAAAATGTTTTGTGTCTGCTCCTGTGTTGGTCCAGCCTGATGAGTCTGAACCATTCATTGTAGAGGTGGATGCATCGGAGGTGGGAGTGGGGGCGGTGTTGTCTCAGGGACCCGTCACTTTGACTAATTTAAGACCTTGTGCCTTTTTCTCCAAGAAATTTTCTCCTGCGGAGAGAAATTACAATGTTGGTAATCAGGAGTTATTGGCCATAAAATTGGCTTTTGAAGAATGGAGACACTTTTTGGAGGGTGCTGTTCATCGGTTCACGGTGATTACGGACCATAAGAATCTATCTTACATTGAGTCTGCCAAATGTTTGACTCCTAGACAGGCAAGGTCGTCGCTTTTTTTTTCACGTTTTCATTTTTCTATCACCTTTTGGCCTGGTTCCAAGAATGTCAAGGCCGATAACTTATATCGCAGCTTGGATCCGATATCGCCTCCCGAACCTCCTCCTCCATTCTTCAGCACAGAGTGGTCGTGGCTGGGGTATCTTCCGAATTGGAACTTGAAGTTCGTGAGGCTCAGTCTCTTGCTCCTCCGTCATTGTCCGATAACAAGCTCTTCGTCCCAGTTCAGTATCGGCTGAGGGTGCTCCGGGAGTTCCACGAATCTGCTCTTAGTGGACACCCAAAAGTCTCAGAAACCCAGAAAGCTATTGCTAGACTGTTTCGGTGGTCCTCCATGTTTTCTGATATCACTGTGTTTGTGTCTGCTTGTGATACGTGTGCTCGCGCTAAAGTATCCCATAACCGGCTGGCCGGGAAATTGTTGTCATTGCCAATTCTGGATAGACCTTTGACTCATTTGTCCATGGATTTTATCACTGATCTCCCTCCTTCCAATAGCAAGACAGTGCTCTGGGTTGTGGTTGACAGATTTAGCAAACAGAAGCATTTTGTTTCTTTGGCAGGACTACCTAACTCTGAAACACTAGTTAAATTGTTTATTGAGCACGTTGTACGGTTACATGGCGTGCCTCTGAATGTGGTGTCTGACAGAGGGGTGCAATTCGTGTTCAAATTTTGGAGGGCGTTTTGCAAGAGGTTGGGTATTAGCTTAACCTTCTCTTCTGCCTACCATCCCGAGACCAATGGTCAGACGGAGAGGACCAATCAGTCATTAGAACAGATTTTGCGGTGACTGACCATGTCCCAGCAGGATGATTGGTGTTACTTGTTGCCCGTGGCTGAGTTCGCATTTAATAATCGAGTTAATAAGTCTACTGGCACCTCTCCGTTTTTCTGTAACTATGGTTTTCACCCCCATTTTGGTGAACTTTTCAGGCTGGATTCAGGGTGTCCAGGGGCTGATTCGGCGGTTCAACGGTTGGGGGAGGTTTGGAGAGAGGTCCAGAAGAACATAGTGGTGGCTCATAGCAAACAGAAACATTTTGCTGATAAGCGACTATCTGTAGTTTCTGGTAGGAGTGTGTGGTTGTCTACAAAGAACATACGTCTGAAACTCTCCTCCGTTAAGCTGGGTCCCAAGTTTATATGTCCTTACGAGATCATTGAGATTGTCAAACCAGTTGCCTTTCATTTACGTTTACCCCCATCGCTTCGTATCCCCAATGTGTTCCATAAGTCTCTTCTTAAATCATTTGTACCTTCCTCTGCTGGGTCATCACCCTCTCCACCTCCTGTTTCTGTGGGCGGACAAACTGAGTATGAAGTTAAACGTGTTGTTGACTCTCGGATGGTTCACAGTTCGCTTCAGTACTTGGTACATTGGAGGGGTTATGGTCCTGAGGATCGATCTTGGGTCCCGGCGCGATCAGTCCATGCTGATCGGTTGGTTCGGTGGCCCCCTTGAGAGGAGGGTACTGTCATGATCCAGACCGGGTTTTAGTCTTGTCTCTATTTCCCTGTCTGGTCATGTTAGGTGTTAACTTTCTCTGCCTCATTCCTGTGTCAGGGCTGCTATATCTCTGTGCTGCATCCTGCAGGCAGTGTCAGTTATACTTCCTGCCTACGGCATGTGTAGCTGGCTCTGGTGAACTCTTGATTTGTCTTGCTGCATTTAGCTGACCTTGCCCGTGTCTGTGTACCCCTCTCCTACCCGTCCCGACTCTGGGTGTTCCTGTGTTTTTGGATTCCCCGGTACTTGACTCTGCTTTGGCTCTGACCTCATTCTGTCTCTTCCTTCTGCTACGGACCGGAATTGACCTTTTGGCACTCCTCTGACTATGTGTTTGGAATTTCCCCTTTGTACTACGCAACTCTCTGGTATCGACCCAGCTCTCTGACTATTCTGCTGCCACCTAGTGGTAGCCTCGCTGCACTTCTGCTGGTCTGCTCTTAGCAGGATTTCAGCTCACTCTCCACTCTGCTGCCATCTAGTGAAGTTTGCATTACTCTGCATTTACCTGCAGTGCTAGCAGCAGAGTGACAGTTGGCTATAGTGGAAGAGGTGTCTGTCCCTATTGTACTATTTCTACTCTGGTGAAATTGATGCCACTTTGTTGGTATCTGCCACTAATTTTTGGAAATGTATAGACTTCCGGTTGGGTTTCCTTCATGTGTGTTCCATGTTAGCAGTAGGCCTCTGAGACCGGCAGGATTCTACTTGCTTTGAGTCAGCTACCCGTGTGTTAGGATTTGAACCTGTGAGCCATGGCCTGCTGGTCTGTTCCCTTGCTGTGGAGCTATTTCGGAACTTGAATAACTTCAGCCTGAAACCATATGAACTTCGTCTGGGATAGAGATCATCACCTGCCCTGCTGATTGTTCCCTCCCTGATTGAGACTGATTGGATAGAGATCATCACCTGCCCTGCTGATTGTTCTCGCCCTGATTAAGACTGATTGGACCTGCTATATATTCCTGGCCCTGTGCAGCTTCCTGTTGCTGAGTATATTGTGGTGCTCAGTCTAACTGAGTGAAGCATTATCTGAGCTCCTGATCTGGAAGGTGTTCTGCTGACATCTTCCTATCTCTTGTGGAAACCCTGCTGTTCCTACCTCCAACTCTATTCATCTAAACGGACTTGGTGCTTGTGTGTGATCTCGGCCGGCCCGTGCTCGGGCGGGCTCCGGCCTCTGCCAACATAGTGAACCACCACCGCCATATACGGCACTTCCAGAAGTCCTTCCTTGGTCCGCTCACCTGCACACTTCTGCTCCGGCCACTGACTTCCAGTCCTGTATCGCCAGTAACGTGACACCGTGTTACTTTCCTTACATTTCTTTAACAATAATAATCTAAGAAACTGATATTTTTGCCACCTGAGTGTGGCTGAACATCAAAGCAGGATGAGCTGTTGCATGTGGTATCAGGGTTCCCAGCCCAGCAGGCATACACTGATGCCTCACCCACCTCATCTAAATTTGAAGTTCAATCCAAAGCTGTAAATGCTGGCCTAGACTCATTTGAAGTGCCGTGCCATTCTAAAATTTGTACTCTGGGTCAATTGAGACCACTTTCCTGGTGTCTCACTCCTATATTGATGTGTGCTTTGGCACATATTTACGTTCAGCGAATATTTGACGAATAAATCGGCGAATATTGCAAAATCGGTGATCGTAATCTGAACTGAACATTTAAATATTTGCTCATCTCTATCCAAGACATAAATTATATTGTTTTCAATCCTAAGGAATTCAGATTACTGCACTATCTCTCCTGAAATGGGGAGCATTAATACTTTCTCTACTCTTCTGGTCAGGACTCATAGTAGCTCCAATGGTTCACAATAACTGAGTGGTTTAGTGTTGGAGTTCTCCCCTCGTAAATACGTTGTTTTTGGGGATGTAACATTTTTTTTCCATCATCCATGATGGCACCATGAGAGAGGGGATCCGCCTTTCAAGGACAGGAAACCTTCAAGATAAAAGGGGCGGCTCCTCTCTCCGCATCAGTTGGTTTCCTGTGCTTGATGGGGAACCTTCAAGATGAAGATCTTGAAGAAAGAAGAGGATGCCTGGGTCGGATGGTTGTTGGCAGGCACTGGTCTGCTGCATCCGTCACCAGGTGCCGGTAGTCGCCTCGGGGGCCATGTCTCGCCATGCCCCCTGAGCGAAGCATGGCCACAGCCCGTGAGGCATTGCCAGGGTGAAGACAGGAGCCTCGGAGGTCACATTGGTATAGCCTCCCTGATGCCTGCAAAACCCATAAGATGTATTGAGGTCCTCGGAAGCCACATTTAATGTGCCCTCCCTGTTGACAGTTGGTGGCCATGCAGCCTGTGAGGCACATCGGTGCCCGGGCAGAATAGAAGCTTCTCGGAGGCCACGGTTATGGACCCTCCCTGTTGAGTATAAAAGCCAGACACCATGGAATTACCCTGGAGAAAAAGTACCTGTAACAGTGGTGGCCAGGGCAGCGTTGATGATCCCTCTGGGAGACCAGGTCCATGTGGGGCCGCAGGCATAAGGAGGGCAGCGGGGGTGTCATGGCGTTGGTGGCAAGGGAATGGCAGGAACAGGCCAGAGCGTGCACCGGAAATGTCCCTGGCGCGCACCGGAAGTGAAGGACGGGTGCGCGCGGGGAGCGTGTACACCCAGAGATCAGAGGACGCGCACCAGTAGCAGGTGCGCCAGGGACAGGCATCCGGAATGTAGAAGAGAGCACACACCAGAAGTAGTCTGGCACGCTCCGGAAATGAACCCCGGGTGCACGCGTGGTTCTTAGGGCGCGCACACTGGAAGGAGGCAGCACACACCGGTAGTGGTGGCCGGGTGCGCGCACAGACCAGGCACACAACGCACGCTTGCGTGGGGCATTATGGGTCTAGAAAGCCCAGGCGGCCGGCAGGTGCAGTGATCGACCAGGTGATCAATTAATGAAAAGGAAAAAAAGGGGAACGCTGCATATTTAAAGGTGGTCAAAAGGAAGTGCTGGCGTGCCCAGAAGAGATGGAGAGCTTTTCGCCAGAGCACTTACAGCCGCACCAGGAGGTGCAGGAGAGGCGGTCACTCTCAAAAGAAAAGAGCCAGATAGGCCGCAGCAGCAGTGGGAGCCGCTCGGGCAGCGTACGGGCGGATCGGCATGGGGGGTCCATAGTCTCGCTGGGAGACAGTGTGAAGACCAGTCAGCCCCCGGATCCGGTACCAGTCTTTTGAAGCATCCGAGTGATGAGTGAGCTTTGAGAAAGTCCAGCACGCTAATGTCTGTTCTCTTTCTCTTCTCTCTCTTGTCTCCAACTCTCCCTCTTTAACATACATTGGTGGGGTGGAGTATAGGGGGTCCCTAAGAAGATCAAGTCTAAAAATAAGAATAAGGAATGTCCCCTATGCAAAAGTCACTTAAGTGCATCCTGGGATAAGAGATTGTGTCAGGACTGTATTGATAAGACAGTGGCAGAGGAGACACCCTCTTTCGCTGAAAATCTAAGATCCCTGATACAGTCAGAGGTGTGTAAGTCAGTGAAGGCATTACAGACAGCGGATGCGGATAGCAAATCAAGGGATAGATCCAGCCCCTCATTGGTGTCTCAAGAGGACTCCACAGGATCAGAGGAGGACTCAGATAGATCACGTTACTCCGAAAAGTAGCTCAGATGAGGAAGATACATATCCAGTGGAGGCTACAGACAGGCTTATAAAAGCAGTTCGGTCTACCATGGGGCTGGTAGATGAGAAAGCAAAAAAGACGGCCCAGGAACTCATGTTCGGCGTCTTGCAAAAGAAAAAATGTAGAGCCTTCCCTATCAATGAACAACTGCAGGGGCTCATTAAAAGGGAATGGGAAAAACCAGAAAGAAGGACCCAGATAATCAATACCCTAAAGAGGAAATACCCCTTTGAGGAAGAGACATCTTCATCCTGGGATAGGGCTCCAAAAATTGATGTAGCAGTCTCAAAAGTTACCAGAAAGTCCTCCCTACCCTTTGAGGATTTGGGTTCCCTAAAGGAACCTCTGGATAGATAGAAAGACAGATAGTTGTCTTAAAACAGCCTGGGAGGCCTCGGCAGGAGCACTAAAGCCGGCTATTGCAGCCACTTGTGTGGCTAGTTCCCTGAAGATATGGGTTGATAACCTGGAGGATCAATTAGAGCAAAGAGTTCCCAGGGAGTCTATCCTAGAGGCAATACCAGCCATCAGAGCAGCCGCAGTATTTCTAGCTGAGGCCTCAGCGGATTCAGCAAAGCTGGCAGCAAAATCAGCAGCATTAGCCAATGTGGGATGCCATGTGGTATGGCTTAAATGCTGGCCGAGGGACACACAGGCAAAGATGAAACTTTGCTCTCTGCTGTGTGAAGGAAATTTCTTGTTTGGTCCGGCATTAGATGAGGTGTTGGAAAAAGCCGGCGACAAGAAGAAAAATTTTCCAAAGCAGCCATTTCGGCGCTCCGTTCAGAAGGGCCGAAAGTTCAGAAGACAGCAGTATAGAGATCGAGACAGAAACAACTCTGACAAGCGATCCAGGGGAGGAAGAGGCTTTGACTTCGGTAAGCCCTCCAAAGAAACCAAAACATCCTCCCAGTGACGGTCCTTCTCGGGTGGGAGGGAGGCTCTCCCACTTCCTCCCAGCCTGGGAGAGAATTTCATCCAGCACTTGGATCTGGCAAATTGTGGGTTCAGGTCTGCAATTCAGGTTCCACCACTGTCTACCACAAAGATACATGCAGACCCCAGTACAGCCCTCACAAGAAAAACAAAAAAGTCTGGAGGAGAAGGTAATCTCGCTCCTAGACCAACATGTCTTGGAAGAGGTTCCGGTAGAAGAAAGAAAGGAAGGTTTTTATTCCCCCCTATTTCTTATAAAGAAGCCGGACAATTCCTGGAGGACAATTATAAATCTGAAGGGCCTCAAAAGGTATCTGATAATCCCGTCATTCAAGATGGAGCCGATAAGATCAGCAGTAAAACTCCTCTTTCCTCAGTGTTATATGGCAGTCCTGGACCTCAAGGATGCTTATTACCACGTTCCGATCCGGCAACAAGATCGCAGTTCAAGATGGGGTCACAGTTACATCACTTCTAGTACAGGGCTCTGCCCTTTGGATTAGCGATAGCCCCTCGAGTATTCACAAAGTTGATTTCAGAGGTTACAGCGCATCTCAGAGAAAAAGATACTCTGATAATACCATATCTGGACGACTTTTTGATAGTGGGAAGAAGTTTCCCTCACTGTCAAGAACAAGTCAGAATAGTGATGGAAACATTACAGACGCTGGGATGGCAGCTGAACCTCAAAAAATCCAAGATGGAACCAGCAATGATACAGAATTTCTTGGGGCTAACGGTAGATTCAGTGGTGCAGAAGTGTCGCCTCCCAGAGGAAAAGGAGGAAAGAGTCAAACAGTCAATTATGACAACAATAAGGAAGCCAGAAATGACACTAAGAAGAGCAATGTCATTGTTGGTGTTATGTTCTGCTTCAAGCACTAAAGAAAGAAGGGATATCTGTCCCTACGATAGAACTAAGCTAGATCCCTACAATGTAACGGGGAACCTGATCCTGCGATCAGACCCGCTAAAGTCCTCAGCTAGTCTGTACGAAGACCTATAGATGCGAGGGAGGGATCCCTACAAGAACTAGGGACTGGGAGAAAGATGGACACCTCCTAACAGAAGTTGTAGCAGTAAAAGACAAACAAACAACATAGAACATAGAGGTCCGAAGACCAAAGAAAAACTGACTGAGTAAGGTAACAAAGCACCTGGCTAGCTTAAGAGTAGAAATTACAATGAAGTCCAGCAAAGCCAGAAGGGCGGAGCAGGATTAAATAAGCAAAAAAGGTCATGTGACCAGCAAACTAGAAAAAACCTAACAGGAGAGTTCTAACAGTACCCCCCCTTCTAAGAGGATCCTCCGGATCCCCTAGGCCCAGGCTTACCCGGAAACCTCTTGTGAAACGCTCTGACAAGTCTGGACGCAGAAACATCATCCGCCCTCACCCATGAGTTATCCTCGGGTCCGAAACCCTTCCAAGCGACGAGATACTGCAAACTCCCTCTATACCGTCTAGAATTTAGGATGCGGGAAATTTCATATTCCCCGTCCTCCACCACCGGGGGAACAGTGGCAGAGGCGTCTACATCCGACACATCAGCTCTTTTCAACAGAGAAACATGAAACACCGGATTAATCTTCCAGGATGTAGGAACCTCCAACCTAACAGCAGATTGGTTAACAACCTGAAACACCTTAAAGGGCCCTACAAACTTGGGACCCAATTTTTTAGAAGGAATCCTCAACCGCAGATTCTTAGAGGACAACCAAACCATGTCACCAATAGCAAACAAAACCTCTTGCCGTTTCCTATCAAAGTAACTTTTAGATTTTCTGTTAGCCTCCTGAAGATTACCACGCACATCCGTCCAAACTCTCTCCAAATCACCGGAAAAATTCTCCTCTTCAGGCACGGCCGATACCAATTTGGAGAATGACCCAAACGACGGATGTCTCCCAGTACAACAAAAACAAGGCGAACAACCAGCAGAAGAGGATGTATGGTTGTTAAGAGCAAATTCGGCAAGTGGCAGAAACTTAGACCACCCCTCTTGATTGTCTGCCACAAAACAACGCAAAAACTGCTCAACATCCTGGTTTTTCCTTTCTGTCTGGCCATTAGACTCAGGATGATATCCGGATGAAAACGACAAATGAACTCCCAACCTGTCACAAAAGGCGTGCCAAAAACGAGCCACGAACTGAGGTCCCCTATCAGAAACAATGTCAGTAGGAACGCCATGTAGTCTGACAATTTCCTTGACAAAGGCCTTAGCAGAGTCTTAGCGCAGGGCAGTTTGATGAAAGGAACCAAGTGACACATCTTGCTAAAACGGTCCACGACCACCCAGATGACAGTGAAACCCTCAGAGGGGGGAAGGTCAGTAATAAAGTCCATAGCCAAATGTGTCCAAGGTGCACTAGGAACCTCCAGAGGGCAAAGCAACCCCGCAGCAGGAGTATGTGAAGACTTAGATCTAGCACACACAGTGCATTGAGGCACCCACTTAATGACTTCCTTCTGCCATCCAGGCCACCAAAAACTGTGACCCACAAGTCTCTTGGTCTCAGAGATTTCAGGATGACCTGCCAACCGAGACTCATGACACTCAACAAACAAATCTCTCCTAAAGGTCCCAGGCACAAACAACCTCCCATGGGGAGTGTTAGATGGGGCATTCTCCTGTGCTTTAAGAATCTCATCTTCCAACACAGAGTCCAAAGCAGCAATCACAATCCCTTCTTGTAAAATGTTCTCCTCCTCCTCAGCACCGACCATGGGAAAAAAGCGAGACAAAGCATCGGCTTTAACATTCTTAGTACCTGCGATGTGAGTAACGGAAAAATTAAACCGCGAGAAAAACAGTGCCCACCTAGCCTGACGGGCATTCAAGCGCTTGGCAGCATCAAGATAGATCAGATTTTTATGATCAGTGAAAACCTGAACGGGAAATTCAGCACCTTCCAAGAGATGACGCCAGTGTTCAAATGCGAGTTTAATAGCCAACAATTCTCGATTACCCATATCGTAATTCAGTTCAGTCTCAGAAAGTTTTTTTGAAAAAAAGGCACAGGGATGTACTCCATCCCTGTTTTCTTGAGACAACACCGCGCCGACCCCCACAGAAGAAGCATCAACCTCAACCAAAAACGGTTTAGTCACATCAGGCTGCATAAGGATGGGAGCAGAGCTAAACCTCTCCTTTAGAAACACAAAAGCTTCAATGGCCTCAGTAGTCCACTGAACCGCATTAGCACCTTTCCTGGTGAGATCGGTCAGTGGTTTGACAATAATAGAAAAATTTTTAATGAATTTTCTATAATAATTGGCGAAACCCAAAAACCTCTGTAACGATTTCAAACCAATAGGCCTAGGCCATTCCTGCACAGCTTGAACTTTCACCGGGTCCATCTCAAAACCTTTGCTGTAGATAATGTAGCCCAAAAAACTAATTCTCTGTACAGCGACCTCACATTTCTTTAGCTTAGCAAAAAGCGAAATGTCAATTAATAACTGTAATATCTCACGTACGCTCCACCAATGAGACTCCAGATCCGGCGAATAAATCAAAATGTCATCCAAATACACAACCACATTTTTGCCGATCAAAGGTCTAAGGATGTCATTAATAAGATTCTGAAAAAATGCAGGAGCATTGGTAAGACCAAAAGGTATAACCAGATTCTCAAAATGACCCACAGGAGTGTTAAAAGCAGTCTTCCATTCGTCACCCTCCTTCATGCGCAACAAATTGTATGCCCTCCGAAGATCAATTTTAGAGAACCACTTGGCCCCCACTAACTGGTTAAACAAATCAGGAATCAATGGCAGTGGGTAAGGATTGCGTACAGTAATTTTATTAATCTCACGAAAGTCCAGACAAGGACGTAAACCGCCGTCCTTTTTTTTAACAAAAAAAAATCCAACAGCCACACGAGACTTGGAAGGCCTAATGTGACCGGCAGCCAAGCTTGTCTGTATGTATTCCTCCAAAGCCTTTCTCTCAGGAATAGTAAGATTAAATAAACGACTTTTAGGAAGAGTTGCTCCAGGGACAAATTCAATAGTACAATCATAGTCTCTATGGGGAGGTAAAATCTGCGATTCCTTCTCAGAAAAAACTTTCCAAAAATCCTGAATAGGTACAGGTAATTCCCCTTTATCCACAGCAGCAATACGCCCGTTACAACACTTGTCATAACACTTAGGGCTCCAGGACTTAATTTCATTGGTAGAAAATCCAATACAGGATTGTGCAATTTTAACCAGGGTAACCCCAAAACCACCAGAGAAGGCAAATTATTCAATACTACCAAATCCAAATTCTCTTGGTGAACACCACTAATAGTGAGGGGAAATTCACAGACCTTGTGAGTAACATTCTTCAAGGGAGAGCCATCAACAGAAACCACGGCAATAGGGGATGACAAAGGTCTGGGTTTTAATTTAAGTTTTTCCAAGAATCCCCCATCAATCACATTCAGAGTAGAACCACAATCGACAAATACCCGAAATTCCATTAATTCTTCCTGAGCAGCAGTAGTGGCAGAAAAAAAAACACCCTTAGTGTTTAAACAGGCTATACGGGCGGAACTGACCTCTTTTTTTTTTTTTTTTCTTTGTTCATACGAAGCACACAGTTCTTAATGAAATGGTCAGATTTGCCGCAATAAAAGCACAAACCTTCAGAAAACCTGCAGTCTTTTTCCTGAGAGCGAGGTGCCATCTCTCCAATCTCCATCGGCTCTCCAATGTCAGTACAGACCCTCTCAAGACTTGGAGCTGACATGGCAGAGGATTTACTCTCATTAACCCTTGCACGCAGTCTCCTTTCCACCCGTATAACTAATTGCATAGCCTCCTGCAAGTTACCAGGTGTGGGACAAGTGTTGTGAATGTGCTAGAAATGAATTCTGAGCAGAAGCTCCTCTGGTGGTTACAAACAGTACTGAACTATTCAATGAAGATTGTGAAATTGGCGATCAGGTATTACTGACTGGTCTTATATAAGGGAGGTTCCCTCCCATCAGGGTTGCCGGTGATCAATTGTTCTGGTCTCAACCTTTGTTCCTGGTTCACTTTGAGGCTTGCTGTTTCGTGCCTGCGTCTTCTGCTAACAGATAAGACATTTTCTTCTTTTAGTAATTTGTGCTTGCTTTTTGCATTTTGTCCTGCACTTCTCTGGGGGTCTGCCATGTCCCCTCCGGGGGCTTGTGCTCCTCTCAGTTTAGTTCAGCCAGTTGTTTGTTCTTTTGCCTTTTCCAGTTTTTTTCTGTGGCTGCGGCTTAGTTTTGTTACACCAGAGAACTGATTTGGGTGGTAGAGGTCGTGTGATCTCAGGTGTTTTTGCAATTAGTGTGTTGGTATTTTTTTTAGAGTTTTTTGGATTGCAGTAAGTGACCTTCCTATCCTTTTCTGTCTAGGAAGATTGGGCCCCAACGTTTGCTCATACTATTTTCTGTCTGTGTCTGTATTTGCTCTTGTCTAACCGCCATTACATGTTTGGGGGCTTCCTATGTTCTTTGGGGATCTGCTCCGGGGCAGATAGTTTTCCTCTTTCTATCTTTAGGTGAAGTTAGCTTCTCAGGCTGTGACGAGGCGTCTAGGACCAACGTGGGTACGCTCCACGGCTGCCTTTAGTTGTGGTGGTTAGTCAGGGTACTGCAATCCAATAGATTCCAACCTCTCTGGTGTATTGCCTTTTTTGCCTGCTCTCCTCAGCTACCAAATCATAACAGATAAGCAATCAGCAAATCTTTAACCCTTTCACCTAGCCCTGCAAGAAACAAACTTTTCAAAGCTGAATCGTTCCACCCCACCTGAGGTGGAACGGAAGTGAGTACAATATTTTTCCACATTACCTGATCCCTGCCTCAAACGTCTCAATTCTGTCTCAGCTGATTAGACACGATCAGGATCATCATACAATAACCCCAAAGCAGAAAAAAAACTATCCACTGATTTAAAGCATGGATCACTAGGTTGTAGAGAAAAGTCCCATTCCTGAGGTTCTTTGCGCAAAAGTGACATTATGAACCCTATGCGCTGTGATTCATCACCAAAGGATCTGGGTCTCAAACGAAAATACAACAAGCAAGCATTTTTAAAAGAAAAAAAATCTTGTTGTTCACCAAAAAATAAATCAGGCAAGCGTACCTTTGGCTCCACGAAATGTGCTCCAGAACAGCTACTCACGTGTTGCTGGAGCTCGGCCACCTCCAGAGAGAGTCCCTGCAGGCGTTGAGCCAAGTCCTGAACCGACACCATGATGGAAACTGGAAGTTTTTCCTTAGAGATATTTTTGGGCTGGACTTACTGTTATGTTCTGCTTCAAGCACTAAGGAAAGAAGGGATATCTGTCCCTATGATAGAACTAAGCTAGATCCCTACGATGTAACGGGGAACCTGATCCTGGGATCAGACCCGCTAAAGTCCTCAGCTAGTCTGTACGAAGACCTATAGATACGAGGGAGGGATCCCTACAAGAACTAGGGACTGGGAGAAAGATGGACACCTCCTAACAGAAGTTGTAGCAGTAAAAGACAAACAAACAACATAGAACATAGAGGTCCGAAGACCAAGGAAAAATTGACTAAGTAAGGTAACAAAGCACCTGGCTAGCTTAATGTCATGTGTGCATTGCCACGAAGATCGTCGCGGTTGCACATTCTGACTTCTCACAGCTGAGTTGCTGTTTCTTTGTGTTTGGCAGTTAGGGAGTTAATTCTGTCTGTGCTCAGTTCTGGGACTGGGTGCAGTTTCTCCCGGCTGCAATTAATTATTTGTTGATTGGTTTCCTTTAAATCTCTGGTTGTCTGTGTTGGGAGTTGCCAGTGAAATTCTTCATGCAGACCACAGATAGGATTGTATCTGTATAGACTTAAGTTAAAGAGCTCCTTAGTTGTTTTAAGCTCACCTTGCTTAGAGTTTAATATCCCAGATCATTTATGTTCCTTCTGTGTTTGAGTGTGTATGCAAGTCTGTGTTTTCTCCAGTCTGTCTAATATGTCTAATCTGTGTATTTAGCAGAGATCAGCCCGTATTCCTTTGGTGGTAATCAGTATCCTTCTTAGGACTGATTACAGGGTTCAGGGACTGATAGGAGACAGGGTTAGGCTGGAGACTTGGACCTCTGAACCATTATCAGTACCTCCAAGGTGAGGGATTAGTTAGGACCCCAGTTTAGGGTCAGGTTAGACCCCCGGTCCTCCTCTTTCCTGTGACAGTGTATCAAGTCCTCAAGATTAACCCTGAGTTCAACGGATATCGTGTCAGGTAAATCTATTCTATATTTACATGCTGATGTTGCTAATCTATATGTTGTATAGAGTGTTGTTCTTTTAAGAATAGTTTACTGACATCGTACACATATCATAAGACCGCGTGACATTTTCACTGGCCCATAAAATTATTCCCAGTTGCCATGGATCCAGTAGCCCAGCTGGCTCTGCAGTTGCAGGGATTATCCATGGAGCTGACGGACATTAAGTCCAAAGTTTTGTCTCCCTCGGAGCAAACCAGATTTGAACCTAAAGTAGCTCTCCCGGACAGGTTCACTGGTGGGCGAGACAAATTTTTTACCTTCAGGGAAGCATGTAAATTGTATTTTCGGCTTCGGCCTCGATCATCAGGGAGTGAAGAGCAGAGAGTGGGAATTGTTATCTCGCTCCTACAAGGGGACCCTCAATCCTGGGCCTTCTCCCTTCCTCCGGGATCCCCGGCTCTACAGTCAGTAGATCGATTTTTTACTGCCCTGGGTTTGGTATATGATGACCCAGATCGGGTCTCTCTTGCTGAGACAAAATTACGTAAGATACAGCAGGGAGATCGTCCGGCGGAGGAATTTGCTTCTGAGTTCCGTAGATGGGCCACAGATACTCAGTGGAATGACCCAGCTCTTAGAAGCCAGTTTTGTCATGGGCTTTCTGACAAATTAAAGGACGTTTTGGCTCAGTATGATTCTCCTCCATCACTGGAGGCTGCTATGGCCCTAGCTATCCGTACTGATAGACGGCTCCGGGAGAGGTGCGAGGTAACTCCGCCCCCTGTTGTTACTCCACCTACTACTAAAGTCCCTTATGTTGAGGTTCCCCTTGTCTGTTCGGAGGAGCCTATGCAGTTGGGAGGGACATCATTTCGTAGGAGGGGATTGGCGGTACGCCGCAGGACTAGAAGGTGTTTCTTCTGCGGGAAAGAGGGACATTTTGTTGGGGGATGTCCATCCCGTGCCTTGTTGAGCAAAAAGTCGCCGGAAAACTGTTAATCCCAGGTTGTGTGGTGGACGACAACCTGGGAGTATGTATTTCGTCCGCTAGTTCTTCTCAGTTCCTTGTACCAGTGGAGGTGGTGGTTGGTACGAGAGTGGAGAGATTTTCTGTTCTTCTTGATAGTGGGTCCGGGGCTAATCTGGTTGACGCTCAGTTTGCTCAGGCTCAAGGTATGCATCTGAGTGTATTGGTCAAACCGATCCCTATATTCTCCATTGACGCCAGGCCTCTCGGCCAAGGTAGCTTTGTTCATAAGGTTCATAACATTGACCTTCGGGTAGGGGCAATACATAGGGAACTATTATCTTGTTATGTGTTGGAGGGTCTACCTACTCCTATTGTGTTGGGACTTCCTTGGTTGGTTAAACATAACCCTGTGATTAATTGGCAGTCCAGAGATATAAGCCAATGGGGGGAGTTTTGCAAAAGTAACTGCATGAACACAGTCATCAGTGCGGTCGTGCCTAGTACTTTGCCTCCTTTTTTGGAGGACTTTGGGGATGTGTTCTCTGAGGAGGGGTGTCAGGAGTTGCCTCCTCATCGCGTGTATGACTGCTCTATTAATTTACTTCCTGATGCTAAGTTACCTAAAGCTAGGTTATATAACCTTTCTGGTCCTGAGAGGCAGGCTATGAAAGATTATATTTCGGAGAGTCTGGCCAAAGGGCATATTAGACCTTCATCTTCCCCAGTGGCCGCGGGGTTCTTCTTTGTGAAGAAAAAAGATGGAGGCCTACGCCCTTGCTTGGATTTCCGCGAACTTAATCGGATTACTGTTCGAGATCCGTATCCACTCCCTCTGATTCCTGATCTCTTCAATCAAATTGTTGGCGCCAAATGGTTCTCTAAATTGGATCTCAGGGGGGCGTATAATCTGATTAGGATAAAAGAGGGGGATGAGTGGAAAACGGCGTTTAACACGCCGGAGGGACATTATGAGAACCTTGTCATGCCTTTTGGTCTGACTACTGCACCAGCAGTGTTCCAACATTTTGTTAATGACATTTTTCGTCATCTGGTGGGGCTGTTTGTGGTCGTATATTTGGATGACATTTTAATTTACTCACCAGATCTTGTGTCTCACCAGGAGCATGTGAGACAGGTGTTGCAGATCTTGCGAGACAATAAACTATACGCCAAACTGGAAAAGTGTGTATTCGCCGTACAGGAACTTCAGTTTTTGGGTTTCTTGGTGTCAGCCTCCGGTTTCCGTATGGACCCTGAAAAGGTGAGAGCAGTGCTTGAATGGGATCAGCCAGAGGATCTTAAGGCTCTGCAGCGTTTTCTGGGGTTTGCTAACTACTACCGGAAATTTATTTGTAATTTCTCATCTGTTGTCAAACCTCTCACTGACATGACAAGAAAAGGGACGGATTTTTCTAAATGGTCGGACAAAGCTTGCCAAGCTTTTTCCTCTTTGAAAAAATGTTTTGCTTCGGCACCCGTTCTCATCCAACCAGATGCATCACAGCCGTTCGTTGTGGAGGTGGACGCGTCTGACGTAGGGGTGGGTGCAATATTGTCCCAGGGTCCGTCCCCTGGTAAATGGCATCCGTGCGCTTTCTTTTCTAAAAAATTGTCGTCCGCCGAAAGGAATTATGATATCGGCAATAGGGAACTTTTGGCCATTAAGTTGGCTTTTGAAGAATGGCGTCACTTTTTGGAGGGGGCAGTCCACCCGGTCACCGTCATTACTGATCACAAGAACCTGCTGTATTTGGAATCTGCTAAGCGTCTGAATTCCAGACAAGCTCGATGGTCGTTGTTTTTTACCAGGTTTAATTTTGTTGTCACTTATCGCCCTGGATCTAAGAATGTTAAGGCGGATGCCTTGTCTCGCAGTTTCCCAGGGGCCGGGAAATGGATGACCCGATTCCTATCCTTCAGGAGGGGGTGGTAGTGTCGGCTGTATGTTCTGAGCTTGAGGAGGAGGTGTTAGAGGCTCAGGGGGACGCCCCTGCAGGACCTCCAGGGAGACTGTTTGTCCCAAATCAGTTGAGACAAAAGGTTATTGAGGCACATCATAATTCTGCTTTAGCAGGACATCCAGGGAGTAAGGCTACTTTAGATCTCCTTTCTCGCCGGTTTTGGTGGCCTAACGTTAATAAAGATGTTTTAACTTTTGTCGCGTCCTGTGGGGTTTGTGCTCGCTCTAAGACCCCTCATACCCGTCCGTCTGGGACCCTCTTACCCTTGAAACTTCCGGAGCGTCCATGGACTCATTTGTCTATGGACTTCATCACGGACCTTCCTCAGTCGTCAGGGAAGACTGTCATACTGGTGGTTGTTGACAGGTTCAGTAAGATGGCACATTTCATTGCTCTTCCTGCCCTCCCTAATGCTAAAACTCTGGCGCAGGTGTTCATTGGGGAGATTGTGAGACTTCATGGGTTGCCTTCTGATGTGGTGTCAGATAGGGGGTCTCAGTTTGTGTCCAAGTTTTGGAGGGCATTTTGTTTACGTCGGGGGATGCAATTGTCATTTTCCTCGGCTTTTCATCCGCAGACCAATGGTCAGACAGAGCGTCTGAATCAAAGCCTAGAGACTTATCTTCGGTGTTTTGTCTCAGAGAACCAGGAGGACTGGTCTTCTTTCTTGCCTCTGGCAGAGTTCGCTCTTAACAACAGGCGGAGCGAGTCCACTGGTAAGTCCCGTTTTTTGGGGCATATGGTTTTCATCCCCAGTTTTGTACATTCAATGGGGGGGTCCCTTCTGGGGTTCCTGAGGAGGAGCGTTTCTCGTCGTCACTTGCTTCAGTGTGGAGAGGTGTATTGAATAATCTTAGTGCTATGGGGAACCGTTATAAACGTATGGCTGATAGGAGGAGAGTTTCTGGTCCAGATCTTAATGTGAACGATCTGGTATGGTTGTCTACCAGGAATATAAAACTTAAAGTTCCTCCTGGAAGCTGGGCCCCAGATTCATCGGGCCGTACAGGATCAGTTCCATAATTAATCCTGTGGCATTTCGTCTGGACCTCCCTCCTACGTTTAAAATCCACAATGTGTTCCACAAGTCATTACTTAAGAGGTACGTGGCACCAGTCATACCATCACCTCTACCTCCTCCTCCAGTGGTGGTCAATGGTAACTTGGAGTTTCAAGTGTCAAAGATCATTGACTCACGTCTGAATCGCCGGTCCCTTCAGTACTTGGTGCATTGGAAGGGGTATGGTCCAGAGGAGAGGACGTGGGTTCCTGCGTCTGACATTAACGCAGATCGTTTGGTGCGGACCTTCCACAGAACTCACCCGGGCAAACCTGGCCCTGAGGGTCCGGAGGCCCCTCGTAGAAGGGGGGGTACTGTCATGTGTGCATTGCCACGAAGATCGTCGCGGTTGCACATTCTGACTTCTCACAGCTGAGTTGCTGTTTCTTTGTGTTTGGCAGTTAGGGAGTTAATTCTGTCTGTGCTCAGTTCTGGGACTGGGTGCAGTTTCTCCCGGCTGCAATTAATTATTTGTTGATTGGTTTCCTTTAAATCTCTGGTTGTCTGTGTTGGGAGTTGCCAGTGAAATTCTTCATGCAGACCACAGATAGGATTGTATCTGTATAGACTTAAGTTAAAGAGCTCCTTAGTTGTTTTAAGCTCACCTTGCTTAGAGTTTAATATCCCAGATCATTTATGTTCCTTCTGTGTTTGAGTGTGTATGCAAGTCTGTGTTTTCTCCAGTCTGTCTAATATGTCTAATCTGTGTATTTAGCAGAGATCAGCCCGTATTCCTTTGGTGGTAATCAGTATCCTTCTTAGGACTGATTACAGGGTTCAGGGACTGATAGGAGACAGGGTTAGGCTGGAGACTTGGACCTCTGAACCATTATCAGTACCTCCAAGGTGAGGGATTAGTTAGGACCCCAGTTTAGGGTCAGGTTAGACCCCCGGTCCTCCTCTTTCCTGTGACAGTGTATCAAGTCCTCAAGATTAACCCTGAGTTCAACGGATATCGTGTCAGGTAAATCTATTCTATATTTACATGCTGATGTTGCTAATCTATATGTTGTATAGAGTGTTGTTCTTTTAAGAATAGTTTACTGACATCGTACACATATCATAAGACCGCGTGACACTTAAGAGTAGAAATTACAATGAAGTCCAGCAAAGCCAGAAGGGCGGAGCAGGATTAAATAGGCAAAAAAGGTCATGTGACCAGCAAACTAGAAAAAACCTAACAGGAGAGTTCTAACAGTTGGGTTCTCTAACCTCCTGCATTCCAGCAGTGAAATGGGCCCAGTTCCATTCAAGGGAACTACAATGGTGTGTACTGCAGAAGGACCTGAAACTTCAGGGGCAGTTAGAGCAAAAGCTTATCCTCCCGGACTCTGTGCTCCAATCACTCAGGTGGTGGTTACAGATAGAGAAATCCCCAAGAGGAGTACCCTGGACATACACAGCATCCAAAGTAGTCACAACGGACGCCAGTCCTTGGGGGTGGGGAGCTCACCTAGACACGTTATGGCTCCAGGATCCCTGGATCCAGAAGGAAAAAAATCTATCCTCAAACGATTGGGAACTTCTCGCAATCGAAAAGGCACTAAAGGGGTTGTTACCACACTTAAGTGGACATAACGTGAGAGTCCTATCGGACAACCGAACAGCGGTCGCATATGTAAATCACCAGGGGGGCACCCGTTCTCGGACATTGATGCAGATAACAGCAAGGATCATGACTCTGGCAGAACACCATTTCCTCTCATTGTTGGCCCTGCATATCCGAGGAGTAGACAACCTGAAGGCAGATTTTCTGAGCAGGAATCATTTGAGGCAGGGAGAGTGGTCCCTAAAAGAGTCCATTACGGTATATAATACCCGTGTTTTTTTATTCTATGTCTCAGGTTTATTCTGTATGATTGTTTGATTGTGGTGGGATCGGATCCAGGGCTGTGGAGTCGGTAAGCCAAACCTTCGACTCCGACTCCAACTCTGACTGCTCAATTTCCATGACACCGACTCCTACTCTCCGACTCCAACTCCCTCATACATGTCTCATGTTTAAGTTTAAGAGACAAATTTACAGTAGTAAAATGGTAACATCAGGCTTTTAATCATTATTATGATACAATCAAGCCATTTAGATAGAACATAAAATACATTTATTGGAATATAACTTTAGAACAAAAAAAATGTGAATATTTACAATTTGTTATACACGCAGTAAGTGGGGAAAAAAACAGTTTTCAACAAAAACGTACTGAATAACATTTGTGCAGTCTATGAATTTTTTCTGAGAAATAGTATCGCCTCCATCAGATTCTCATAGATGACCACAAATCTGACCTAATTATTTTAAGGCTAAAGAACAACCTCTCTACACTAACTTGGGTTGGTGGCAAAGCAGTAACCACATGGGCAACATCTCTAACAATTTCAGGGTATAAAGGAATTGCCTCATGCACAGTCAGTTTTGATGAACAATTGAACTCTTCTACTTCTTTGAGAGCAAGTGAGAGATATGGTCAATCTGTTTTCTATGGGAGTGGAATCTTTTTTCCTGCAGCAACGCTTTGCCTGCTCCATGTCATCCAAATACTTGTCGAAATCAAACTCCTCATCTGATAAAGATGAAAAAACGGCAGTAGCAGCACTGGCAGGACCCGAGTCCTCTTACTCTTAGCCGTCCTGTAACCCACTCATCCAAACTGCTACCTCATTCAGAGCTTCTTTTCCTTTAGTAAGCTCTTGATCATCCAGCAATATACGATGACTCGGGTCCACATAAAAAGCTGCCAGAAGAATTTTATTTTCTAATAGCAGTGTCTCTCTCCAATTCATTGAAGCAGCAATGCCATTTGCAGTTAAACCTCCTCTTTGGGACAGGCAAAACAAGAAGTTCTTCCACTCTTTTATAAAAATGCCAGGAGTTAAATCCTTAGCTTGTAACTTTTTTAGTCACTTTAAATGGGTGATGAAGCAATTCCTTCAATTCAGCCATCTGTGTCCGTTGACCTTCATGTAGTGTTACCTGAGGGTTGGCCATATCTACAAGGAAGGGTTTCAGCTCAAGCAATCGCTCAATCATTAAATAGGTGCTGTCCCACCGAGTGACTTGATCCACAATTGCCCCTTTTCCAGCATGTCTCTTCAAAATGGAATCAATTTTAGGGGTTCTGGCACCAGTAGCCAATTTCCTCACTTTGCTAATCAGAGTTCTAGCATGTCCCTCTTGCAGATTATCTCTTATTGCCAGCTGCAGCGTGTGCGCAACACAGCGCATGTGATGAATAGGAAAGTGGTGTGAAGCAGCTTCAACAAGATCATCTAAGGCCGGGATCACACATGCGAGAAACACGGCCGAGTCTCGCAAGTGAAATCCCAGCTCTGGCGCCAGCACTCGGGAGTGGAGCGAGCGGCTGCATTGAAATACATGCAGCCGCACACTCCACTCCCGAGTGCCGGCGCCAGAGCTGGGAATTCACATGCGAGACTCGGCCGTGTTTCTCGCATGTGTGATCCCGGCTAATTGTATAGAATCATTTTGCTGTTCTTCTGTAGTAATATCTGTTTGTTCCTCCGTTATGGGAACAGGACTGTGGTCTTCCATCTCCAACATACTGAATGTGAAATGTTCTTCTAGCTGCTGTTCACCTTCATTATTGTCATTCATCAGTTTAATTGTACTTATCATGTTTGAAGCATTATCAGTTACAATAGCAAGAACCTGTTCTTTTTTGAGTTCATAATCTTGCAGAACTTTTTCCACTTATATCTGGAGAAACTGGCTGCTGTGATTAGCTTCATTATCTTTTACTGCCAGCATCTTTGTAACAATTTTTTTGTTGTCACAAATATATCGAACATTGATAGCAAAATAGTTCACTCTTTGACATGTGCAGGCATCCATTTTAAGAAACACAAAGCGTCTCGAGTCTTTTTAAGATGTTCCTTTTGGTTAAGGGCTTCTTCAAATAACTAATTTTCTAATACTTTCTCTTTCCAAACACCAAATTTGCGGGCCATCTCTCCATTAAGAGCTGTAAAAGCTGGTTGTGCAAATAATGATAATGGTACACTGTCCTTCACAACAAGCTTGATGAGCTGTCTTTTAAACACATCTGTTGTTATTGTTACAGTAACTTTGTCACTTACAAAATATCTTGTAACTGATGTTTGAGACACTCTTTCCACCTCCTTTGCCTGGCGGGAAGTGCTAGGCTTTGGTTTCTTGGTGCTGCTGTGATCTTTTTCAATCACAGCTTTGTAAACTTCTGGGTGGCAGTGTTGTAAATGTCTTTTTAGATTGGAAGCTCTTGAAGGAGCATTTTTACCATTGCCTGAGATGCACTGGTTTTGGCATCACAGAATTTGTTTTCATCTGGGTCACTTATACACTGACACACAAAATGTTTTTTATCTTGAGGCTCTGTGAAATGCTCCAATACAGCTGACTTCATAAGATACTTAGACATTTTGTAATTATATAAATTCGCTCTCAAAATAATTTTGCCCTGTAAAAAAAATAAGTTATATAGTAATTCTTGCAAGAATAGGGAATCATACACTGTATAATTTGGGATAGAAATAAAACAATATTTGCATAAATCAATAGGACAGATGATAAGTATTAAGTTTGTAAGATATGTTGTTAGATAGCTTTACTCTGAACTTTCAATGTCAAGCTTGTCTCAGGGTACAGCTCGCTGTAACAAATGGAAGCGGAGGCAGAGATGGTGAAGTTCACATTCGTCTTTTATTTTTGAAGTGGAACCTCGGGACCGCAGTGCGGGGGCTCCGAAGGGGGGCGTAACTATTGAGCCCCGTAGTAAGGTCCCTCGAACAGGACCGGAATGGAATACCCGGAGGACACAGGTGCTACCTCCAGTTAGACCCCGGACACGTGGCAGCTGTCCCAGTGAGACCAAAATAGACCAGACCAGATATGATAGAAGAGACCGTGGAGAGGTAGACACAGGTGAGGAAGGTCCTGGTTCCGGGTAGATGGTAGCAGACTGTCTCCAGTAACCTTGTCACAGTCCACGGATTCGGATGGCTGTTGGCGGAAAGTGATGACACTTGCACAAGTGACTGCAGAGGTTGTCAGGGATAGCAGGATACAGGATACCGATACTCTGTGGAGACAAATAGTATGAGCAAATGCACAGAGACTGCTAACGCAGCGCAGACAGATCAGAGAACCGGATGTAGCAATGGTAGATACTCGTTGCTCCAGCACTCCCCCTATGGCGGAGTGGCCAGATATAGTAATCAGTGCGCTGCCATTGGTTAATTGACATTTTTCAAAAAATGCGCGCTGTCCCTTTAAGAGACAAGAGGAAGGCGCGCTCCCGTCCTAAGCATTCTCCATGGAGGCCTGCTGGCAGCGTGCCAGGAAATGGGGGAGGGAGCAGGACGCTGAGACGCAGAGAGAGCACGAGACTCCAGACAGGGAGCACGCTGCTGCATAGGGACAGCTTGAAGAGCAGGAGGTGAGTAACCAGGACGGAGTGCAGAGCCAGCACTTGGACCGGGTGTAACACTAAATGCTTCACATCATATTTCTTCACAGTCTATGAAGTGGGGAGGAGGGAGGGAGCATGTTTGTGCTGAAACATATTTCAGAACACACACAAAATATGTATGTCCTCATCGATCCTGTTACTGTATTTCCAAATTTGAGATGTTAGAAAACAGATTTTTTCCTTATATTCTATGTATAGTATATATAAGTCATCAGAGCTGCTAATTTTTCCAAACATGAGGTAAGAGGAAAAACAAACTAAAACATCAAGCATACAAAGACAACGTATACTGGACTATTGATTTATGCACAGTTTATTGAAAGTTTAGATATGCTTTAAGAAGTACTTACCGTATATACTCGCGTATAAGCTGAGATTTTCAGCCCATTTTTTAAGGCTGAAAGTCCCCCTCTTGGCTTATACACATGTCATATACGCCAGGGGGTCGGTGGGGGAGGAGGAGCAGGGATGTCAGATCATGCTCATCCCCCCGGCGCGTCTCTGCAGCCCCCCACTTCTCCCACAATCTCAGGCTCCTTCCTGCACTGGTCACGTGGTACCGCTCATTAAACTTTAATGAGCGGTGCCACGTGACCGCTGAAGGAAGGAATAGCTGCCGGAGACCGCAGGAGAAGCAGGGGGGCTTCAGAGATGCTCCAGGCGGGGGTAAGTATATGCGATATTCACCTGTCCCCGGTCCACTGCTGCTCGCCGCTCTATCCTCTGCGTACTCTGGTTGTGACGTTCAGGTCAGAGGGCGCAATGACGTAGTTAGTGTGCGCCGATCCCACTGCCTGAGCACTTACTGACAGAGGACCCAGAAGACAGTGGCGCACAGCGGTGGACCAGGGACAGGTGAATATCTCAGGTGCCGGGGCTCTGAGCCAGCGGTGACACCGGCACTTGTCCCCATAGCGCGCCGGTGTCCCAGACTGCTCAGGACACCGGCACCTGGTCCCCAGAGACGAGAGTTGAGTATGTCATTTTTTTTTTATTTGCAGCAGCAGCAGCATATGGGGCCTATTCTATGGAGCATCTTATGGGGCATAATCTATGGAGCATTTTATGGGGCCTAATCTATGGAGCATCTTATGGGGCGTAATCTATGGAGCATTTTATGGGGCATAATCTATGGAGCATCTAATGGGGCATAATCTATGGAGCATTTTATGGGCCCTAATCTATGGAGCATTTTATGGGGCATAACCTATGGAGCATTTTCTGGGGCATAATCTATGGAGCATCTTATGGGGCATAATCTACGGAGCATCTTATGGGGCAAAATCTATGGAGCAGCATACAGGGCATATTCTATGGAGCATCTTATGGGGCCATCATGGACTGTATGGAGCATTATATGGGGCTTCTGATTCAATATGGATATTCAAAAACATTTAACCTACTGATGTCTCAATTAATTTTACTTTTATTGGTATCTATTTTTAATTTTGAAATTTACCAGTAGCTGCTGCATTTTCCACCTTAGGCTTATACGCGAGACAATAAGTTTTCCCAGTTTTTGTGGAAAAATTAGGGGGTTGGCTTATACTCGGGTCGGCTTATAAATGAGTATATACGGTACCTTCCTTAATCCTGCTTTCCTGTTCACTCCAGAAGTTCTGAGATGAATGTAGGCTTTCCTTCCCTGTGTGTTTGTTATTTTTTCCCCTTATCTGTAGAAGAAGAGCTTCACTACTTATCATGAACATAAACTGCAGCACAGATTCATCTCAGCTAAAAGTCTACACCTTAGATCAGGAATAGGACAGACATTTATAGGACATTTCATAACTTTCCCAAATTCTTATGAAAAAAATATTCCCCCCAAACTGCATTGAACTACTGTACCCAATTTATTATATATTTTAGGAGTCGGAGTCGGTCCATTTTATACCAACTCCAACTCCACCAAAATGGGCTCCGACTCCACGACTCCGATTCCGACTCCACAGCCCTGGAGATCGGCCTGACGCACTTATGTGAGTCTGTAGTTTGGTAGTTTTTAAAAAAAGGTCTCCATTGCCTCTTCCAAATGCCCAATTAGTTTAGTTCTCCAATCCTTGTTGTCTAGTAGTTTAGTTCTCCTTCCCATGGTGTGTAGTGGTTTAGTTCTCCATCCCCAAGCGCCCCACAAGCCTTGGAGATTCCAAGAATTGTGGAGCAGGCCCTTCCTCGCCTGCCACGAGCAGCCACCAGAGTCACCCAGTGCCCAGTCAGCGAGATGTGACGCCCCTGTCCATGCTTGCTCGTCCAGGTGTCAGTGTTGAAAAGCACTCTGTCGCCCAATGATTGTTTTCAAGGAACAGATGATGTTGTCTGCAACATACTGGTGTAGTGCAGGCACATCTTTCTTAAAGAAGTAATGGCGACTGGGCAAAAGGTAGTGTGGGACTGCAATGGCCATCAGTTTCTGTATCCACAATGTATTTCCGTGACCAACAGATTGGATTGGCCATCTAATTATCACAGAGATCACAGGCTGGAAGTCACACAAAACCACCCGCTGTGATTTTTGGAGTGAAGAACTCTCAGCTGGCCCCTATCGTCCACACAATTACACAATTGGGTGACGATTAACCAAGGAGACCGCAGGCTGTTCACAATAATTAGTTATCGGAAAACTAATAGTGAGCGTACGGAATATACACCTCTGGATTACAACGCATGGAATATGTGTATATACCTCCGTACGATCATTGCAAACTCCACGATAACCTCACACTTCTCGCTGCCACCACCTATCCTGTTTTTAAAAAAAGAAATACATCCAGGCTGATTTGACGCCATTCTTCTTTGGAGGTTCGCACCATCAGGGTATTCCATTCTCTCAGAGTAGTGGTCATATACCATCCCCCAAGCTCACCCACCAACTTCCTTGACCACTTTTCTGCCTTGCTGCCACACTTCACGTCCAGAATTGCCAACCCTTATCCTGGGAGACTTCAACATCCCCACCTCCCAAACTGCATCTAGCTTCTATCTCTAGCCACTTCTCATGGCCTCTCACAACTTTCAACCTCTGAGACACACAAACACGTAACAGCCCTGATCTGGTCTTTGTCTGGCTCAATTCAATCTCCTACCTAGATAACTCGCCTCTTACCCTTTGTCCTCCATGAAATTAGAAGAATAACCACAACTTATATATTTTTAGGCGCTCACTAACAACAGATCTGTTTAGGGTGGCCTATCACGTTCCCTAATCAAAGTCCTTTTATTATACAGCGTATTCTCTATTTCGCTGAACACAATTCGCCATCAAACTCAACCGTACCCAAAAGCCTCATGCAACCTTTATCTACCTTCCATTTGCTCAAGATGATTGGATCATCATTGTAAATAAGCACCTGTACTTTGTGTCACCCCCTCCTCATTGTAGATTATAAGCTCTGAAACTTTGTTTGATTTTAGTTAACTTTGTACTTATGACTGTTTTATATGAACTGCTGACTTGTAAAGCTCTGCGAAATATGTTTACTCTATATAAATAAAGGTTATTATTAGTAGTAGACTGAAGATGGTGAAGATCAAGATTTTAGTTTTGCCACGATTAGGAGGAAACAATCTATTACATGAGCACAACTGCTCAAACGAGGGCTGGCTGCTGTGCTGACAGAGGGTGGAGTAGGGTGAACACGACAAGCTGCGGGACTATGAGAGAGGTTCAGGCGGAGATGTTAGGGTGGATTGTGATAGATGGGGGGGTGCTTGGTATCTAAGATCAGTCAAAAACAGCAGGTATCTCCACTTCCATAACAGCTGATGGGCTCTCACTCACCCGAACTGTAGTGGGTAAACAAGTGGAGGTTCTGTGGCCGGAGGTCTGTGTAACAACACTTGCCACAGTGAGGGAGGAGGAAGAAGCAGAAGATGTGGTTGATGTGGTGGACGGTGGTTGGTGAGGCCCGCTAGTCTACATTTTAGTACAGTGAGATTCCCAGATTAATGCATGTTGATCGCACATGTTCCAGTTCATGCATGTAGTAGTCAAATTATTGCATTTTTTTAACTATACTCTGTTGCTTTTAACAAAGTTGGCAGATAACGTAAGTTGTCATTTTTTGTGGTCTGAAAAAAAGACCCAGGCTAGGCAACTGCTGACCCGCGAATGCTGCTGGCCACTGACATATTTGGGGCTGAGGCTGCAGTGCTTGTCCTGGTAACATAACTCTGTGTCTCTGCGGGAAGCTGCAATGTACAGTCATGGCCAAAAGTTTTGAGAATGACACAAATATTATATTTTCACATGATCTGCTGCCCTCTGGTTTTTCTGTGTGTTTGACAGATGTTTTTATCACAGACAGAAATATAATAATTGCAAACATATGAGTAACAAAAGCTTATATTGACAGTTAGAATGAGTTAATGCAGCAAGTCAATATTTGCAGTGTTGACCCTTCTTCTTCAGGACCTCTGCAATTCTCCCTGGCATGCTCTCAATCAACTTCTGGACCAAATCCTGACTGATAGCAGTCCATTCTTGCACAATCAATGCTTTCATTTTGTCAGAATTTTTAGGTTTTTGTTTGTCCACCCGTCTCTTGATGATTGACCACAAGTTCTCAATGGGATTAAGATCTGGGGAGTTTCCAGGCCATGGACCCAAAATCTCTATGTTTTGTTCCCTGAGCCATTTAGTTATCACCTTTGCTTTATGGCAAGGTGCTCCATCATGCTGGAAAAGGCATTGTTGATCGCCAAACTGCTCTTGAAGGGTTGGGAGAAGTTGCTCTTGGAGGACATTCTGGTACCATTCTTTATTCATGGCTGTGTTTTTAGGCAAGACTATGAGAGAGCCGATTCCCTTGGCTGAGAAGCAACCCCACACATGAATGGTTTCAGGATGCTTAACAGTTGGCATGAGACAAGACTGGTGGTAGCGCTCACCTTGTCTTCTCCGAATGAGGCGTTTTCCTGATGTCCCAAACAATCGAAAAGGGGATTCATCAGAGAAAATAACTTTACCCCAGTCCTCAGCAGTCCACTGCCTGTACCTTTTGCACAATATCAGTCTGTCCATGATGTTTTTTCTGGAGAGAAGTGGATTCTTTGCTGACCTCCTTGAGACCAGGCCTTACTCCAAGAGGTTCCGCCTCACAGTGCGTTCAGATGCACTCACACCTGCCTGCTGCCATTCCTGAGCAAGCTCTGCACTGCTGGTAGCCTGATCCCGCAGCTGAAACACTTTTAAGAGATGGTCCTGGCGCTTGCTGGTCTTTCTTGAGCGCCTTGAAGCCTTTTTTGGCAACAATGGAACCTCTCTCCTTGAAGTTCTTGATGATGCGATAGATTGTTGACTGAGGTGCAATCTTTCTAGCTGCGATACTCTTCCCTGTTAGGCCATTTTTGTGCATTGCAATGATGACTGCACGTGTTTCTTTAGAGATAACCATGGTTAACAGAAGAGAAACAATGATGCCAAGCACCAGCCTCCTTTTAAAGTGTCCAGTGGTGTCATTCTTACTTAATCATGACAGATTGATCTCCAGCCATGTCCTCATCAATACCCACACCTGTGTTAATGGAGCAATCACTGAAAAGAGGTTAGCTGGTCCTTTTAAGGCAGGGCTGCAATGATGTTGAAATGTGTTTTGGGGGATAAAGTTCATTTTCTAGCCAAATATTGACTTTGCAAGTAATTGCTGTTAAGCTGATCACTCTTTATAACATTCTGGAGTATATGCAAATTGCCATTAGAAAAAGTGAAGCAGTAGACGACTTTGTAAAAATTAATATTTGTGTCATTCTCAAAACTTTTGGCCATGACTGTAACCTCCTCGTCTTCTTCCTCATCCACATCCTCTGCTGAGCTACTCTGCTGCATTCCTCTGGGTTTACACCAAGTGGGATCTACTACCCTATCATCATCCTCTCTGTTCTCCCACTCCTCGCCCTGAGAGTCACGCTCTCTCTTCCTGCCCTGACAGCACAGTACAGTCCGTGTGCGCCTCAAGTATCTGATTCTCATCAGGATCACCTCCACCCATGGTGTTAAGATCTGTTGACGAGGGTTTGGATTATGCTTGGACCATACTTCGTCCGGATCAAGCTGAAAAAAAATTTGTGATTCTTTGGAGTACACTTCTGATGACCATGGCATAGAATGTGTGAACAGATCTGCAGACTCAGCCATCTATGGTTCCCTATAGTCAGTTGTGCGGTTGGAGAGTTGTGACATGGAGGAAAACAAGGGTAATTGGGGTGCCACCCCTGAGGATTGTACTGTGTGTGATGTTGAGGTGGAGGAAGAGGAGCAGAGGCAACTTGATGCAGTGCTTGCCATCTACTGGAGCACATGTTTTTTCTGGCCCTCATCTACAAAGTATACCCTGTGTGGCTGCCAAAGAAAGAGAGTGGAATAACCTGTCTAGTAACAGAAGTTGTAAAGATGCTGCACAATTGCTCACTGCAGCAAAACAAACCTACTTCTCATCTCTCATATCATACCCTGTTATGTTACGGTAGCTGAGGAGTGCAGGTAAAAAAGGAAATACACCAGAGCAGTTGGAATCTATGAGATTGCAGTACCCTGACTAACCACCACAACTAGAGGCAGCCGTGGAGCGTTCCTACGATGGTCCTAGACGCCTCGTCACAGCCTGAGAAACTAACTACACCTAAAGATAGAAATAGGAAAGCTATCTGCCCCGGAGCAGAACCCCAAAGATAATAGAAAGCCCCCAAACATGTAATGGCGGTTAGACAAGAGGAAATACTGACACAGAAAGAAAATAGTATGAGCAAACGCTGGGGCCCAAACTATCTAAATAGAAAAGGACAGGAAGGGTACTTACTGCAATCCCAGAAAACCCTGAAAAACACCAACTCTACTAATTTCAAAATCACCTGAGATCACACGACCTCTACCACCTAAATTAGTTCTCTGGTGTAACAAAAACAGCAGCCACTGAAAAAACTGCAAAAAGCAAAAGTACAAAACACAGTGGCTGGACTAAACTGAGAGGGCAAAAGCCCCCGGAGGGGACCCAGAAGGCCCCCACAGAAGGGCAGGACAAAATGCAAAAATATAGCAAAAACACAAAATAAGAAATTGTCTTATCTGATAGCAGGAGATGCAGACATGACACAGCAGGCTACAAGGGAAACTGGAAAGAAGGATTCAGACCAGAACAATTGATCACCGGCAACCCTGATGGGAAAATGATTCCCTTAAATAAGACCAATCAGTAACACCTGATTCCCAATCCTCACTAGTACCGCTTGTAACCACCAGAGGGAGCCTCTGCTCAGAACTCATCTCAAACCCATTCACAACAGTACCCCCCCCTTGAGGAGGGGTCACCGAACCCTCATTTGAGCAACCAGGTCGGTCAGGATGAGTTCTATGATACGCACGGATAAGTCTCCTAGCATGGATGTCCGAAGCAAACACCCAAGAATTATCTTCCTGACCATAACCTCTCCATTTAACCAAATACTGGAGTCTTCGTCTAGAAAAACGAGAATCCAATATTTTCTCAACCACATACTCCAGATTGCCCTCAACCAAAACAGGGTCAGGAGGCACAGCAGCAGGAACCACTGGCTCAACAAACCTCTTCAACAAGGACTTGTGGAACACGTTATGGATCTTAAATGTCCCTGGAAGAAGCAAACGAAAAGAAACAGGATTAATAATCTCCATGATCTTATAAGGTCCAATGAACCTAGGCTTAAATTTAGGAGATGCTACTCTCATAGGAATATTCTTTGAGGACAACCAGACCAAGTCCCCCACTTTAAACCGAGGACCATCAGTCCTATGCCGGTTAGCAAACCGCTGGGCCTTCTCCTGAGAGAGGGACAACCTCTCCACTACCTGGTCCCAAATATGCTGCATACGCTCAACAACAGAGTCAACACCTGGACAGACAGAAGCCTCCGTCTGTCCTGAAGAAAATCGAGGGTGAAACCCAGAATTACAGAAAAACGGAGACATCAAAGTGGCAGAGCTAGCCCTATTATTAAG
Organism: Oophaga sylvatica; assembly: GCA_033576555.1. Lineage (NCBI taxonomy): Eukaryota > Metazoa > Chordata > Amphibia > Anura > Dendrobatidae > Oophaga > Oophaga sylvatica. Next base: position 17,085,164 of record JARQOD010000003.1, read on the forward strand.
AGCAAACTCAGCCAAAGGCAAAAAAGAGACCCAGTCATCCTGATCAGCAGACACAAAGCATCTTAGATAAGTCTCCAATGTCTGGTTTGTTCTCTCAGTTTGACCATTGGTCTGAGGATGAAATGCCGAGGAGAAAGACAATTGAACACCCAGTTTAGAACAAAAAGTCCTCCAAAATCTGGAAACAAACTGGACTCCTCTGTCAGACACAATGTTCTCAGGAATGCCGTGTAAACGAACCACGTGCTGAAGGAACAACGGCACCAATTCAGAGGAGGAAGGCAACTTAGGTAATGGCACAAGATGTATCATTTTGGAAAACCTATCACAAATTACCCAGATGGTGGTCATTCTCTGAGAAACAGGAAGATCGGAAATGAAATCCATAGAGATATGGGTCCATGGTCTCTTGGGCACAGGCAATGGCATCAACAAACCACTAGAGCGAGAGCAAGGCTTGGAGCGAGAGCAAGTCCCGCAGGACTGCACAAATTCCCTGACATCGCGAGACAAGGTAGGCCACCAAAAGGACCGACTAACCAAGTCTCTGGTACCAAAAATTCCGGGATGCCCAGCCAATGCGGAACAATGAATCTCAGACATCACACTCTTTTTCCATTGGTCCGGGACAAACAATTTTCCAACAGGGCAGCGCTCGGGCCTATCCTCCTGACACCCCTCCAGAGCAAGTCTCAAATTAGGCGAGATGGCGGAAAGAACTACACCTCCTTCAAAATAACAGAGGGATCAGATAGCTCAGGAGAGTCCGCAAGGAAACTCCTCGAGAGGGCATCCGCCTTAACATTCTTAGTGCCAGGAAGAAAGGAAACCACAAAATTAAAACGTGTGAAAAACAAGGCCCACCTGGCCTGTCTAGGATTGAGTCGCTTGGCAGATTCCAGATAGACCAGATTCTTATGGTCCGTAAGGACCACCACCTGATGTTTGGCTCCCTCCAGCCAATGTCTCCACTCTTCAAAAGCCCACTTCATGGCCAATAACTCCCGATTACCCACGTCATAATTACGTTCAGTAGGAGAAAATTTTCGAGAGAAAAAGGCACAAGGGTTACTTTTAGAGGTCTCTGGATCTTTTTGGGACAAAACGGCACCTGCCCCAATTTCAGAGGCATCAACCTCCACCTGAAATGGCAGAGAAACATCAGGCTGCCGTAGAACAGGAGCAGAAGTGAATCTCTGCTTAAGTTCCTGAAACGCAGAGACTGCCTCAGGAGGCCAATTCACCACATCAGAACCCTTTCTGGTCAAATCAGTTAATGGTTTAACAATAACAGAGAAATTACCAATAAATTTACGATAAAAATTGGCAAAACCCAAAAATCTCTGAAGAGCCTTTAATGAAGTAGGTTGGACCCAATCACAGATGGCCTGAACCTTGACCGGGTCCATTTCAATAACAGATGGGGACAAAATGAATCCCAGAAATGAGATCTTCTGTACGCCAAAAAGACACTTTGATCCCTTCACATACAGAGCATTCTCTCTCAAAATCTGGAATACAGTTTGAACATGTTTCACATGAGAGTCCCAGTCATTAGAAAAAATCAAGATATCATCCAAATAAACAATCAGAAACTTGTCCACAAAATCCCTGAAAATGTCATTCATGAAGGACTGGAAGACGGAAGGAGCATTAGTGAGCCCAAAGGGCATCACAAGGTACTCAAAATGCCCTTCAGGGGTGTTAAATGCCGTCTTCCATTCATCCCCGTGCTTAATGCGAATAAGGTTATACGCCCCCCTGAGGTCAAGCTTGGTAAACCAAGTAGCGTTTTTCACCCTGGAAAACAGGTCAGAAATCAAGGGTAACGAGTATTGATATTTCACAGTAATATTGTTCAAGAGACGATAATCAATACACTGCCTTAATGAACCATCTTTTTTGGCCACAAAGAAAAAACCGGCACCTAAGGGTGAAGAGGATGGTCTGATATGACCCTTCTCCAATGATTCCTTGATATAAGACCGCATAGCGTCATGTTCAGGTACAGACAAGTTAAAAAGGCGACCCTTAGGGAATTTACTACCTGGCACTAATTCAATAGCGCAGTCATAGCTCCTATGGGGAGGTAAGGATGCAGATTTACTTTCGCTAAACACATCAGAAAAATCAAACAAAAAGTCAGGAACATCCTCAGCCTGGGGGGAGGCAGAAAAAACAGGAGTGTTGGTATTAACACATTGGCAGCCCCAACTGGTTACAGACACAGATTTCCAATCCAAAACAGGATTATGAGACTGTAACCAAGGGAAACCCAGCACGATAATGTCATGCAGATTATATAGAACCAAAAATTTGCAGCACTCCTGGTGATCAGGTTCAACCCTCATTATCACCTGAGTAGAAAACTGGGGTTTATTCTCAGCCAAAGGGGTAGAATCGATCCCCAGTAGGGGAATAGACTTCTGTAGGGGTATCAAGGGAAATCCACAACGTTTAGCAAAATCATAATCCATCAGGTTAATAGCTGCTCCAGAATCAACGAAAGCCTGAGCAGAAAATGAGGACAGAGAGCATATCAGAGTGACAGTTAATAAAAACTTAGTCTGAACACTACCCAAGACAACTGAGCGTGCAAAACGTCTTCCCCGCTTAGGGCAGACTGAAATAGCATGAGAGGCATCACCACAGTAGAAACATAACCCATTGCGCTTTCGAAACTCATGACGCTGTGCCCCAGACACCACTCCATCACACTGCATGGGCTCAGCAGCTGGCTCACAAGGCAACACCACTCCACGCATACTTCTCCGCTCACGCAAACGTCTGTCAATTTGAATCGCTAATGACATAGAATCATTGAGACCAGAGGGGACAGGGAATCCCACCATAACATCCTTTACATTATCCGACAGACCCTTCCGGAAAAGGGCCGCCAAAGCGTCGTCATTCCATTTGGTCAGGACTGCCCACCTACGGAATCTCTGACAGTATAACTCAGCGTCATCAAGCCCCTGATTTAATGCCAACAAGGCTTTTTCAGCTTGATCAGTGACATTAGGCTCATCGTACAATAACCCCAAAGCCTGAAAAAATGCATCAACATCACTCAAAACAGGATCCCCAGGTGTGAGGGAAAAAGCCCAATCCTGAGGATCGCCGCGCAGGAGAGAGATGACAATTTGAACCTGCTGCGCTGCGTTTCCTGAGGACTTAGATTTTAAGGCAAGAAACAATTTACAATTATTTTTGAAATTCTGAAACTTAGCTCGATCCCCTGAAAACAAATCTGGCATGGGGATCCTAGGTTCCACAACAGGCAACCTAGCAAGATATGCAGCAATACTCCGAACCTCAGTGGCAAGCTGATCCACACGGCCAGACAACTGTGCAAACTCCATTGGGAGAAAAGATCCTCCCCAGCACCCAGAGATACAGAGGGAAAAAAAAAAAAAGAAAAGAAAAAAAAAAAAAAATGCAACAAACAGAAAAATATCTCTGACAACTTTTCTTCCTTCAAAATATTTTTTCCCTTCTGTGAGTACCATACAATTTTTATGGCCGGTGATACTGTTATGTTACGGTAGCTGAGGAGTGCAGGTAAAAAAGGAAATACACCAGAGCAGTTGGAATCTATGAGATTGCAGTACCCTGACTAACCACCACAACTAGAGGCAGCCGTGGAGCGTTCCTACGATGGTCCTAGACGCCTCGTCACAGCCTGAGAAACTAACTACACCTAAAGATAGAAATAGGAAAGCTATCTGCCCCGGAGCAGAACCCCAAAGATAATAGAAAGCCCCCAAACATGTAATGGCGGTTAGACAAGAGGAAATACTGACACAGAAAGAAAATAGTATGAGCAAACGCTGGGGCCCAAACTATCTAAATAGAAAAGGACAGGAGGGGTACTTACTGCAATCCCAGAAAACCCTGAAAAACACCCAAATCTACTAATTTCAAAATCACCTGAGATCACACGACCTCTACCACCTAAATTAGTTCTCTGGTGTAACAAAAACAGCAGCCACTGAAAAAACTGCAAAAAGCAAAAGTACAAAACACAGTGGCTGGACTAAACTGAGAGGGCAAAAGCCCCCGGAGGGGACCCAGAAGGCCCCCACAGAAGGGCAGGACAAAATGCAAAAATATAGCAAAAACACAAAATAAGAAATTGTCTTATCTGATAGCAGGAGATGCAGACACGACACAGCAGGCTACAAGGGAAACTGGAAAGAAGGATTCAGACCAGAACAATTGATCACCGGCAACCCTGATGGGAAAATGATTCCCTTAAATAAGACCAATCAGTAACACCTGATTCCCAATCCTCACTAGTACCGCTTGTAACCACCAGAGGGAGCCTCTGCTCAGAACTCATCTCAAACCCATTCACAACAATACCCGTCTCACAACCCTAAACAGCTATTCAGTACTTTCAATTCACTCCTCTGTCCACCAGCTCCCCCTGCCTCTACACTCATCTCAGCTGAAGACTTTGCCTCAATCTTCAAGTAGAAAATTGACAAAGTAAGGCAAAGCTTTTGCTTAAAGTACCCACAGTCCCTCCTAATAAGTACTCAACTCTCCTTCTTCAAAATCAACTTCACCATCACGGAAGATCAACTTTCCTCTTTACTCTCCAAATCACATCTCACCACCTGTGAATTTGACCCAATACCGTCCCACCTCATTCCAAACCTTACCACAGTCTTCATCCCAAGCCTAACTCACCTCTTCAGCCTGTCACTAACAACTGGTGTCTTCCCCTCATGATTCAAACTTACCTCGATCACACCCATCCTCAAAAAGCCCTCCTTTGACCCATCCTCGGTGTCTTACTATCGCCCCATCCCACTTCTCCCCTTTGGCTCCAACCTGGAGCAACATGTCATTTTGAACTTTCTCCCACCTCTCCTCTTGCTCCCTCTTTGACTGCTTACAATCTGGCTTCCGACCACACCATTTCACTGAAACTGCCATGACTAAAGTCACCAACAACCTACTAACCACCAAATAAAAGCGATGCAAGTTTGTCCTCCTCCTCCTGGACCTGGCATCTGCCTTTGACACATTGGACCATTCCCTCTTACTACAAACTTTCTGATCTGTTGACATTACAGACATGGCCTTTTGTTGGATTTCCTCATACCTAACAGACAGGACATTCAGTGTCTTCCACTCACACACCACCTCCTCATTTCACCCCTTAAGTGTCTGTGTCGCCCAAGGTTCATTTTCTGGTCCAGCCTGCACCTGTCAGTTATCCTCTAACACCTGGGCAAGTCCGCTCCTGCCAGTGCTCTCCTGTTCTTCAGCTGGTCCAGCCCTCACCCACCAGTGCTCATCTGTCTAACTGCCGATCCAGCTCGCACCTGCCAGTTCTCATATGTCTAACTGCTTGTCCAGTCCGCACCTGCCAGTGCTTTTCTGTTCCTCAGCCAGTCCCATCTGCACCCGAAGTTCCATTGTCCCTACAGTGCCTGTCTGCATTTTTTGTCCCTCCTGTGGGCCATAACAGCCAACCCACTCGAGGGGGTCAGCTGCCGCCCTCTGTAGGTCAGCCCTGGAGTAGCACCTGGTGCCACCTTCTTGGGTCGCGGTGTCACCTGCTGCCGCTTATCTGAGGTCGGATTTGATAGGCCACCTAGTTACACCCTTCCAGGCTTTCCGAGGGCTACGTCACAGTGGTTCCACCATCTTGCCTGTTACAGTCTCCATCTGCTGGGTTGACTGTAGTGGAAGAGGTGTCGGTTCCCGTTATACTAATTCTACTCTATTGCAATTGATGCCACTTTGTTGTGTCTGCCACAAATTTTTGGAAATGTGTATACTCCTGGTTGAGTCTTCTTCATGTGTGTTGCCTGTAGCAGTAGGCCTCTGAGACCAGCAAACCTCCACTGCCTTTGGGTCAACTACCATGTTACTATCTTTACATTTTTCTGACAATAGTAGCCTACGAAACTGATATTTGTGCCACCTGAGTGTAGCTGAGCATCAAAGTAGGTTGAGCTGTTGCATGTGGTATCAGGGCACCCAGAATAGCAGGTCTACACTGATGCCTCACCCACCTCATCTTAATTTGAAGTTCAATTCAAAGCTGTAAGTGCTGGCCCAGACCCTGATACCACATGTACAGCTGATTGCTGTTGTGACAGTCTAAAATTTGTACTCTGGGTCAATTGAGGTCACTTTTCCTGCTGTCTGCCTCTAATTTGATGTGTTTTGGCAGTTTTTGGGCCCGTTTGAAGGTGTTGTGTATGTGTTTTGTTTTTTGACTCCCATTGACTCCAGTGGCATTCGGCTATGTTCGGCGAATATTGCAAAATCGGCACTCGTAATCCGAACCAAACATTGAAATATTCGCTCATCTCTAATTATAACCCTCAGTGAATTAATCTATAGAAGTAGTGACAATTTTGACTCCACAGCCACTTTCTAGAAATTTGCACGCAGTGGATGTTGGAGAGTAAAAATTGCACATTTTCCATTTTATTACCCAACACATAGTGCCAAGATTGTGCTCCAGGAGACACACGCACCGTAAATTAAGTGGGTTCTTTTCACTATAGTAATGCTAAATACATGGACGATAAATGTGGTTTGGGCACACTGCAAGGCTCAGAAGTGAGGGGGAGTTTTGACTTTGAGAGAACGGATATTGCTGGATTCGTTTATGGCAGTCATGTTGCTTTTCAAGAGCCCTTGAGCCACTAATAATGTGGAAACCTCCGTTTTTCCACTGACCGATGATGGACCTGAGTGGAGACTTGTTTTTTTGGGAGGTAGAAGTTTTTAATGGAATTATTTTTGCCTACATAACATTGTTTGGTGGCTTTTTATTCCATATTTGGGAGGCAGAATGAACAAACAGTTGAACACCACGCTCTACTGGTTCATCCTATGAGGTTTTCTGTTAGACTGTGAAATGTCATTGTCCTGGTGAATAATTCAATATTTTTACATAGCTTGCCATTTTTACTGACAGTTTAAGTATAAATGTTCAAAAATATAAAATTCATGAATATTTTATTAAAAAAAAAATTGGTTTTATTCTTGGCAGATGACTGTACCAGGAGATCAGAGGGACAGCTGACATCTTCAGTTTTTAAATCCGATGATCTTGAGATCCCACAGGATAAAATTGAAGTGAATGCCATTACTCCAGATATACCATCATCCCTTCACAGCAAAGATCTGATATCTGATCATTTGAAAGAGGTTTTGTCTTCTGATTCATTACTGACTATTGAGGAAAATCAAAGTCACAAAATAAGTATTAAAAAGCTAAATGCTCCTAAAGCAAATAAGCCATTTTTGTGTTCAGAATATGGAAATAGTTTCCCCCTCGAAAATTCTTTTCTTAAATTTCAAAAAATCCACACAGAGAAGAATAGATTTTCTTGTTCCAAGTCTGTGAAATGTTTTAACCACAAATCATATCTTCTTATACACCAAAGAACTCACACAGGTGAGAGGCCTTTTTCATGTTCAGAATGTGGGAAATGTTTTAACCAGAAATCAGACCATGGTAGTCACCAGAGAATTCACACAGAGAAGAAGCCATTTTTCTGTTCAGAATGTGGGAAATGTTTTAACCAGAAATCAAATTTTGTTAAGCACCAAAGAACACACACAGGGGAGAAGCCTTTTTCATGTTCAGAATGTGGGAAATGTTTTAACCAGAAATCAAATGTTGTTAGTCACCAGAGAACTCACACAGGGGAGAAGCCTTTTTGCTGTTCAGAATGTGGAAAATGTTTTAACCGGAAATGGGGTCTTGTTTTACACCAAAGAACTCACACTGGGGAGAAGCCTTTTTCATGTTCAGAATGTGGGAAATGTTTTAGCCAAAAACCAGATTTTGATAAGCACCAGAGAACCCACACAGGGAGAAGCCTTTTTCATGTTCAGAATGTGGGAAATGTTTTAACCAGAAATGGAATCTTGTTATACACGAAAGAACTCACACAGGGGAGAAGCCTTTTTCCTGTTCAGAATGTGGGAAATGTTTTAATCGGAAATCAGATTTTGATAAGCACAAGAGAACCCACACACGGGAGAAGCCTTTTTCATGTTCAGAATGTGGGAAATGTTTTAATCGGAAACCAAATTTTGATAAGCACAAGAGAACCCACACAGAGAAGACTTTTCCATGTTTTTAATGCGAGGAATGTTTTACACAAAAAAAAAATCATAATAAACATCAGAGAACTCACACGAGGGAGAAGCCTTTTTCCTGTTCAGAATATGGGAAATGTTTTTTTACCAGAAATCAGATCTGGTTAGTCACCTTAGAATTCACACAGGGGAGAAGCCTTTTTCCTGTTCAGAATGTGGGGAATGTTTTAATCTGAAATCAGGTTTTGATAAACGCCAGAGAACCCCCACATGGATAAGCTTTTTTCATGTTCAGAATGTAGAAAATGTTTTACACAGAAATCAAAATGTTTTAAGCACTAAAGAACTTGTACAGGGGAGAAACATTTTCATGTTTTTAATGTGGGAAATGTTTTATACAGAAATCAACTCTTTATAAACATCAGAGAAGTCACACAGGGGAGAAGCCTTTTTTGTGTTCAGTAAGTTGTAAATTATTTAACCGAAAATTGTATCTTCAAGGAGTTGTTCACTACTTGGACAACCACTTGTCATTCCTCATGTTTTGTTTTCTTAAAATAAAAACACTTATATTCCCCTTCTGTGCCAATGCCGTTCCAGCGGTAGAGACACAGGGTTCAGTGAGGGCTCTTGTCCCCAGACCTGGCTGTTTTTAGAAAGACAGAACAGGCCATGTCTCTTCCCACTGAACGCCAATCCTCCTTCTCAGTCGGCTAAACGCTCCTTAGACAACACAAGGTGAGGTATCACATATATTAACAGCATATATTACATTCCCAGCAAGACACAAAATAGTGCAAGTGACAGTCTCACCCTTTCACTGGCTCGACAGAGATTAGAACCTCTATGACTTCAGGGCATCAAGGGCCAGCTAACCCAACCAGCAGCATCCCACTTTTGGTGAGCACCCAAAGAGAGGAGGTAGCAGCTAGCTTACAAAGCTGACTGAGCACAGCGAGGTACGTAGCCAGGTGACTGAATTGTCACAACCTGGGTTATTCAAACAAATTTGTGGGCTCAATGTTGGACAATGGAGCAGTTTTTTAATCCACCAGCTGGAACCATGGTCCCTAGGCTGAAGTCATGTGGAATCACACCAATGAAAGGTAAAGGCCCCTTTTTATAACCCTCAGGTTTCATTTCAAGGCATTATCCCACAGGATTGAAAGGAGATAGTCATGGCTGTTCCCTCATTGTTATATTGTTCAATTAGACTGCCAAATTATCCTCCAAAGGATGCAGACAAGCACACCCCAAGAGGCTGATACAGTATATAATGAGCAGACATTCCAGCAATTAGCATACAATAGGGGTACCGGACAGTCTCACATGAAACAACGGCTCATATTCCTTGACTTACTGAACAAAGCAATACCCCACACAAGTGGCCAGATTTTCCAGTAACGCTGAGTCGTCACACACCCCTCCACTTTACACCATCACGGAAGATTTAATTAGTAGAAAAAATGTATTTCCTTTTTTCTGCTCTCTAAACCTTGGAAGCGTCTTATGGTTAGGTGTGTTTTATTGTCCAAAAAATACGGTAAATCAGAATTAAAAATACATGCAGTTACTAGTATCTTTAATCCAAAAAGCAATATTTGAAGTGCAGTTAATATTTAACATTTTTATACAGCGGGTGAAATAATTATTGACCATGTCACCAATTTTCCAAGCAAATATAATTCTAAAGGTGCTAATCACATTAAGTTCTCACTAGAATGCAACACAATAAACATCTCATGATGGGTAAAACAAGTAAGCTGTCTTAAGACCTTTGCAACCTTATTGTTGCAAAACATACTGATGTCATTGGTTACAGAAGAATTTCAAAAATACTGAAGGTTCCAGTGAGTACTGTTGCAGCAATAATACAGTAGTTGAAATTACTGTACATCATTTCACCATAAACCGCCCACAACCAGGTTTCAGACAATTTCAGGTAGAGGAGTGAAATAATTATCCAAAAATGTGTACAAGAGCCAAGGATTACCTGAGAAGAGCTACAGAAAGACTTAGAATCACCAGGTACAGTTGTTTCAAAGAAAATTATAAGTAAAGCACTCAACCTCCATGGCCTGTATGCACGCTCACCACGCAAGACTGAATGGCTGAACAAAAAGCATGTTCAAGCACGTTTAAAGTTTGCTCAACAACATTTAGACAAGAATGTGAAATACTGGGAAAATATAGTGTGGTCAGATGATAGCAAATTTGAAATCTTTGGATGTAATAATACACAGCATGTTTGGAAACCAAAAGCCACTGCATATCACTCCAAAAACACCATAGCAACAGGGAAATTTGAAGGTGGGAACATCACGGTGCTGGGCTGTTTTTCAGCAAACACTGGCAAACTTTATATAACTGAAGGATGGATGAATTGACAAATGTACAGATACATACTTACTAAAAATCTGCTGTCATTTAACGGGATGATGAGGATGGAACAAGGGTTTACATTTCAGCAAGACCATGATTCCAAACACACAGCTACGGTAACTGTCTATTGGTTTCAGATAAAAAAAATAAAGCTTCTGGAACGACTCAGCCAATCACCTGACCTGAATCCAATAGCTGTCTCAAGACCTTACAACCTTATTGTTCAAAATATACTGATGTCATTGTTTACATAAGAATTTCTAAATTACTGAAGGCTCCAGCAAGTACTAGTGTGGCAATAATATGATAGTTGAAAGAACTTAATTTCACTATAAACCGGCCACAACCTGGTTTCAGACAGAGGAGTAAAGAGAATTCTCCAAAAAAGTGTCCAAGAGCCAAGGATTACTTGAGGAAAGCTACAGAAAGACCTGGAATCAGCAGGTACAATTGTTTTAATGAAAACTATAAGTAATGCACTCCATCTCCTTGGCCTGTATGCACACTACCCACTCAAGATTCCATTGCTGAATAAAAAGAATGTTCAAGTGAGTTTAAAATTTGCTCAGCAACATTTAGAAAATAATGAGAACTTTTAGGAAAATATAGTCTGGTCAGATGAGACCAAAATTTAACTCTTTCGATGCCATAATACACATCATGTTTGGAGTCTAAAAGGCACTGCTTATCATACCCAAAACACCATACCAATAGTGAAATTTGGAGGTGGGAACATCATGGCGTGGAGCTGTTTTTCAGTATACAGCACTGGCAAACTTCATATTATTGAAGTAAGAAGGAATGGACAAATGTACCAAGACATTCTTGATAAAAAAAAATCTGCCCTCTACCAGGATGATGATGATGATGATGAAACGAGGGTTTACATTTTTAGCAAGGCAGTGATTCCAAACACATAGCCGAGGAGATAACAAAAATAAAGTTGGTAGAATGACCCATCCAATCACCTGACCTGAATCCAATAGAAAATGTAAGGAAGGAACTAAAGCTCAGAGTTCATAGAAGTAGCCCATGGGATGTTCAGGATTTGAAAAGTGTTTCTGTGGAAAAATGGACCAAAATCACAGCTGAGCAATGCATGCGTCTAATTTCTCCATACAGGGTGTGTCTAGAAGTTTTCATCACCGACAAAGGTTTTTGTACAAAGTATTAAATAAATGTCAGAAAGCGATTTCAATACTTTTTCCCTGTGTCATTTCTCATTTTTGCACATAACTTAATGGATGGCCATCTATGGTTTGATTTCTTTGCCTGTGTGGATTGGATGAGTTGGTTGTCAATAGCACCCTTATATAGTTAGATCCAGAAAATATTTGGAAAGTAACACTAGTTTAGACATGTTAAAAAAATATCCAAGTTGGTATGGCCTAGGCACAAGCCGGAGGACGTGCAGAGCCTGAGCTCCTGATCCCAGGCCATAAAAAAGGGACTTTTTGCCTGTTTATAGCTACCACCCGAACCCTGAGTGCACTGATAAGAGCTCCAGCACAGCCCACCTAGGAGAAGACCCCAGAAGTCTCCTCACCGGCTCCATTCAGCAATCAGTCGTGTGAGGCCTTGGCTGAGGAGAGACGCGGTGATAGCTGAGGCTGAGCCGCGCCTGCTGAGGCCCCCTCTCAGAGGACGCCGACGAGAGTGACCTCCCTCATGAGGGAAGCGGCGCAGAAGCCTAAGGAAGGCAGGAGGGCTAGTGCTGCTAGCCGGACGTGGAGAGCCCGGAGGATGCGACGGAAGTGGACGCCGCTGCAGCAGACTGCTCCAGAGCCCAGGAGAGTAACGGTGAGTCCAGCGCACCCCGCTCCCACTACCCGCCTCACGCCAGTTATAGACCCGGCCGGCAGTCTCGGCGGGCGAGCGAGCTACCGAAGGAGAGAGAGACGCGAGGACATGCAGTTGAGTGAGATTGCGACCGAACATAGAGGAGGCCGCAAGCCCTGAGAGGCTGCCGAGGGAGGCAGCAGTGGCCTATCAGACCTCGGGAGTTAACCCCCTCTGGCCAGCACAAAGTACCCCAGGCCCCTGGGAAGAGACTAACAAGCAGCATTCTCCCTTACTTCACCATCAAGAAAGCTGCTCCCCGGGAATCCGGAAGGTGGGAGGCAAATAACCCTTGTAGTGCTCTCCAAAGCTCACACACTTGACACAGGCTGCAGCGCTACTACGTCCTCCAAAGCTGCCTCTAGACACTCCAAAGGCCTCCCAGTAAGTGTTTTAGTATGTGTTTTACACTAATCTGGGACACCATCCACAGGGCCGTATTTGCCACTAGGCACTCGAGGTCACGTGCCTAGGGCGGGACTCTGCGTGGGGGGCAGCACCTGAGCATAATTTTTTTTTTAAAGTCCGGGGGGGTCGGCCCTCCCCTTGCTTCCCTCCCCCCCGTCATCATACTCACCTCCACCTGCTGCCTGCAGCTCCAATGGTTCAGCGCCGACATCTTCCTGTATGAGTGCACGGACCACTCGTGGTACCGCTCATTAAGCTCATGAATATGGATGCCACTCCACTCTCATAGGCGTGGCGTCCATATTCATGACCTTAATGAGCGGTACCACGAGTGGTCCACATGCTCATACAGGAAGATGTCGGCGCTGGACCATCGGAGCTGCAGCAGGAGGAGGTGAGTATGATGATGGGGGGAGGAATGAGCAGGGAGGGCAGTGAGCACTGGGGCTGAGGGGGCATTGAGCATTGGGGTTGGGGGGGTAGTGAGGGCTGGGGGGCAGTGAGCTCTGGGGCTGGGGGGGCAGTGAGCGCTGGGGCTGGGAGGCAGTGAGCGCTGAGGGGCAGTGAGCGCTGTGGGGCAGTGAGCGCTTCGGGGGCAGTGAGCGCTGTGGGGAGCGAGCGCTGGGGGGGAGAAATGAGCACGGGGGAGGAATGAGTGCTGGGGGGAATAAGCGCTGGGGGAATAATGAGCGCTGGGGAGAATGAGCGCTGAGGTGGGGAATGAGCGCTGAGGGGAATGAGCACTGAGGTGGGGAATGAGCGCTGGGGGGAATGAGCACTGAGGTGGGGAATGAGCGCTGAGGTGGGGAATGAGCGCTGAGGTGGGGAATGAGCACTGAGGTGGGGAATGAGCGCTGGGGGGAATGAGCGCTGAGGTGGGGAATGAGCGCTGAAGTGGGGAATGAGCGCTGAAGTGGGGAAAGCGCTGGGGGAATGAGCACTGAGGTGGGGAATGAGCGTGGAGGTGGGGAATGAGCGCTGGGGGAATGAGCACTGGGAGAATGAGCACTGAGGTGGGGAATGAGCGCTGGGGGAATGAGTGCTGGGGGAATGATCGCTGGGGAGAATGAGCGCTGAGGTGGGGAATGAGCTCTGAGGTGTGTAATGAGTGCTGGGGAGAATGAGCGCTGGACTAATGTAAAAGAGGAGGTTGGACAGAAATGACATCACAAATCTTTTTTTTTGTTAATTAACATCTTTATTTAGCTTACAAAAAGGCATACAAATCTGCATGTAAAAAACGCATCAAATACGCACCTGCGTTTTCTGCCAAGAGATGCGGATTATATACGGAAACTGCTGCAGACAAATCTGCAACGTGTGCACATACCCTAAGGCTATGTTTCCACGTTCAGGAAACGCTGCAGAGAGGACACAGCTCCGTCCAAAGCTTTGCCGGCTTTTGTACGCGTGGTGATTCCACATGTGTTCATTGAACCGTGTGGAATCACCGCATCCTATACATAGGACGGTGCTATTTTCTTCTGCGTAGACTGAGTGCCTCCACGAGATAAATAGACATGCTGCGGTCTAGAAAGACGCTCCTCATGTGCATATACGCAGGTCTGCCACCTGCATCTTTGTACGCATAGTGGATATGGGATTTCATAAAATCCCCTCCACTATGCTGTAACATCTGGACGCTGCGGATTGGACTCTGTGGCTGTTCTCAGCGTCCAACCCGCAGCGCTTCCTGAACGTGGAAACGTACCCTAAATATATCTCTGCCTCTGGACATTATACAGTATAGATTTGCCTGGAATGTACATTATTATAAATCTACTACCTGAGCATTATATATTATAGGTCACTGTTATGTTACGGTAGCTGAGGAGTGCAGGTAAAAAAGGAAATACACCAGAGCAGTTGGAATCTATGAGATTGCAGTACCCTGACTAACCACCACAACTAGAGGCAGCCGTGGAGCGTTCCTACGATGGTCCTAGACGCCTCGTCACAGCCTGAGAAACTAACTACACCTAAAGATAGAAATAGGAAAGCTATCTGCCCCGGAGCAGAACCCCAAAGATAATAGAAAGCCCCCAAACATGTAATGGCGGTTAGACAAGAGGAAATACTGACACAGAAAGAAAATAGTAAGAGCAAAAGCTGGGGCCCAAACTATCTAAATAGAAAAGGACAGGAAGGGTACTTACTGCAATCCCAGAAAACCCTGAAAAACACCAACTCTACTAATTTCAAAATCACCTGAGATCACACGACCTCTACCACCTAAATTAGTTCTCTGGTGTAACAAAAACAGCAGCCACTGAAAAAACTGCAAAAAGCAAAAGTACAAAACACAGTGGCTGGACTAAACTGAGAGGGCAAAAGCCCCCGGAGGGGACCCAGAAGGCCCCCACAGAGGTGCAGGACAAAATGCAAAAATATAGCAAAAACACAAAATAAGAAATTGTCTTATCTGATAGCAGGAGATGCAGACACGACACAGCAGGCTACAAGGGAAACTGGAAAGAAGGATTCAGACCAGAACAATTGATCACCGGCAACCCTGATGGGAAAATGATTCCCTTAAATAAGACCAATCAGTAACACCTGATTCCCAATCCTCACTAGTACCGCTTGTAACCACCAGAGGGAGCCTCTGCTCAGAACTCATCTCAAACCCATTCACAACAGTACCCCCCCTTGAGGAGGGGTCACCGAACCCTCATTTGAGCAACCAGGTCGGTCAGGATGAGTTCTATGATACGCACGGATAAGTCTCCTAGCATGGATGTCCGAAGCAAACACCCAAGAATTATCTTCCTGACCATAACCTCTCCATTTAACCAAATACTGGAGTCTTCGTCTAGAAAAACGAGAATCCAATATTTCTCAACCACATACTCCAGATTGCCCTCAACCAAAACAGGGTCAGGAGGCACAGCAGCAGGAACCACTGGCTCAACAAACCTCTTCAACAAGGACTTGTGGAACACGTTATGGATCTTAAATGTCCCTGGAAGAAGCAAACGAAAAGAAACAGGATTAATAATCTCCATGATCTTATAAGGTCCAATGAACCTAGGCTTAAATTTAGGAGATGCTACTCTCATAGGAATATTCTTTGAGGACAACCAGACCAAGTCCCCCACTTCAAACCGAGGACCATCAGTCCTATGCCGGTTAGCAAACCGCTGGGCCTTCTCCTGAGAGAGGGACAACCTCTCCACTACCTGGTCCCAAATCTGCTGCATACGCTCAACAACAGAGTCAACACCTGAACAGACAGAAGCCTCCGTCTGTCCTGAAGAAAATCGAGGGTGAAACCCAGAATTACAGAAAAACGGAGACATCAAAGTGGCAGAGCTAGCCCTATTATTAAGAGCAAACTCAGCCAAAGGCAAAAAAGAGACCCAGTCATCCTGATCAGCAGACACAAAGCATCTTAGATAAGTCTCCAATGTCTGGTTTGTTCTCTCAGTTTGACCATTGGTCTGAGGATGAAATGCCGAGGAGAAAGACA
This sequence comes from Oophaga sylvatica, assembly GCA_033576555.1. Classification (NCBI taxonomy): domain Eukaryota; kingdom Metazoa; phylum Chordata; class Amphibia; order Anura; family Dendrobatidae; genus Oophaga; species Oophaga sylvatica. The sequence goes on from JARQOD010000003.1 coordinate 17,101,344, forward strand.
ATTGAACACCCAGTTTAGAACAAAAAGTCCTCCAAAATCTGGAAACAAACTGGACTCCTCTGTCAGACACAATGTTCTCAGGAATGCCGTGTAAACGAACCACGTGCTGAAGGAACAACGGCACCAATTCAGAGGAGGAAGGCAACTTAGGTAATGGCACAAGATGTATCATTTTGGAAAACCTATCACAAATTACCCAGATGGTGGTCATTCTCTGAGAAACAGGAAGATCGGAAATGAAATCCATAGAGATATGGGTCCATGGTCTCTTGGGCACAGGCAATGGCATCAACAAACCACTAGAGCGAGAGCAAGGCTTGGAGCGAGAGCAAGTCCCGCAGGACTGCACAAACTCCCTGACATCGCGAGACAAGGTAGGCCACCAAAAGGACCGACTAACCAAGTCTCTGGTACCAAAAATTCCGGGATGCCCAGCCAATGCGGAACAATGAATCTCAGACATCACACTCTTTTTCCATTGGTCCGGGACAAACAATTTTCCAACAGGGCAGCGCTCGGGCCTATCCTCCTGACACCCCTCCAGAGCAAGTCTCAAATTAGGCGAGATGGCGGAAAGAACTACACCCTCCTTCAAAATAACAGAGGGATCAGATAGCTCAGGAGAGTCCGCAAGGAAACTCCTCGAGAGGGCATCCGCCTTAACATTCTTAGTGCCAGGAAGAAAGGAAACCACAAAATTAAAACGTGTGAAAAACAAGGCCCACCTGGCCTGTCTAGGATTGAGTCGCTTGGCAGATTCCAGATAGACCAGATTCTTATGGTCCGTAAGGACCACCACCTGATGTTTGGCTCCCTCCAGCCAATGTCTCCACTCTTCAAAAGCCCACTTCATGGCCAATAACTCCCGATTACCCACGTCATAATTACGTTCAGTAGGAGAAAATTTTCGAGAGAAAAAGGCACAAGGGTTACTTTTAGAGGTCTCTGGATCTTTTTGGGACAAAACGGCACCTGCCCCAATTTCAGAGGCATCAACCTCCACCTGAAATGGCAGAGAAACATCAGGCTGCCGTAGAACAGGAGCAGAAGTGAATCTCTGCTTAAGTTCCTGAAACGCAGAGACTGCCTCAGGAGGCCAATTCACCACATCAGAACCCTTTCTGGTCAAATCAGTTAATGGTTTAACAATAACAGAGAAATTACCAATAAATTTACGATAAAAATTGGCAAAACCCAAAAATCTCTGAAGAGCCTTTAATGAAGTAGGTTGGACCCAATCACAGATGGCCTGAACCTTGACCGGGTCCATTTCAATAACAGATGGGGACAAAATGAATCCCAGAAATGAGATCTTCTGTACGCCAAAAAGACACTTTGATCCCTTCACATACAGAGCATTCTCTCTCAAAATCTGGAATACAGTTCGAACATGTTTCACATGAGAGTCCCAGTCATTAGAAAAAATCAAGATATCATCCAAATAAACAATCAGAAACTTGTCCACAAAATCCCTGAAAATGTCATTCATGAAGGACTGGAAGACGGAAGGAGCATTAGTGAGCCCAAAGGGCATCACAAGGTACTCAAAATGCCCTTCAGGGGTGTTAAATGCCGTCTTCCATTCATCCCCGTGCTTAATGCGAATAAGGTTATACGCCCCCCTGAGGTCAAGCTTGGTAAACCAAGTAGCGTTTTTCACCCTGGAAAACAGGTCAGAAATCAAGGGTAACGGATATTGGTATTTCACAGTAATATTGTTCAAGAGACGATAATCAATACACGGCCTTAATGAACCATCTTTTTTGGCCACAAAGAAAAAACCGGCACCTAAGGGTGAAGAGGATGGTCTGATATGACCCTTCTCCAATGATTCCTTGATATAAGACCGCATAGCGTCATGTTCAGGTACAGACAAGTTAAAAAGGCGACCCTTAGGGAATTTACTACCTGGCACTAATTCAATAGCGCAGTCATAGCTCCTATGGGGAGGTAAGGATGCAGATTTACTTTCGCTAAACACATCAGAAAAATCAAACAAAAAGTCAGGAACATCCTCAGCCTGGGGGGAGGCAGAAAAAACAGGAGTGTTGGTATTAACACATTGGCAGCCCCAACTGGTTACAGACACAGATTTCCAATCCAAAACAGGATTATGAGACTGTAACCAAGGGAAACCCAGCACGATAATGTCATGCAGATTATATAGAACCAAAAATTTGCAGCACTCCTGGTGATCAGGTTCAACCCTCATTATCACCTGAGTAGAAAACTGGGGTTTATTCTCAGCCAAAGGGGTAGAATCGATCCCCAGTAGGGGAATAGACTTCTGTAGGGGTATCAAGGGAAATCCACAACGTTTAGCAAAATCATAATCCATCAGGTTAATAGCTGCTCCAGAATCAACGAAAGCCTGAGCAGAAAATGAGGACAGAGAGCATATCAGAGTGACAGTTAATAAAAACTTAGTCTGAACACTACCCAAGACAACTGAGCGTGCAAAACGTCTTCCCCGCTTAGGGCAGACTGAAATAGCATGAGAGGCATCACCACAGTAGAAACATAACCCATTGCGCTTTCGAAACTCATGACGCTGTGCCCCAGACACCACTCCATCACACTGCATGGGCTCAGCAGCTGGCTCACAAGGCAACACCACTCCACGCATACTTCTCCGCTCACGCAAACGTCTGTCAATTTGAATCGCTAATGACATAGAATCATTGAGACCAGAGGGGACAGGGAATCCCACCATAACATCCTTTACATTATCTGACAGACCCTTCCGGAAAAGGGCCGCCAAAGCGTCGTCATTCCATTTGGTCAGGACTGCCCACCTACGGAATCTCTGACAGTATAACTCAGCGTCATCAAGCCCCTGATTTAATGCCAACAAGGCTTTTTCAGCTTGATCAGTGATATTAGGCTCATCGTACAATAACCCCAAAGCCTGAAAAAATACATCAACATCACTCAAAACAGGATCCCCAGGTGTCAGGGAAAAAGCCCAATCCTGAGGATCGCCGCGCAGGAGAGAGATGACAATTTGAACCTGCTGCGCTGCGTTTCCTGAGGACTTAGATTTTAAGGCAAGAAACAATTTACAATTATTTTTGAAATTCTGAAACTTAGCTCGATCCCCTAAAAACAAATCTGGCATGGGGATCCTAGGTTCCACAACAGGCAACCTAGCAAGATATGCAGCAATACTCTGAACCTCAGTGGCAAGCTGATCCACACGGCCAGACAACTGTGCAAACTCCATTGGGAGAAAAGATCCTCCCCAGCACCCAGAGATACAGAGGGAAAAAAAAAAAAAAAAAAAAATGCAACAAACAGAAAAATATCTCTGACAACTTTTCTTCCTTCAAAATATTTTTTCCCTTCTGTGAGTACCATACAATTTTTTTGGCCGGTGATACTGTTATGTTACGGTAGCTGAGGAGTGCAGGTAAAAAAGGAAATACACCAGAGCAGTTGGAATCTATGAGATTGCAGTACCCTGACTAACCACCACAACTAGAGGCAGCCGTGGAGCGTTCCTACGATGGTCCTAGACGCCTCGTCACAGCCTGAGAAACTAACTACACCTAAAGATAGAAATAGGAAAGCTATCTGCCCCGGAGCAGAACCCCAAAGATAATAGAAAGCCCCCAAACATGTAATGGCGGTTAGACAAGAGGAAATACTGACACAGAAAGAAAATAGTAAGAGCAAAAGCTGGGGCCCAAACTATCTAAATAGAAAAGGACAGGAAGGGTACTTACTGCAATCCCAGAAAACCCTGAAAAACACCAACTCTACTAATTTCAAAATCACCTGAGATCACACGACCTCTACCACCTAAATTAGTTCTCTGGTGTAACAAAAACAGCAGCCACTGAAAAAACTGCAAAAAGCAAAAGTACAAAACACAGTGGCTGGACTAAACTGAGAGGGCAAAAGCCCCCGGAGGGGACCCAGAAGGCCCCCACAGAGGTGCAGGACAAAATGCAAAAATATAGCAAAAACACAAAATAAGAAATTGTCTTATCTGATAGCAGGAGATGCAGACACGACACAGCAGGCTACAAGGGAAACTGGAAAGAAGGATTCAGACCAGAACAATTGATCACCGGCAACCCTGATGGGAAAATGATTCCCTTAAATAAGACCAATCAGTAACACCTGATTCCCAATCCTCACTAGTACCGCTTGTAACCACCAGAGGGAGCCTCTGCTCAGAACTCATCTCAAACCCATTCACAACAGGTCACCCTAGACATTATATATAATAGATTGTACATCATATATTACAGATAATTCTGGACATTTTATACTATAGGTCTCCTTGTACGTTATATATTATAGATCTATAATAAATAATATACTGGGAGATCTATAAGATAAATTGTCCAGATTTATATGTAAGGATCTGTTTACACCCAGACATATGAATAAGGCCTTAGTCAGAGACTGGGCAGTAATAGAATAATAAAATCCATCCAGTAATCCTCAGATGTCTGCTGGACATGGTGTGGGGAGAGTTTCTAGTTCAGCTAGTACACAGACACCAGACTTCTTGCTGTTAACCAGTTAATGTTTTCTTGTCCACCACACTGCAGTGTCAAAAGAGGAAGACAGCGAGACAGGCAGCAGCATCACATCAGAGAGCTCTTGACCTCGAAACAGAAAATCCTCAGATCCTGGTATTGTAACCTAATATTAAGAATAATATTTATTCATTGATATTGCGCTATTAACTCCACAGCACTTTACATACATCATCAACACTGTCCCCATTGGGGCTCACAATCTAAACATCCTATTTGTATGTCTTTTGAGTGTGGCAGGAAACCACTGTCTTTGAAAGAGCTACATGGGCATACACATAGATTCGGCCTCATTCATTCCCTATGGGACTTGCAAACATGTGCGGCACTTGCGGTGAGACAAAAAAACACTGCTAGTAGCGTTTTTTTTTCCGTTGCTGCAAGTATCGGATTTGCGGGATCGAGTCAAAACTGCAAGTGTCGCACATGTCTGCAAGTCGCATAGGGAATGAATGAGGCCGAATCTATGTGTATGCCCATGTAGCTCTTTCAAAGACAGTGGTTTCCTACCACACTCAAAAGACATACAAATAGGATGTTTAGATTGTGTTGCCATAAGTGATCCGTTATGTGGCAGATGCGGAAAAACTGCCGGATCTGCCGCGAATGGCAAAAATCGCTGATGTGCAAGTAGCCTAAGTCACTGACGACAGTGTCTGCATTAATCATACTCACCAATGGGGGAGGCAGAACGAAAAGTGCCTAGGGCAGCACAAACTCTAAATACGGCCCTGACCATCCAGCCACACTTCAGACTTGTTTTGGTGCCAATTCTCGCGCTATATAAGAGTGGAGAGAGCCATTTTTTCTCCTCCGAACCTCTCAGAGTGAAACCCTGGGAGAGGTGGGGGCCTGCTTGACACGTGCAGCACAGCCTTCCCACCTCTTTCATACTATTATCATCTTTTCAATAAGCGCTGGAACTTCAAGCCAGAAGCTTTTTATTCCTGAGCTCAAATCCCTTTGCTGTGACACAGAGGGTCACACATCTTTTAATACATGAATTGGGAGCAGCAGTCAACACATTGTTTTACCTCCCAGCACAGCTTTTAGCTGAGCCACAGCGCCATCTACTGGCAGTCCAACGAAATTGCAGCTGCTTCTCAGCCTGATCTACATTTACAGCACCCTTAAACGGAATTTGTCACCCCATTTTCACCCTATGAGATAGGGCCACCACCATCAAGGGCTTATCTACAGCATTCAGGAAAGCTGTAGATAAGCCCCCGATGTTACCTGAAAGTGAAGAAAAACAAGTTATTTTATACTCACCCAGGGGCGTTCCGCCGTCCGTTCGGGTCAGATGGGCGTCGTGGTCAGGTCCGGGGCCTCCTATCTTGTGATGAAGCCGGCGTGTTCTTTCTGTCCTGCGGCGGCTCCTGCGCAGGCGCACTGCTCTGCACTGGTGAGGGCAGAGCAGAGTACTGCAATGCGCAGGCGCCAGGAAAGGTCAGAGGTCCGGCGCCTGCGCACTGTAGTACTCTGCTCTGCCCTCACCAGGGCAGAGCAGTGCGCCTGCGCAGGAGCCGCCGCAGGACAGAAAGAACACGCTGGCTTCGTCACAAGATGGGAGGCCCCGGACCTGACCGCGACGCCCTTCTGACCCGAACGGACGGCGGACCGCCCCTGGGTGAGTATAATATAACTCGTTTTTCTTCACTTTCAGGTGACATCGAGGGCTTATCTACAGCATTACAGAATGCTGTAGATAAGCCCCTGATGGCGGTGGCCCTATCTCATAGGGCGAAAATGGGGTGACAGATTCCCTTTATATCTATTTTGACTTCACAGTTTCTCCAGAAAACAGTAAATTTTCAAAACCTGTAATGTTCTGAGTGAACTAAACGATGCTCCAGTGGTGATCTCTTAAAGGCGCTCACAATTCTATATGGTTAAAACAAATAAGGAGCGCCTCACAGTGCTTTCTAGCAACAATAAGGTCGGCAAGCAAGGGGAACTTGATAAATATCTGAAGACAAAACCTTCCACCCATCAGCCTTCATTGAAAAAGCCACCAGCACAAGAGATGGAGCAATTGCACTCTGACACTTCGGACTCAAATGAGGATAGCTCAGACTGCGATTCCCGGTCTGCGGACAGCGCCCCATCTCCAGATCCTTCCTGAAAAAATCACTGGCCCAGGCAATGAAACCTCTACTGCAGGAGGTAGCAGGAATTAGGTCAGACCTGAAACACATGGGAAATAGAGAGTCCCTGGAATCTGCTCATGCCTAACTGACCAAATACTCGGAAGCTTTGAGAGAGCAGGTCTCCTATCACCAAAAGCAGTTAAATACCACCCTCCTGGCGATTGAGGACCAGGAAAATAGAAGTAGGAGGAAGAATGTGAGAATTAAAGGAATTTCTGAAACCTTTGCTACCGAAACGCTTGAAAAAGTTACGAGAGAATTTTTTTCATCCTTAGTGGGTCAAGACAGAGCAGACAAAATAGTCATTGAAAGAGTGCACAGAGCACTAAAACCAAAATCTCCTGACCCCCCAAGAGACATTATCTGCGGTCTACTCAGTTTTGTAGACACAAACTCTATTCTCACTAAAGCAAGAGAAGCGGCGTCTCTTTCCTACAACAACTCTCCATACCAAATCTATCAGGATATTGCCCCATCGACCCTAGCCAAAATAAGGCTGATGAAACCTCTTCTCGATACGCTGAAAGCGCATAAACTCCCTTATCCATGGCTTTTTTCCGTTTGGAGTTGCTATACTAAAAGACGGAAGGCAGATTGCTATCCGTTCCCCTGAGGACTTACACAAAGCTTGGGAGACCCTCCAAATCCCGCCAGTGGAAGTTCCCTCCTGAATGCCCCTGGAGACGGCCCACACCTACCCACAACTGTAGAAGGTAGAGAGCTGTTCCACACAGAAAAGGACGGGCTCTCCCAAAGTCAAGAAACAAGGCCAAAGGCGCCCAGCAACTTAACTTCCCAACATCCCACTCTACTGGACGTTGCTGTCTCACGATCAGGGAGGAAGAGAGTATGAAGAGGGAATGACACCCCACACTTTCTAATGTTGTTGTTTCACCGTGCTTTCCCCCCCGGTCAACCAGTTTTTGTCCTGCTGTTTTATATTTGCCATTGCTTTTCTTCTAAAAGTTTATTAAGTATTGTATGTTACTAAATGTCCTCTCTCCCGTATTTCTTAGGATATATAGGAGATCACTGGACGTTTTATCTTTTGCTACATCTCCTCTATCGACTGTCTTATCTGCTTTCGAATTGAAGCTGGGTCCCCCCCCTCTGCTGCAGATACGATTCAATATGTTAATATTTGTTTATTTGTTGTTTACACTGTTTTTTATGTTCCCACATTGGTGCAACTCACATCCACCCACCCCCACTTGTCCATTCCATGGCTAGTCAACTCCCATTAGATAGCTTGACATTAGCCTCATTCAATGTAAAAAGCCTGAACTCCCCAGCTAAGAGAAGCCAGGTCATGCTGCTCCTTAGGAAAAACAACACAAAAATTGCCTTTCTTCAGGAAACGCACTTAAAAAAGGGTTGCTCCCCTGACACCTCTCACTCCCCACTTCCGACTTGGTACAATAGCACCAGTTCTTCCGCCTCTAAACGAGTCAGCATTTCTGGCCAACACAATGGTGACTCTATGTACCTTTTACGCTCCAAATAAACACCAGGAGTTGCAGCTTTCCAAGACCCTAGAACTATTAGTGTTATTTAAGGAGGGTCTACTGGTGGTTGTGGGTGACCTTAATGTCACTTTAAACTCTTCTTTGGACTTGTCTTCAGGTTCAAAGAACATTTCACAAAAGGCGATTAAAAAGATTCACATCTCCCTGAACTCCCTAAATCTAATTGACCCATGGAGAAAAATCAATCCAGACACAAAAGAATTCACTTTTTTTTCTCACCCGCATAACTCATACCAAACGCTAGACTATTTTTTTGTCCAGAATCATTCCCTCCCCACTAATAAACAAAGCCCTTATCGGCACTATCACGATTTCAGACCATGCGCCCATATTCCTAGATATTACTATTACCTCACTCCCCAGGCCCATGGGAGCTTGGAGATTAAACAAAACCCTCCTAGACAATGAAATAAAAAATATCCAAGATACAATTATATAATTAGTCAGGGCTTAAAGTGCTGACTGCTTTAATTTGAGAGTTTTCACATCCTAATTGGAGTAAGTCTTTAGGAATTACAGCGCTTTAATATGGAGCTGCCTGTTTTTTAAGGGACCAAAATTATTTGGATAATAATTTCAAATGCTCTTTCATTAGCTATATGGGTTCTTCCCTCATTAATCCATCATCAACTAAGCATGTAAAAGGTCTGGAGCTGATTCCAGGTGTGGCATTTGTATTTGAATGCTGTTGCTGTGAACCCATCACATGTAAAATAACTCTCAATAAAAGTGAATCTGACCATCATTAGGTGGAAAAAAAAAGGTAAAATCCATCAAAGAGATATGAGAAATATTGGGAGTGGCCAAATAAAACAGTTTGGTACATTCTGCAAAAAAAATTAAAATGAGTGCACTGGTGAGATTGGGAACTCAAAAAAAAATAAAGAAAACAGTGATGAATGATTGCAGAATCCTTTCCATGGTGAAAAAAAGCCCCTTCACAATATCAAACTAAGTGATATTTCCAGGAAGTAGATGTTTCAGTGTCTAGGTCCACCATAACAGAGAAGACTTAATAAAAGCAAATACAGAGTGTTCAACACAAGGTCAAAACCATTAATTAGACTTAAAAATACAAAAAACAAATTTGACTTTGCCAAAAAAAATATCTAAAGAAGCTTGTCCATTTCTGGAAAAGCATTCTTTGGACAAATGAAACTAAGATCAACCTGTACTAGAATGATGCGAAGAAGAAAGTATGAAGAAGGCTTGGTATGACTCGTGATCCAAAGCACAGCATATCCTCTGTAAGATATGGAGGTGGTGTGATGTCACAGGCATGCATTGCTTCCAATGGTGCTAGGTCACTAGTGTTTATTCATGATGTGACTGAAGACAGAAGTGTGTCGACCCGCCACCACAATTGTGGATTACCAGGGCAATGGGGTACTCAGAGCCGAGCCCATGGAAGTCTATGGGGTTGTCACAGGTAGCGGTGGCTCGGTCTGTGGCCCTGGCGGTCTGGCGTATGTTGGGGGAATATTTACAGGGGATAGATTTATATACAGTTCGTGACGCCACCTGTAGTCTCTGGTAAGTTGTACCAGCGCTGCTGTAGATCTCTGAGGGGATGGTGAGGCAGCTAGATGTCGGGTCCCCTACAGGTGGGACTCTTCCCTCAGGTCAGTAGTTAGGTAGGGATTGTGCAGGCATGCAATAATAACTCAGTCTCACACGGTCAGCGTCTTTCCATACCTTTACTTGTAAGATGGTAAGGCAATTCCCAGGGAGGCTGATGGGGTTGATGGAGGATGAGCTTTGAGGCAACGGTTAAGCAAGTTAGGGGCCTCCTTTACTTTCAATATGATGATGAGTGCAACCAGCCTGAAGCGTAGTTCCCTCTATAATTCCAGCTATTCCAAAGCTGTTCTGCCCAGTCAGTTTTGTGGTCGGAGCCTTCCTGTGGGAGAGCTGAATTCCTATCTTGTCCTGCAGAGACTCAAGGTCCTCACTTCCCCTGACCCCAGTTACATACCGACTATTTAGGGGCTGCTTTCCGCTACCTAAGGTCCGGTAAGCCTCTGGGTTTCCTACCACCATGCATGAAGCTATGGTGATCCTTCGGTCTCCAGTGACCGGTAACAATGTGCAGGTATCCTTTACCTATGGCACTTCTCTGTTCTCTTCCACTTTGCCCTTCGATTTGCTCACACTCTTAATAGATATCTCAGTCTGTCTTCCAGTGGGGCACAGCTCTGACTAGGCTGAGGTGAACTAGACCACCTGTACTAGCCTCCACTTTCTGAACTGCTAACAGGCTCAGACTGAACACGTCTGCTCTGTCCAAGGACAGGAATCTGACTGAATGAATCACTCCCCTCCACACCCCTGCTGGGTGTGTCCGAAGTGTACGTGATGTTATGAAGAGCCCTTAACTGTTACCTCTCCACTCATCCTCCTGGTATTGTGTACCAGGGCTACACATTCCCCCATGGTAAACGACAGCACTCCCGGGCTGTAAAATACAAAGAGACATTTTGTTTATGCATGAAAACATCAACATTAAACATTAATTCGTCCCATCCGGGAGGTAAGGATGTCTTGAACGTTGCGATAAAAACATCAAATATAGAAAATACAAAAAGTATTAAGGCATCAAAACATTCAATAAATACACAGTATTTTTGTGAAGGACCCGCACCAAACCTTCAACGTGGGTCCTGGGTGGGCTGCAGGACATCCGAATGCAGACCTCACTCAGTGCCACACCACACGGGTTTTCTGTTCAGAGGTAAGTCAAGGCTTCGTGTGAAACCATTAAAAGGCACCTTAGTGCAACTATTTACAGGATACAGTTTTTGGGCTGGCTCAGTCCTCAGCCTCTGAGTCCATTATAAGACATAATAGGGAAAAACACATATATATATATAGACTTTTTACAATATTCACATCAATTCGTTATAATCACTGCTGATATCTAATGGGTAACTTCCCTTTGGTGGTTCGCTCTGATCTACGTGGTGTAGCTTCAGGTATATCAAGTTGCGATCTGTCTGCACTGCGTAACGGCAAACTATAGAACTGCCTCAATCTTTCTATGGATCTGGCAAGCGTACTGATGGCTGGACGGTGTGAGTCAGCTTCACCAGGGATCCCATAGTATGGGGCGCTGCTTCAGATGATCCTTCTTGAGATTCCACAGGTTGAGGTGTTGCTGGGATGGGTAACTCCTGAACGGGCTCGACTGGCACCACGGGCACAACTGGAGGTAAAACTTCCTCTTGTGGCTGATAAAACTGCAACACTGGAATTATTACAGCATCTCCCAGTCGGGGCCAATCCGCAGGAAAATCTCCCAGATCTGTGTGTATGACCTCTTCCTTTCTTTCTTCTTGATTGATGACAGGGTTCTTTTCACAACGCTTTAAGGGTTCTGGACACAATTTCAAATGGTCTCTGGACACAGTGGTTGTTGTTCTTCCTCCGTCCTTACTGACGACACAAACTTTTCTGTTGTCATATTTAGAATCTTGTATGACGTAGGGTTCTTGCTCCCACTGGTTATCCAATTTGTGCATCTTCCTTTTTCTTTTTAATACTACCTCTCCAGGCATCAAAGGCTTGGCAGGAGCATTTCTGTTGTAAACATCTTCCTGTTTTCCCCGTGCCTTGTTGAGACTTTCCTCCACGCAGACTTGCACTCTTCTGTATTGCTCTTGCCGATTGATGTCCCAGTTTTCAACGGCGTCGTCTGCCTCCGGTTCTACCACTCCAAGTTCTAAATCCATTGGTAGTCTTCCGGGCCTTGCTCTCATAAGATAGGCTGGAGTGCAGTTAGTTGAACTTACAGGTATATGATTATACAAATCAACCAAATCAGGTAGTAAGTCCGGCCATCGATTCCTGTCTTCCAACGGTATGGATCTCAACAAATCAAGAACGATATGGTTCATTTTTTCGCAAAGACCGTTGGTTTGAGGGTGATATGGTGTTGTTCTAATTTTCTTGCACCCATACATGTGACAGAATTCCTTGAATAGATCGGCTTCGAAAGCAGGTCCCTGATCGGTTAATACTTGCTCCGGATACCCATGCGGTCTGCAGAAGCTTGCTTGAAAGGTCTTCGCTGCCGTCACTGCGGTCTGGTCCTTAACTGGAACAACCACCAGAAATCTGGAGTAATGGTCCACCATGGTCAAGGCGTATGAGTATCCAGATCTACTTGGCGACAATTTGACGTGGTCCAGGGCCACAATCTCCAGGGGACGAGTCGTCCGGATAGGTTGCAGGGGTGCCTTCTGACTACCATAGTCCTTTCTTCTGAGACCACAGGGTCCACAGTTCCGACACCACCTCTCGATGGAGCTGCGCATCCCTACCCAGTAGAACCGGCATCTCAACAGGGTCTCCAGCTTTCTCCAGCCAAAGTGTCCTGCTTGATCGTGGTATGCTTCCAACACCATTTGGACGTCTGCCTTGGGGACCACTATTTGCCAGACCATCTCATGGGTTCTGGGGTTGACATATCTCCTGCACAACTTCTCACGGTATAGGAACAACCTGCTTTTCTCGTTCCACAGGAGCTTTGCTGACATAGGTGCATCCTTTTCCAAGGAGGAACCTTCCTGTTTTAACAACTCCTTGATGCGGCTGACCACTGGATCACTGTCCTGAGTCTCTTTCCAGCTGTGATGGGGTAAAGGATTTAATGTTGCACCATACTGCTTTCTGTTGACTCGATGCTCGTGGACTACCCCATTCCGATGGAACGCAGGTAGCTCAATTTCTTCCAGGTCGTCCGATTCTTCTTCCGTATCAGAGTCATGCGGCATTCGGGACAATGCGTCAGCATTAGCATTCTTTCGACCTGCCCGGTACTTGATAGTAAACTGGTAATTGGACAACCGAGCCATCCAACGCTGCTCCATGGCACCCAGCTTGGCGGTTTCCAGGTGCGTTAAGGGGTTGTTATCTGTAAACGCAGTGAACCGATTAGAGGCCAGATAATGCTTAAATCTTTCAGTAATGGCCCAGACCAGCGCCAGAAACTCCAGCTTGAAGCTGCTATAATTTTCCGGATTCCTCTCAGTTGGCCTGAGTTTTCTGCTGGCATATGCGATGACTTTTTCTTGACCATTCTGCTTCTGACTGAGAACTGCTCCCAAACCTTCATTACTGGCGTCGGTGTACAACAGGAACGGTTGGCTGTAATCAGGATAGGTTAAGATCTCATCACCTGTAAGGATCTCTTTCATCTTTTGGAATGCTTCAGCCTGTTCTTTACCCCAATTAAAGGGAGGGTTTCTGCTCTTTAAGGATTGTCCTACCAGGAGGTCCTGTAAAGGAGCTGCCTTCTTCGTGTAATCTTTCACGAACCTTCTGTAGTAACCCGTTAGTCCCAGGAACTGTCGCACTTCCTTAAGGTTTTTCGGCTCCGGCCACTTCTGGATGGCGGTGACTTTCTCTGGGTCCGGCGCTACTCCTTCCGAACTGACGATGTGCCCCAAGTATTGTACCTTCTGTTTGAGTAGATGGCATTTTGAGGGTTTCAACTTCATCCCGTATCTGGACAGGGACTCAAACACTTCTGCCAGGTGCTTCAGATGGTCCTCATATGTCTTGGAATACACGATAACGTCGTCTAGGTATAGCAGCACGGTTTCAAAATTGAGATGTCCCAGACAGTTTTCCATCACTCTCTGAAATGTTCCTGGGGCACTACTGAGCCCAAACGGCATTCTGTCGAACTCACAGAGCCCCATTGGGGTGGTGAAAGCCGTTTTCTCACGATCCTCCTCAGCCACAGCCACTTGCCAGTAACCACTAGTCAGATCGAGGGTAGAAAAGTAGTTAGCCGTTTTCAGAGCAGCTAATGATTCCTCTATACGTGGTAGCGGGTATGCATCCTTGTGTGTTATGCGGTTCACCTGCCTGTAATCCACACACATTCTCATACTACCATCTTTCTTTTTAACCAGAACTAGAGGGGCTGCCCAGGGGCTACAACTATCCCTTATCACCCCGGCTTTCTTCATATCATTCAACATTTCTTTAGCCTTCTGATAATGAGCTGGAGGTATGGGCCTATACCGCTCTTTGATGGGAGGATGACTGCCTGTAGGGATATGATGTTGGACTCCCTTAATTACCCCAAAATCAAGTGGGTGCTTGCTAAACACTTGGGCATACTCTTGCACCACCCGTAATACCCCTTGCTTCTGGTGAGCGGGAGTGGTGTCCGTCCCAACATGGAGTTGCTGACACCATTCCGCCACCTGGGTTGCTGGGTCATTATCTTCCGCTATTTGACAGGAGTCTAAGGACTCAGCCGGGAGAATAGAATTATTGTCGACAGCATGTAGTTTAGCAATGGTTGCATAACGGGGTAAGTTTACCTCATCATCTCCCCAATTGAGAAGCCGTACCGGTACTCTACCATTCACCACCTCTACTACTCCTCTAGCAGTCATAAGTGTAGGTCTATGTTCTGAATGGTGGGGTTCTACTACAGCTTGATAATTCTGTCCTCTCAGACCTATGGCTGCCCTGCACCAGATGATCATTTCACTCATTGGGGGTATCACAATAGGATCCGAGTCAGTGACCCGTACATTACCAATTTCGCCGTCGGTAAGCTTCGCTTGCTGCTGACACACCAGGGCCCGGATCTCTCTTTGGATTACTCCTTTCTGCCTTGGTCGGGCAATCTCAGCGAGCTGTTGGAGCAAGAACACAACTTCTCCCAAACAATTACCGATAATGTTAGTACCCAAAATTATATTTAAACCATTCTCCTCATTTACAGTCTTTACTACCAGAAGCCCCTGGTCTTTCAACTCCTCCCTGCCCACTTTTACATCTACACATTTTGTCCCGAGTACTTCTACAGGAAGACCATTAGAAGCATACACGGTAAAGTCAAGGCTCGGAGGTTTAAGACTGTCCATTGACCAGTACTTAGTATATAGGGCATCAGGTATTAGGGTCACCTGGGACCCAGTGTCTAACAATGCCGGAACAGCAATACCATCTAGAATAATAGACAGGTAGGGTCGTCCACCCACATACCTGCGGTTCCAGTCTAGTGGGCCTGACGGGTATTCTCCTGGGTGTTGGCCCTTGGACCCAGGTTCCGCCCGTTTAAAGGACACTGTGGAGACAGATGACCTTTCCGGTTGCAGCGATAACAGATGATCTCTCGACGAGGAGGGTGTTGATCAGAGGTCGCTCCTGGGGGTGGCGTTGTCCTCCTCCGGGGGGCGACGTCTTCTTTCTTCTTCTCCGGTGCATCCACGGGACGTCTTCTGGGCAGTCAGCTAACAAGATCTTTCCTTCCTCCTCTTTCCGCAGCTGCAGGGCACTCATCACAGCAGCCAGATTTTTAGTCAGCTGGCGCACCTCTGAGCGCAGACAGTCCAATTCACTGGGAGGTGTCACCTGCGCTTTGGCTTCTGCCACTAGCGGGGAAAAGGGGGTTACTGCCGGTTCCAGAGTGACTTCAGCCTGATGATGTTGGGTTGCCACCTCAGGTTTGCCCAGGGGCCGCAGCCCTTTTATTGCCATGTCTTTTAGGGCATCAAAGGTAGCATCCGGATGATCTAAGGACCACCAATTTACAGTTCTGCGTTCCTCTTGGGATCTCAATCCCTGTATAAATTGTTCTTTCAGCATTTTATTCTCATCGATAGCATTTAAATTGTTAATCTGCTTGAGGGCTCTCAGGGCTCCCTGTAGTCGGCAAGCGTAGTCCCGGATGCTGTCACCTGGCTGTTGTGAACAGTGATAGAAGGCCATCCGGAGATCCGTTTCTGTGCGGTCTTCAAATATGGCATGTAGCTTAAGGAAGATCGCAGGTACCGACTCCTGATCAACGGTATCCCAAGTCTCCACTTCCCTCTCAGCAGCGCCAGTTAGCTGCCCTATTAGCACAGCAGCTTTTTGTCTCTCAGGCATGGAGTACATTTCTAGGATGCTGCATAACTTCCGCTTGAAGCCTGCTAAAGTGCCTGGCTCACCGCTGTATTGGGGAAGCCATTTCGCCCCAGGCATATATGGGAGCGTTAGTGGCATGATCGGGACTACCGGACTGGGTGCTGGACCTGCACCCCCATCTGGCGCTACAATACCAGGCGGTGCGGGATTGGGGCCTCCGGCCGGGGCCGCACTGTCAGCCGGTTGTTGTGACATCTTAGCGCCCCCTTGGTTAAACGGAGCCTACCGGTTTCAGACGCTGCTATTTCACAGGCACCGCAGTGAGAACAGGACCTTCGTCGCAGGCGCTCTGATGTCAGAGCGTTCACTTCCTGTTGCAGGACCTGCCGATGAGTCAGAACCAGGGCGTGTCCAAGACTTTGCGCGCTCTTTCAGGTACGCCCACCTTCTTCTCCAGCGCCTTAGGGCGCGAATCTGGCGGCAAATATGGCGGTATTTGGCGCCAAACAACAGCAACAGTCTTTTTCACCAAAACACTCCACAGGCACACAGGGCTCGCAATGCTGCAAGTTTCGTATCCTGTTCGTGACGCCAAGGTTTTTGTGTCGACCCGCCACCACAATTGTGGATTACCAGGGCAATGGGGTACTCAGAGCCGAGCCCATGGAAGTCTATGGGGTTGTCACAGGTAGCGGTGGCTCGGTCTGTGGCCCTGGCGGTCTGGCGTATGTTGGGGGAATATTTACAGGGGATAGATTTATATACAGTTCATGATGCCACCTGTAGTCTCTGGTAAGTTGTACCAGCGCTGCTGTAGATCTCTGAGGGGATGGTGAGGCAGCTAGATGTCGGGTCCCCTACAGGTGGGACTCTTCCCTCAGGTCGGTAGTTAGGTAGGGATTGTGCAGGCATGCAATAATAACTCAGTCTCACACGGTCAGCGTCTTTCCATACCTTTACTTGTAAGATGGTAAGGCAATTCCCAGGGAGGCTGATGGGGTTGATGGAGGATGAGCTTTGAGGCAACGGTTAAGCAAGTTAGGGGCCTCCTTTACTTTCAATACGATGATGAGTGCAACCAGCCTGAAGCGTAGTTCCCTCTATAATTCCAGCTATTCCAAAGCTGTTCTGCCCAGTCAGTTTTGTGGTCGGAGCCTTCCTGTGGGAGAGCTGAATTCCTATCTTGTCCTGCAGAGACTCAAGGTCCTCACTTCCCCTGACCCCAGTTACGTACCGACTATTTAGGGGCTGCTTTCCGCTACCTAAGGTCCGGTAAGCCTCTGGGTTTCCTACCACCATGCATGAAGCTATGGTGATCCTTCGGTCTCCAGTGACCGGTAACAATGTGCAGGTATCCTTTACCTATGGCACTTCTCTGTTCTCTTCCACTTTGCCCTTCGATTTGCTCACACTCTTAATAGATATCTCAGTCTGTCTTCCAGTGGGGCACAGCTCTGACTAGGCTGAGGTGAACTAGACCACCTGTACTAGCCTCCACTTTCTGAACTGCTAACAGGCTCAGACTGAACACGTCTGCTCTGTCCAAGGACAGGAATCTGACTGAATGAATCACTCCCCTCCACACCCCTGCTGGGTGTGTCCGAAGTGTACGTGATGTTATGAAGAGCCCTTAACTGTTACCTCTCCACTCATCCTCCTGGTATTGTGTACCAGGGCTACACAGAAGCATTGGACGGTGTTTCACAAGACAGCTGGACAATGTGTAGGGAAATAGACCGGGCTAGGGCAGCTTCTTGTGTGTCTGGGCCGGAACCATCGGGGCTGTCACCATTGTTGGGGGGGAAGGATTTTCTGACTGGAGAACACCTTTGCACCTGACTGCATAGGGCGGGGTGGATATAAAAAGGGCTGAGCACGTAAAAGAGGGGCTTCTGGCGGGAAGACAGAACATGTAAGGAGAAGATTGACTCCATCTCTACTGCCCTGCGCCAATCAGCAGGCCTATTCTGCGACCTACCCTCTCCTGTGCACACAGTCTGCGTACCAAAAGAGCCGAGCACCTTGCAGATTTTCCGTACCTGAGGACTCTGACTAGTCAGCACCCTGCTCAGTAACCAACAATTGTTGCCATTCTGACCTTGCACAATACGCTGACTCTTTAGGCCCCGCTGCGGTCTCCTCTCCGGAACTTTGTGCAGCATTTGTTCTACCATCTTCCACTTCCCGTGCAACACCGTGTACCAGGACCGGGAGATCACTGTCACGCGGTCTTATGATACGTGTACGATGTCAGTAAACTATTCTTAAAAGAACAACACTCTATACAACATATAGATTAGCAACATCAGCATGTAAATATAGAATAGATTTACCTGACACGATATCCGTTGAACTCAGGATTAATCTTGAGGACTTGATACACTGTCACAGGAAAGAAGAGGACCGGGGGTCTAACCTGACCCTAAACTGGGGTCCTAACTAATCCCTCACCTTGGAGGTACTGATAATGGTTCAGAGGTCCAAGTCTCCAGCCTAACCCTGTCTCCTATCAGTCCCTGAACCCTGTAATCAGTCCTAAGAAGGATTCTGATTACCACCAAAGGGATATGGGCTGATCTCTGCTAAATACACAGATTAGAAATATAAGACAGACTGGAGAAAACACAGACTTGCATACACACTCAAACACAGAAGGAACATAAATGATCTGGGATATTAAACTCTAAGCAAGGTGAGCTTAAAACAACTAAGGAGCTCTTTAACTTAAGTCTATACAGATACAATCCTATCTATGGTCTGCATGAAGAATTTCACTGTCAGCTCCCAAAACAGACAACCAGAGATT
Organism: Oophaga sylvatica; assembly: GCA_033576555.1. Taxonomy (NCBI): domain Eukaryota; kingdom Metazoa; phylum Chordata; class Amphibia; order Anura; family Dendrobatidae; genus Oophaga; species Oophaga sylvatica. Next base: position 17,120,248 of record JARQOD010000003.1, read on the forward strand.
TAAAGGAAACCAATCAACAAATAATTAATTGCAGCCGGGAGAAACTGCACCCAGTCCCAGAACTGAGCACAGACAGAATTAACTCCCTAACTGCCAAACACAAAGAAACAGCAACTCAGCTGTGAGAAGTCAGAATGTGCAACCGCAACGATCTTCGTGGCGATGCACACATGACAATCACATCCGAAAAAGCCAGGAACCGCCGTTTCGCTACAGAGACATTGCTTCAACTTCATCTGGGATGATTTCAGAGACTTCTCGTGTCACCTGCGTCGACGTCGTGGGATCTTTCAACCACCTCCGTCTGGGAGCCACAGACTGATAAGTTGATCTATTCTTATACTTATCGTTCTTTGTGTTGCTTATTCATTGTTTATTTCCCTGTATCTGCATTGTTGAGAAGCTGCGAACTCCCTGCGTGGAGTATTGTTTGACAATTTATCCTCTGCATAAAATACCCATCAACTCTTGTTCTGCCTCGTGGTCGTCACTACATCCCACGTTCCTGCTAGAATATTACATTTGGCGTAGTCGGCAGGATGCAGTCTAATAGCATGGAGGCGGCAGATCAAGCAGTTGGGGGAGGTTCAAGGTCCAGTATCTCCCTGGGGGCAATGTTAATTAATTTATGGGTAACAACACCATGTTGTGGAGCTGGACTGAGCGGATGTGGGGCATGATGAGGATGCACCCCTTGACCCCTGCCTTAGAAGCTGAGGTGGCTATTATGGCCCTAGGTAGAGAAGCTAGGGACTCTGTTATTTTACGGGCCCCCATGGAGCGGGACACTTTTAACAAGGTGCCGCAGATTTTGGAGGAGACTCATGGAGACCCCACTGACGTAGGGGAACTGACAAGATGGTATGTAATAAAAAACAGGGCTCTATATAATCCAATATGTAAGGGACAGTACTGTACATAACAAGAGAGGGCACTGTATAATAGGAGACGGCAATATACATAATAAAGGAGACTATGTAATATATACATGTGTATGTGCCTGTGGCTATATATATATATATGTATGTATGTATATAAATATATATAACTTTGTTGCCATAAAAGGAAGGGGGCCCAGACACATTTCTTGCACAGGGGCCCCAAGCTGTTAATGTCCGCCCCTGTTCAGGTCTCTACAATATCAGATCCTCTCAGTGAAGATCTTCTATAGAAGAGACAAAGACAAGATGGTGGAGAGGATATTACATCTCACTCTAGAGATCCTCTTCCGGCTTACTGGAGAGGTGAGAGATTCTGATGACGTCACATTACATCATTCTTATCTATGGGAATAACAGATGGACAGAACTGGAGAGGTGAGGACTCTGGAAATGTCTGTAGTGAGATTTATTAATGTGTCTCTCCATAATCAGGATTACACAGTAGTGAAGAAGACCTCTAGTGAGCGCTGTCAGGATCCTGTGTCTGAGGGATGGCGAAGACCCCTGAGCTCAATCACAGGGTTTGCACCTCACCCCCTGATACATGAGGACATAAATGACCAGAAGATCCTAGAACTCGACTACAAGATGACTGAGCTGCTGACTGGAGAGGTGACACTGCTGGGAATGCTGGGACATTATACAGTAATGCTATGAAGGGATCGGGGGGGATGACGGTATCATTGTATGTGTCAGGTTCCTATAAGGTGTCAGGATGTCGCCGTCTATTTCTCCATGGAGGAGTGGAAGTATTTAGAAGGACACAAAGATCTGTACAAGGACGTCATGATGGAGGTTCCCCAGCCCCTCACATCACCAGGTAATAGACAGAACTAAATACACATGAGCTATAATTATCTGTATGTAAAGAATGAATTCAGTCCTTGTATGTGTTTCCTCCAGATCTATCCAGTAAGAGGACAACACCAGAGAGATGTCCCCGTCCTCTTCTTCCACAGGACTGTAAACAAGAAGATCCCAATGTTCCTCAGGATCATCAGGTAGATGGAGAGAAGGTGTCATGAGATCTCCCCTATGATGTGTAGATGGCTGTGGAGGTCTTGTGCTCAGTCTTGATTTATCCACCAGTATTATATGCTTTATACTTGTGTAATGAGAATGGTGGAGATGACAGGATTAGAGCTGATCATAGATGTGACTTCTCCATCTGTCTGTGACTTTTACAATATTTGTTTCAGGGTAAAGATTGGACCCATATTAATACTACAGAGACATATGTGTGGGGTGATGAGCGGGGTAAAGAGGAGATTCCTACATATGACTACACAGGTGAGTAGTGACCACTAAATGCAGAGAAGTCACAGATTCTTCTCAATCCCCAGCTGTGGCTGCTTTATCGGTGGTGTAGTCCGGCCATATCACAATCATGTGATCACCATTTTTCCTCTAGACCACAACATTCTCCTCCACCCAAAACTGTTCAAATGCCTTTGGGAATTGAAAGCCCTTTTCTATAGAGCTTAAGTTCTGTAGGTTCCACCTACCCCCTGGGATTAAAAGATGCTGACTCTTACCTGCCCAGGTCTGTAAACTAAAAAGCCAAATGACAGCGTACGTAGAATGTGCTGACAAGTTAGAAAAATATTATGATTGGCCTCTTAGGCCGGGGTCACACTCGCATCAATACCTGGCACTGCCGCCGGCACTTGGACTGGAGTGTGCGGCTGCATAGAATTACATGCAACCGCCCACTCGGGTCCCAAGTGCCGGCGGCAGTGCCAGGTATTGAGAGACTCGCGCGACTTTCTCGCATCACACTCGCAAGTGTGACCCCGGCCGTAGAGAATGTGCAGGGTAATGATGCTGTTGGCTTCCAACATCCCTGATATGGGAAGAATGAAAAAATCAGGGCTTTGAAAAGAGCTGCCAAGTGCTGAGCCACAAAGTTGGGTATCAAAACAAATGAATGTAAAAAAACCTGTTTTCATTTTAAATTTCTACATATTACCGATCTGAATTAGCTCCTTCCTCAGGCACATTCAATTAATACATTGTGGATGTTTTATATCCTCCAAAACGGCGTCACTAATTCAGTTGCTTAATTCATTATGGTGCACAGTTTTTTGTATTGAAGCCTTTCTTCTTCTATAAAACAATACAAATAGATGTAAAATGCATATTGGATGCACAATAAAATACATATAAAGAGAAATATACATACATAGCAACAACCAAAATACCTAAGGATTATTAAAAAAAAAAAATACCCCTATTATGTCGTATAGTCAATGCTCTCATTCAGGCCTTCCGGTTTAAGCAAGGATAGTTTAAAAATTCAATAGGATTCCCTATTCACAAGTCTTTGGAACCGATTAGACACATTTTCTGATATTTCTAATATAATGAGTCTTAAATTGGTGGGATCTCGTTTACATTCAAAAATGAAATGCCTAAACAGACAGACTGTGGCAGATTACACCTTTCCTAATTTATGTGTACGGCTGTTCATCCTATTATGGATCACTTGGGTCATTCTTAGGTCCCTGATATTGGATGAATCTAACTTCTCTCACTTCTGTGCTGCTGAATGTGCTCATATGGTCCCTACAAGACCAGGTCCAGTCTTTTTTGCCAAACTTCACTTTTATTATCGACAACATTAACCCCTTAACGTCCACTGACGTACATAGCCCGTCATGGCAGGATGTCAATTCCTGCACCAGGACGTGCTATGCCCGTCATGCATTTAAACTGTCACTGCGTGTAAACACGCAGTGACAGTTCTGTGCCAACAGCTGTCATAGACAGCTGAGAGGCACGGCTAGAGGTGCGGGGACCCATGCCAGGTCAGTTCAGGAGCTCAGCGCTGCTGGTGGCTGAGCTTCTTGCACTAACAGCCAGGAGCGGCATCCGCATTGCCCCTGGCTGTTAACCCCCTGATTGCTGCGATCGGGCGCGATCGCAGCGTTCAGGGGGAGGCAGAGGGTTGGGAGCTCCCTCTGCCTTCAGATCGGCATCCCCACGATGTAATCGCAGGGCATGGTGACCCGGGGTTGTATTAACAACCCCCGGGTCATCCAGCTACGGAAAGCCTCTGAGACCATGCTCACAGCATAGGGTATAATACATCAAAATGTTGGAGCACTGCAGTGTATCATAGCTGCAAATCAAAGCGAATAAGTGAAAGTCCCACAAAGAGACAAGGTAAAAAAAAACTTTTTTAAAAAAAATATGTAAAAAAATATATATATATTAACCCCTTTACTGACAATAAATACATCTTTAACTGACCTGAGATATAAGAGAATAGCATCCCCATACAGGTAACAATCCAGCAGCTGTCGACTGTACACTACAGCTGACAACTTGCTGTATCAGTCACGATCAGTGTTGTCACCGTCCATATCTGCTTAACCGCTTTGCTGCTGTCAATAATGACTACATCATATAAATGTTTAAAAGAGTATGGAGGCTCCTTCTTTATCCCCATCGGCACCCAGAGATCATGATTGTGCCGTCCTGATGTTTGCCATGGCAATTCACAAGCAAATAGCGGCCTTAGAGTCTGCCGGCTACAGTGACCTGTTCAAAAGGCAGCGATATTTAGGTGGTAAAAATCAACTTTTTCATTCCTATCATGCCAATTTGTATTAATTCCTGAAAAGCACCTGAAGGGTTAATAAACTACCTGACAGCAGTTTTCAGTGTCAAGGGGGTGCTGTTTTTAAAATGGTATCACTTTTGGGGGTTTTCCAATATATAGGACCCCAAAAGTCACTTCAAACCTGGACAGGTCCCTAAAAAAGTAATTTTGTAAATTTCCATGAAAAAATGAAAAATTGCTGCTACAATTTTAAACCTCCTAAAATGCTAAAAAAAATCAAATAACATTCTACAAGTGATGCTGATGTAAAGCAGACATGTGGGAAATATTTATTAATGTTTTTCTATGGTATGACTACCTGAAGTGAAGGGATAATCATTCAAATTTTGAAAATTGCTAATTTTTTTACATTTTTGTCAAATTTCTGATATTTTTTTTATAAAAACAAAACATATCAACCTAAATTTACCATTATCATAAAGTATAATGAGTCAAGAAAAAACAGTCTCAAAATCACTGGAATTTATTGAAGCGTTCCAGAGTTATTTCCACAAAAAGTGACGCTGGGCAGATATTTAAAATTTGGCTCGGTCACTAAGGGTTAAAAAATAATAATAATAAAAAAATCCCCTAAAAAATACACATTTTTATGTAAAAAAAAATAAAATAAAAAAATACACGTTTGGTATCGCTGCGTCCGTAAAAATTCCATCTATAAAATTATAACCCTAGTTAACCCCTTCGGTGAGCGCCGTAAAAAAATCACAGAAAAGTAGCAAACTATACTTTCTCCTAGGGGTATCATCATACTTTTTGGAAAAAGTGGAATAAAACGATATAAAAAAAACGAATGGTAATAAAAATAGTACCACTGAAAGCGCCATCTTGTCCCACAAAAAACAAGCCAACATACAGCTCCATCAGCGAAAAAATAAAGAAAGTTATAGCTCTAAGAATAAAGCAATGCAAAAATAATTATTTTTTTCTATAAAAGTAAACACCAAAACATAAAAAAAGTATATAAATTGAGTATCGCTGTAATCGTAGTGACCCAAATAATAAAGCTGCCTTACCAATGTTGCCACACACGGAACAGAGAAAGAAAAAAAACAATTCCTGAATTGCTGGTTTTGTTCATTCTGTCTCCACAAAAATCTGAATAGAAAGCGATCAAAAAGGTCATGTGCCCAAAAAGGGTACCAATAAAAACGTCAGCTCGTCCCGCAAAAAATAAGACCTTACATGACTCGGCGTAAATATGAAAAAATTATAGCTCTCAAAAAATTTCTTAAAAAAAAAAAGCGTCTTTTAGTGTGTGACAGAAGCTAAACATGAAAAAAAGGATGTAAATATGGTATCGCTGTAATCGCACCGACCCGAGGAATAACGTTGCCTAATCACTAATATCGCACGAGGAACGGCGTAAAAAATAAAACCAATTCTTCACCTGTTGTGGATTTGTTCATTCTGCCTCCCAAAGATCGTAGTAAGGCAATCACTGGTTTACCCCCACATATGGGGTATCAGCGTACGCAGGACAAATTGAACAACAACTTTGGTTGTCTAATTTCTCCTGTTACCCTTGTGAAAATAAAAATTTGGGGCAAAAAGATCATTTCTGTAGAAAAAAATATTTTTTTTTTTATTTTCATGGCTCTACATTATAAACTTCTATGAAGCACTTGGGGGTTCAAAGTGCTCACCACACATCTAAATAAGCTCCTTGGGGGATCTAGTTTCCAAAATGGGGTCACTTGTGGGGAGTTTCTACTGTTTAGGCACATCAGGGGCTCTCCAAATGCGACATGGCTTCCGATCTCAATTCCAGCCAAAAAAAGTCAAATGGCGCTCCTTCCATTCCGAGCTCTGCCATGCGCCCAAACAGTGGTTTACCCACACATATGGGGTATCGGCGTACTCTGGACAAATTGCACAATAACTTTTGGGGTCCTGTTACCCTTGGGAATATAAAAATTGGAGGTGAAAATATCTTTTTTGGAAAAATTATTTATTAATTTTACGGCTCTACGTTATAAACTTCTGTGAAGCCCTTGGGGGTTCAAAGTGCTCACCATACATTTAGATAAGTTCCTTGGGGTATAGTTTCCAAAATGGGGTCACTTATGGGGGGGTTTCCACTGTTTAGGTACATCAGGGGCTCTCCAAACGTGACATGGTGTCCGCTCTCGATTCCAGCCAATTTGACATTCAAAATCTCAAATGATGCTCCTTCCCTTCCGAGCACTGCCGGGCACCTAAAGATTGGTCTTCCTCCACACATGGAGTATCTATGTACTCAGGAGAAATTGCACAACAAATATTGTGGTTCATTTTCTCCTGATACCCTTGACAAAATAAAAAAAAATTGTGTCCGAAGTAAAATTTTGGGGAAAAAAAGTTAAATGTTCATTTTTTCCTTCCACATTGCTTTAGTTCTCGTGAAGCACCTGAAGGGTTAATAAACTTCTTGAATGTGGTTTTGAACACCTTGAGGGATGCAGTTTTTAGAATGGTCACTTTTGGGTATTTTCTGTTATATTGACCCCCCAAACTCACTTCAAATGTTAGGTGGTTTCTAAAAAAAAAATGGTTTTGTAAATTTTGTTGGAAAAATGAGAAATCGCTGGTCAACTTTTAACCCTTATACCTTCCTAACAAAAAAAAAATGTTTCCAAAATTATGCTGATGTAAAGTTGACATGTGGGAAATGTTATTAACTATTTTGTGTGACATCACTCTCTGATTTAAGGGTACAAAAATTAAAAATTTGGAAGTTGCAAAATTTTCAAATTTTTTGACAAATTTCCGCTATTTTCATAAATAAACGCAAGTCATATTGAATAAATTTTACCACTAACACGAGGTACAATATGTCACGAAAAAACAGTCTCAGAATCAGCGGGATCCGTTGAAGCGTTCCAGAGTTATAACCACAAAGTGACAGTGGTACGATTTCAAAATTAAGGCCTGGTCATTAACCTACAAAGTGGTTTGGTCCATAAGGGGTTAAATGTGCAGTGAGTGCCAAGTGTAAATTTCTGTACAATAACAGAGTTTCCCTTTATCCTGACTTTTCAATTTCTTTTAAAACCAACTAACTTCAACCAGGATTGTGATAGACTGCATAAAAAATATTACACCTGTGCCATGATATATCTCTAAGGCTGCTTTCACACTTGCGTTTGAGCGACCTGCGCCTGTCTGCGCACGACCGCCGCTAAGCTCTGCCCCTGGCCGTGCCTCCTCCCGGCGGCTCCGCCTATGGGCGCATGACGCCGCATGCAACCTGCGCACCCTATCTTTATCATTGGGTACGCAGGACGTGCGCAGGTATGCGTTTGGCGGCGCATGCGTCCTTTTGACTGGTGTGGCGAGCGCACCAAAATGCAACATGCAACATTTTGTCAAAAGGTCGCATGCACCGCCAAACACATACTTGCACACGGCCTGCGTACCCAATGATAAAGATAGGGTACGCAGGTCGCATGCGGCGTCATGCGCCCATAGGCGGAGCCGCCGGGAGGAGGCAACGCCGGGGCGGAGCTTAGCGGCGGCCGTGCACAGACAGGCGCAGGTCGCTCAAACGCAAGTGTGAAAGCAGCCTTAGCTGTGCGTGGCTGATGGTTGTAATATACATATATTCACGCCTGCAGGAGATGTGTTGGTATGGCTCGAGCCCTGGTTTCATGGATTCACTGCACGTCATAAATTACATTATGTTTTCGATCCTAATGAATTCAGATTACTGCACAATCTCTCTTGAAATGGGGAGCACTAATACTTTCTCTACTCTTCTGGTCAGGAGTCACAGTAGCTCCAATGGTCCACCATGAATGAGTGCAACTCCGGTTTAGTGTTGGAGTTCTCCCCTCATACATACATTGTTGGTGACGTAACTTTTTTTTATTCTATGTCTTTTTTTTAACAGGTTCATTCTCTATAATGGTTTAATTGTGAGATCGGCCTGCCTCACTTATGTGAGTCTGTAACTCCCTGGTAATCTTTAAAAAAGGTCTCCATTACCCCTTCCAAATGCCCACGAATCTAAATTTAAGACACCTCAGCTCTGCAGTATTATAAAAAATTCTCTATGAATGTCTAATATTTCTTCTTGAAACTCATCTGCCAGAAAATATTGGCCCTTACGATACTTTAGATTGCCAAGATCCACAGAGCCTCATACTGTAATTACTCCAGAGAGTTTTCATCACTAGTTACTCATTTTTTACTGAAGAAGACTGTTAAGTTTGATCATTTCACTAGATGTGTTATTATCTATAGTCACAGTTTTTGACTACAGTAGTTAGAGCCCAAAATACTCTGATTTAATGAGAGCTGATTCTTCAAATCTGACGTGTCACTTTATGTGGTGATAACTTTGAAATTCTTCACAAAGAACTATAGGGAACAATTGAACCTCACAAATTATCTTCCACCTTCTCTTGAAACCAACAATACCCTGTGTACGGTTGTACATTACTGGCTAGGCACAAGGCAGGGTTAAGAAAGAAAGGAGCACCATTTAGCTATATGAAATCAGATCTTGCTGGAATAGTTTACAGGCACACTGTATTGGGAGCACTGTTCATAGTCATCTGGAAGCTCAAAAAATGGCCCCGACAAACAGGCTTGATGCTGTCTACTCCATTTTCCAGATCCCAAGGCTTTCTCATCATCCTGCCCCATGCACATGGATCTGGACTTGCACATAGACCCCTAGGTTTGGGCCACAGTGTTATATTATGTTTGGTAGTGTGAGATGGCAAGAAGAATACTCAGGTAGCCGAGTCATAACCAGGAGGACAGAGAAAATACAAAATCGAAAGATGCAAGATCAGTCAGTAAACAGACCGGGGCAACAACAGGAAACAAATACTCAAGTCAGGAGCTGAGCACAGAGGACTGAACCAGAGTAGAATAAGGCTGTATCTGTCAGCTTCCAGCAATATGTTGCAAGCTTTAGTAGGGTGTGGTGCTAATCAAATGGCTGAAGCAGAGAGCAGATTACTTCAGCTGGACAGCACACACACTCATACTGCCAGACTGGATGGTACTACTGGTTCCAAGCACCCTAATCTTAATTGCTGGACAGAGCTCCTGTTTCCAATGTCTCCTCCATTACCAGCACCGCCTGCAGAATGAATAAAGCCACGTTTCATAGAAAAATTAAAACCCACAATACATCTCCGGTGAGATGTCCTCCTCCCCACACAAATTAATATGTGGTGAAAGAGAATTACATATAGCTAGGAAGTAATTAGTATGGCTTAATACATAGGAAGAGATGACAATTTAAACTCTTTTTGCAAGTAAGACCTTACAATGGAACATATGGAAAGTGAGAGATAAACCCCTGTAGTGTACAGGTAGTTAAACAGGAAATGTCTTCTAGGGAAAAAGAGATACCAAAAGGAGAGGTGTTTCCTTGAGGAGAAGTGTGCTTTCCCAGGCACAGAACTACTATTCACACAGCACAGTGATATGATTCGGTAACCGAGGAGGATAACAGGAAAAATAGGCTAGGCAACCAGACACCCAGAGAGGTTGGTAGCTTAGCGGATTACAGACCCATGAACTGACAACACAACTAGAATTAGCCGTGGGACGTACCTATGATGCCCTAGACGCTTTGACACAGCCAAAGAGTTAACTAAGCCTAAAGAGAGAAAGCAAAAACTACCTGCCCCGGAGTAGAGCCCCAAAGGAATAGATAGCCCCCAAACAAATATTGCCGGTGAGACAGATGAAGCACAAACACAGACAGAAAATAGAGTAAGCAAATGCTGGGGCCCAAACTGTCTAGATAGAACAGGACAGAAAAGGACACTGTCTGCAATCCAGCAAAAACCCTAAGAAAAATTCCAACACGTCTGATATGTAAAAATACTGAGGCCACACGACCTCTCCCCCGCTATATCAGAACTCTGGTGTGAACTGGGCGCAAAACAGGAGATACTGAAATAACAGGGAACTAGGAACACAGCAAAGACTGACACAAACTGCGGCAGATGAAAACAGATTCCAGCACGGAATAATAAATTTACAGTAAAAATTAGCAAAACCCAAACATTTTTGAAGAGCCTTCAAGGAAGTGGGCTAAACCCAATCATAAATGTCCTGAACCTTGACCGGGTCAATTTCAATAGCGGACGGAGACAAAATGAATCCCAAAACCAAAATTTTTTGTACGCCAAAGAGACATTTTGTTCCCTTAACATACAAAGCATTTTCTCTCAAAATCCGGAATACAGTCCGAACATGTTCCACATGACAATCCCAGTCATTGGAAAAAATCAAAATATCGTCCAAATAAACGATCAAAAACTTGTCCACAAAATCCCGGAAAATATCGTTCATGAAAGATTGGAAGATGGAAGGGGTATTAGTGAGCCCAAAAGGCATCACTAGGTACTCAAAATGCCCCTCAGGAGTATTAAACGCCATCTTCCATTCATCACCGTGCTTAATGCGAATAAGATTATACGCACCCCTAAGGTCAAGCTTGGTAAACCAACTAGCACCTTTTACTCAGGTGAATAAATCGGAAATCAGGGGTAACAGATACTGATATTTAACAATGATCTTATTAAGGAGACGATAGTCAATACATGGCCTCAATGAGCCATCCTTCTTGGCCACAAAGAAAAAGCCGGCACCTAAAGGTGAAGAGTACGGTCTAATATGACCCTTCTCCAATGACTCTTTGATATAAGATTGCATCATGTTCAGGTACAGATAAATTGAAGAGCCGACCCTTGGGAAATTTACAACCAGGCACTAACTCAATCGCGCAATCATAACTCCTGTGAGGAGGCAAGGACGCAGACTTACTCTTATTAAACACATCAGAAAAATCAGCCAAATAGTCAGGGACATCCTGAGACTGGGGAGAGGTAGAGAAAACAGGAGTGTCACTACGAACACATTGACAACCCCAACTAACCACAGACACAGACTTCCAATCCAAAACAGGATTATGGGTCTGCAACCAAGGAAAACCCAGTACAATAATGTCATGTAAATTATGCAACACCAAAAATGTATAATTCTCTTGGTGGTCCGGGGCTACCTGCATTATCACCTGGGTCCAAAATTGGAGTTTATTCTCCGCCAAAGGAGTAGCATCAATACCCCTCAAAGGAATCGGAGTCAGCAGGGGTACCATGGAAAACCACAACGTTTGGCAAATTCAAAATCCATCAGGTTCAGGGCTGCTCCTGAATCCACAAAAGCCTTAGCAGAAAATGAAGATAAGGAGCAGATCAAGGTAACTGTCAAAAGGAATTTAGGCTGTACATTGCCCAAAACAAATGAGTGAGCAAAACGTTTTTCCCGCTTAGGGCAGACGGAAATAGTATGAGAGGCATCCCCACAAAAGAGGCACCACTTATTACGCCTTCTAAATTCTTAACGTTGAGCCCTAGAAACAACCATATCACACTGCATGGGCTCAGAGGCCTGCTCGAAAGGCAGCACCGCCTCTCGCATAGCTTTACGTTCACGCATACGTCTGTCAATTTGAATGGCTAATGACAGAGTCGTTGAGACCAGAGGGGACAGGAAATCCCACCATAACATCTTTTACGGTCTCTGCCAGACCTTTACGAAAAAGAGCCGCTAGGGCATCATCGTTCCATTTAGTAAGGACTGCCCACTTTCGGAATTTCTGACCATATAACTCTGCTGCTTCCTGACCCTGGTTCAATGCCAATAAGGTTTTCTCAGCTTGATCAATAACATTAGGTTCATCATACAACAACCCCAGAGCCTGAAAAAACGCATCCACATTAGCCAAAACAGGATCCCCAAGTGTCAGGGAAAAAGCCCAGTCCTGAGGGTCGCCGCGCATCAGGGGATGACAATTTTAACCTGCTGCACCGAGTTCCCCGAGGAATTAGGTTTCAAGGCAAAAAACAATTTACAATTATTCTTAAAGTTCAAAAATTTAGACCGATCCCCAGAAAATAAATCTGGAACAGGGATCCTTGGTTCTACAGTAGACAACTGAGCGAGATAGGCAGACATTCTCCGAAATTCAGCAGCGAGCTGCTCAGCACGATCAGACAAGAAGAAAAAATCCTCCTACAGCCCGCAGAGAAATAGAGGAAAAAACATATAAAAAATTCTGACAATTTTTTTTTCTACTATTCTTTCCTTTTTTAGAGTACCCTAGAATCTACAGTCAGGCCGGTGATTCTGTTATGATTCTTTAACCGAAGAGGATAACAGGAAAAATAGTCTAAGCAACCAGACACCCAGAGAGGTTGGTATCTTAGCGGATTGCAGACCCCTGAACTGACAACACAACTAGAATTAGCCGTGGGACAAACCTACAATGCCCTAGATGCCTCGACACAGCCAAAGAGTTAACAAAGCCTAAAGAGAGAAAGGGAAAGCTACCTGCCCTGGAGTAGAGCCCCAAAGGAATAGATAGCCCCCAAACATATATTGCCGGTGAGACAGATGAAGCACAAACACAGACAGAAAATAGAGTAAGCAAATGCTGGGGCCCAAACTGTCTAGATAGAATAGGACAGAAAAGGATACTGTCTGCAATCCAGCAAAAACCCTAAGAAAAATTCCAACACGTCTGATATGCAAAAATACTGAGGCCACACGACCTCTCCCTCGCTAAATCAGAACTCTGGCGTGAACTGGGTGCAAAACAGGAGATACTGAAATAATAGGGAACTAGGAACACAGAAAAGACTGACACAAGCTGCGGCAGATGAAAACAGATTCCAGCATGGGTCCCGGCCGGGGACCCGGCTGAACTAACTCCAGCAAGGCAGAAAACTGAGAAAAAGCAAAAGTAAACAAATGCCACAGATTTAAACAGCCAAATAACTTATCTGAAAGATGCAGGATGCAGCAGGGAGCAAGCTGACTTCCAGAAGTCTCAAGAAGAAATCAAATCACCGGCAACAACTATGGGAAGGCTGCTCACTTATATCTCCCCAATCAGTAACACTTGATCTCCAATCCTCCTCCTCAGGTGATCGACTTCTGTCAACCAGACCAGTTCCATTACCACCAGCAACCACCAGAGGGAGCCCAAACTCAGAAGCCGGATTTAAAGTGTTCACAACAGCACAGATTGTAACCAGCCTGACTCCGGGGTTCTGATAGGAATATTGGGGTTGGAATAAATCCGATATGTATGAGAGAGATTTTCATAATGAAGAGAATAATGTGATGCATTAATTCACATCACTGGGGGGGGCATTAGAATCCTTCCAATTGAATAATGTTCTGATGTTGTGACCCAAGTCATATTTGGACTCTATGTACAGTACAGACCAAAAGTTTGGACACACCTTCTCATTTAAAGATTTTTCTGTGTTTTCATGACTATGAAAATTGTACATTCACACTGAAGGCATCAAAACTATGAATTAACACATGTGAAATTATAGACTTAACAAAAAAGTGTGAAACAACTGAACATATGTCTTATATTCTAGGTTCTTCAAAGTAGCCACCTTTTGCTTTGATGACTGCTTTGCACACTCTTGGCATTCTCTTGATGAGCTTCAAGACATAGTCACCGGAAATGGTCTTCCAACAATCTTGAAGGAGTTCCCAGAGATGCTTAGCACTTGTTGGCCCTTTTGCCTTCACTCTGTGGTCCAGCTCACCCCAAACCATCTCAATTGGGTTCAGGTCTGGTGACTGTGGAGGCCAGGTCATCTGGCATAGCAGCCCATCACTCTCCTTCTTGGTCAAATAGCCCTTACACAGCCTGGAGTTGTGTTTAGAGTCATTGTCCTGTTGAAAAATAAATGATGGTCCAACTAAATGCAAACCGGATGGAATAGCATGCCGCTGCAAGATGCTGTGGTAGCCATGCTGGTTCAGTATGCCTTCAGTTTTGAATAAATCCCCAACAGTGTCACCAGCAAAGCACCCCCACACCATCATACCTCCTCCTCCATGCTTCACGGTGGGAGCCAGGCATGTAGAGTCCATCCGTTCACCTTTTCTGCGTCGCACAAAGACACGGTGGTTGGAACCATAGATCTCAAATTTGGACTCATCAGACCAAAGCACAGTTTTCCACTGATCTAATGTCCATTCCTTGTGTTCTTTAGCCCAAACAAGTCTCTTCTGCTTGTTGCCTGTCCTCAGCAGTGGTTTCCTAGCAGCTATTTTACCATGAAGGCCTGCTGTACAAAGTCTCCTAACAGTTGTTGTAGAGATGTGTCTGCTGCTAGAATTCTGTGTGGCATTGACCTGGTCTCTAATCTGAGCTGCTGTAAACCTGCGATTTCTAAGGCTGGTGACTCGGATAAACTTATCCTCAGAAGCAGAGGTCACTCTTGATCTTCCTTTCCTGTGGTGGTCCTCATCTGAGCCAGTTTCTTTGTAGCGATTGATGGTTTTTGCAACTGCACTTGGGGACACTTTCAAAGTTTTCCCAATTTTACAGACTGACTGACCTTCATTTCTTAAAGTAATGATAGCCACTCGTTTTTCTTTACTTAGCTGCTTTTTTCTTGCCATAATACAAATTCTAACAGTCTATCCAGTGGGACTATCAGCTGTGTATCCACCAGACTTCTGCACAACACAACTGATGGTCCCAACCCAATTTATAAGGCTAGAAATCCCACTTATTAAACCTGACAGGGCACACCTGTGAAGTGAAAGCCATTCCCGGTGACCTCTTGAAGCTCGTCAAGAGAATGCCAAGAGTGTGCAAAGCAGTCATCAAAGCAAAAGGTGGCTACTTTGAAGAACCTAGAATATAAGACATAATTTCAGTTGTTACACACTTTTTTGTTAAGTATATTATTATTATTTATATAGTGCCATTAATTCCATGGTGCTGTACATGAGAAGGGGTTACATACAAAGTTATAGATATCGTTTACAGTAAACAAATTTACAATGACAGACTGGTACAGAGGGGAGAGGACCCTGTCCTTGCGGACTTACATTCTACGGGATAATGGGGAAGAAACAGAAGGTCAGGGGTGCGGCAGCTCTGGTGGTGGTGGCGAGGCGGCAGCTCTGGTGGTGGTGGCGAGGCAGTAGTTATGGTGTTGGTGGCGAGGTGGAAGCTCGGGTGGTGGCGAGGTGGCAGAATGGTTATTGCAGTCTGTAGGCTTTCCTGAAGAGATGGGTTTTCAGGTTCCGTCTGAATGATCCAAGGGTGGTGGATAATCGGACATGTTGAGGCGTCGAATTCAAGAGGATGGAGGATATTCAGGAGAAATCTTTGAGGTGGTTGAGTAAGGAACGAATAAGTGTGGAGGATATTAGGAGGTTTTAGGAGGATCGAAGATTACGTGAAGGAAGATATTGGGAGATCAGTTCAGAGATATAGGGAGTGGACGAGTTGTGGACGGCTTTGTAGGTCAGTGTTAGTAGTTTGAACTGGATTCGTTGGGGAATTTGGAGCCAGTAGAGGGATTTGCAAGTATTTACAGTGGTGGCCAAAAGTATTGGCACCCCTGCAATTCTGTCAGATAATACTCTGTTTCTTCCTGAAAATGATTGCAATCACAAATTCTTTGGTATTATTATCTTCATTTAATTTGTCTTCAATGAAAAAACACAAAAAGAATTGACATAAAGCCAAATTGGATATAATTCCACACCAAACCTAAAAAAGGGGGTGGACAAAAGTATTGACACTGTTTGAAAAATCATGTGATGCTTCTCTAATTCGTGTAATTACCAGCACCTGTAACTTACCTGTGGCACCTAACAGGTGTTGGCAATAACTAAATCACGCTTGCAGCCAGTTAACATGGATTAAAGTTGACTCAACCTCTGTCCTATGTCCTTGTGTGTACCATATTGAGCATGGAGAAAAGAAAGAAGACCAAAGAACTGTCTGAGGACTTGAAAACCAAATTGTGAGGAAACATGAGCAATCTCAAGGCTACAAGTCCATCTCCAAAGACCAGAATGTTCCTGTGTCTTCCGTGCGCAGTGTCAAGAAGTTTAAAGCCCATGGCACTGTGGCTAACCTCCCTAGATGTGGACGGAAAAGAAAAATTAACGAGAGATTTCAACGCAAGATTGTGCGGATGGTGGATAAAGAACCTTGACTAACATCCAAACAAGTTCAAGCTGCCCTGCAGTCCGAGGCTACAACAGTGTCAACCCGTACTATCCGTCGGCGTCTGATTGAAAAGGGACTGTATGGTAGGATACCCAGGAAGACCCCACTTCTTACCCCGAAACATAAAAAAGCCAGGCTGGAGTTTGCCAAAACTTACCTGAGAAAGCCTAAAACGTTTTGGAAGAATGTTCTCTGGTCAGATGAGACAGAAGTCGAGCTTTTTGGGAAAAACCATCAACATAGAATGTACAGGAAAAAAAAAAAGAGGCATTCAAAGAAAAGAACACGGTCCCTACAGTCAAACATGGCGGAGGTTATCTGATGTTTTGGGGTTGCTTTGCTGCTTCTGGCACTGGACTGCTTGACCGTGTGCATGGCATTATGAAGTCTGAAGACTGCCAACAAATTGTGCAGCATAATGTAGGGCCCAGTGTGAGAAAGCTGGGTCTCCCTCAGAGGTCATGGGTCTTCCAGCAGGACAATGACCCAAAACACACTTCCAAAAGCACTATAAAATGGTTTGAGAGAAAGCACTGGAGACTTCTAAGGTGGCCAGTAATGAGTCCAGACCTGAATCCCATAGAACACCTGTGGAGAGATCTCAAAATGGCAGTTTGGAGAAGGCACCCTTCAAATATCAGGGACCTGGAGCAGTTTGCCAAAGAAGAATGGTCTACAATTCCAGCAGGGCATTGTAAGAAACTCATTCATGGTTACCGGAAGCGGTTGTTCGCAGTTATTTTGGCTAAAGGTTTTGCAACCAAGTATTAGGCTGAGGGTGCCAATACTTTTGTCTGGCCCATTTTTGGAGTCTTGTGTGAAATGATCAAGGATTTGATTTTTGCTTCATTCTCTTTTGTGTTTTTTCCTTGCAAGCAAATTAAATGAAGATAAAAATAGCAAAGAATTTGTGATTGCAATCATTTTCAGGAAGAAACTGAGTATTATCTGACAGAATTGCAGGGGTGCCAATACTTTTGACCACCACTGTAATTCCACATGTGTTAATTCATAGTTTTGATGCCTTCAGTGTGAATGTACAATTTTCATAGTCATGAAAATACAAAAAAATCTTTGAATGAGAAGGTGTGTCCAAACTTTTGGTCTGTACTGTACATGTAAAATCATATTAAAAATATGTTGTCAATATCTGGTGCCTGTGATCTTTAGAGGCTAAGATGTCTTGTAAGTTGTGGATATCTTAAAATCCTGAAGAGCTGAAAACATTTCATAAACAGCCCCATATGAGGTAACTAAGGTGATCTAATAAAAAAGCTGATCCAATTCCCAAACTAAGTGCTTCCCTTCACTAAGCTCTGAGCCATTTCTGTGACTAAGTTTAGTAAGTTTCTTCTTTTATTTTATGTAATTGTATATATTATTTTGCTGCCATTTTGTATATTTATTATAAACACTGCCTATCTTTCCGGATTATATATAACATTTTATAGGTCTGTTGCTTTTGCTCTGTAAACCGCACCCCAAAGACATACTATATCTGCAGTGGGTGTCCAATCAGCCTGTATAAACAATTCATGGTGGCAGTGAGTAGTTTCTGTGTTAGGCCGGGGTCACACTTACAAGTGAAATGCGAGAAACTCGCGCATCAATACCCGGCACTGCCGCCGGCACTCAGACCAGAGCGTTCAGCACACTCCGGTCCCAAGTGCCGGCGGCAGTGCTGGGTATTGATGCGGGTTTCTCACATTGCACTCGCAAGTGTGACCCCGGCCTAACACAGAAACTACTCATTGCCACCACAAATTGTTTATACAGGCTGATTGGACACACACTGCAGATATAGTATAGCTTTAGAATTACTGCACAGGGTGGCGCTCATAGCAATCCATCATCAACAACCATAGAGTTCTCAAGGAGACCTCTGGTTGTTATGCCGACGCACCGCTGACCCCCGATCATGTGACCGAGTCAGCGGTGCGCATATTTCCGGCCCTATGGCCGGAAGTGCGCATTAAATGTCGCTGTTAGCGTTTGATAGCGGCATTTAACTAGTCAATAGGCGCAGGTGGATCGCGATTCCACGCGCGCCTATTGCAGGCACATGTCAGCTGTTGAAAACAGCTGACATGTCCGGCTTTGATGCGGACTCACTGCCGGAGCCCACATCAAAGCGGGGTTCTGACCTCGGACGTACTATTCCGTCCGAGGTCAGAAAGGGGTTAATAAAGAAGAAATATTAATAAGGTACAAAGGTATAACTATTGGGGATAATAAAATAAAGTGTTATAAAATAGTAATTTCTTTACACTAAGAAAGGTATTAGATGCAAGGTTTCATAATTTGAATATTTTGGAAATACAAGGTTATGACAAATAAGAAATCGTACAGATAATGGAAATATTAAGGTTCTGTGTTACTGAGAACATAATTACTTAGTATTTGCCATCAACATATAAAGACCTTATTTGTATTTTCATTTTTATTTTTTATTAATTTTTATTTTTATATCAATCAAGAAAAACCATCAATATTTAATAAAGTAATGTCTGGTACAAGAATATTGCTTCATTAAATATAGTGATGATATGGTTCTATTATAAGGGAAAGATATTTCAATTCTAAGTAAATACTACAATTGTTTCAGTCAGTCATTCATATATTCTTATTTTGGTTCATGGTTAAACATTCTTACATATTATTGGTCTAATAAATATATTCCATTAATAAAGTTTGAGTAATAAGATGGAAACACTTGTTACATAAAAAACACACTGACATCTATGGGTTGGAAAGGTAATTACACCTATGACATAAAAATGTTCTATCACAAAGAATATGGTTAATAATGTATTATCTATTATTGTTTTATTATTCCAAACATGAATTCCATATTAATATTCTGATAATAATTATATGTATATTACTGATTGCTATGGTACGCTGTGATATTATAGGTCAGAAAAATTACCAGATTTGGTGTTCAATAGGGAATCAAGACTTCAAGCAGGATACTGGAATTACATTAATAAAGACTTTCCACATTTCTAAATGTAAGTGATTCTTAAAAGTTGCAAGAAGGAAAAGCCGCTATCCAAAAGTCCCAGAAGGTAACAAGGCTATGATTTCTGAGTAATAAAGAACTGTGTCAATTGCAATTCATTTCACCATTGACAACACAACTGCAGAGGACGATGATCCTATGATGCTAAAATGAACTGTGTTATCACATTTTTATCACGCTCCACTGGTTTCCTATCACCTTCAAAGCTTCGATAAAAGCTGGTGAACAATAAGGTAATTGTCAGGAAGCTACAACCCTGACATGAGTCCTGTGCTTTAGGACTAAGGACTGGTTATGGTGCTATGTTTAGCAAGGACGAGTCATTTTAACCCTTGCTGTGCTGACCAAAGACGTCACACCTGTTCCAAGGCCAGTTCAGATGACATGAAGGATTCCAGAAATATCAAAGGCGAGTCAATGTAAGTCCAGGTCTCAAAGGTGACACTGCTCAGATATTAAAGCTACATTTCATCTATGGCAACATTTGAATTGATGAACTTTGATTGACACATGACACACGGTCTCTACAATATCTACTGTACATGCTATCATTTATTTTGAAAGAATTATCATATAAAGACTGTTTTACAAGAACCAAGAAGAAGAACGGAAGAAATCAAGATGAAGACCAGATGCCATCAGATGATGATGATCGGACCTGTGTTGCTTCTATTTAGATTTAGGGAAGTATAATTATTAGTGATGAGCGAGTCTACTCGTTGCTTGGGTTGTCTCCAAGTATTTAGAAGTGCTCGGAGATTCAGTTTCTGTTGCCGTAGCTGCATGATTTGCTGCTATTTGACAGCCTGAATACATGTGGAGATTCCTTACCAAGCAGGCATTCCTCACATGTATTCAAGCTGTCCAGCAGCCATAAATCATGCAGCTACAGCAACAGAAAGAAAATCTCCTAGCACTTATAAATACTCGGAGGTCACCCGAGCTGCTCAGGGAAAACCCGAGCAACGAGCATACTCGCTCATCACTAGTTATACATTTTATATGAATATTGGTCACGGCTTACCATAACATGAATTCACATCCTTGTGTTATTGACTATGTATAACAATTATCTGACATTATTATTATGGACATTAACCCCTTTACCCTCGAGTGTTGTTTGCATGTTAATGACCGGGCCAATTTTTACAATTCTGACCA
Source organism: Oophaga sylvatica (assembly GCA_033576555.1). Classification (NCBI taxonomy): domain Eukaryota; kingdom Metazoa; phylum Chordata; class Amphibia; order Anura; family Dendrobatidae; genus Oophaga; species Oophaga sylvatica. The sequence goes on from JARQOD010000003.1 coordinate 17,141,010, forward strand.
CTGTCCCATTATGAGGTTATAACTCTGGAACGCTTCAACGGATCTTGACGATTCTGACATTGTTTTCTTGTGACATATTGTACTTAATGGTAGTGGTAAAATTTCCTTGACATAACATGCGTTTGTGACAAAAATGGAAATTTGGCAAAAATTTTGAAACTTTCGCAATTTGTCAACTTTGAATTTTCATGCCCTTAAAGCACAGAGATATGTCGCACAAAATACTTAATAAGTAACATTTCCCACATGTCTACTTTACATCAGCACAATTTTGGAACCAAAATTTTTTTTTGTTAGGAAGTTAAGGGTTAAAAGTTAACCAACGATTTCTCATTTTTACAACACCATTTTTTGGGGGGAACCACATCACATTTGAAGTTACTTTGAGGGGTCTATATGAGAGAAAATACCCAAAAGTGATACCATTCTAAAAACTGCACCCCTCAGGCGCATGTGCGAGGCTTGATGTCAGCAGTCATGCGGCACTGAGCTCCGCTCCCTGCTGGGATAAAAATAGCCCCTTTTACCGCACTAATCGCACTGGAACTCCCACCTGCCTGCTTCCTACTCACCCGAGGACCCCGGGATCCACATTGCCTAAGAAAGGAGGCTTTGCACAGTCGGCAAATCACTCAATTGCAGACCTCCTCACAGACAGCAATAACACTAAAATGGCTGCCGTCACTGCAGCTGTCCTGTCTCCTGGGGCGCCAGTGGATACTGCTGCAGGGGGAGACGATCTCTCACAGGGAGACACCATTCTGACCACAGCAGCGCTGATAAAGACATTCCAGGAGACTTAGATCAGAACTCTCCAACGCTATGCAGAGTGTCACATTGCAGTTGCAGGGCATTATGCAGCGTATCTCTTCACTAGAGGAAAGGATGGATTCGGTAGCTGATGCACTGGGGGACGACCAGGCGATAAAACAACACATGGACCGTATTAATGATCTGGAGCTGAAATGCGAGGACTATGAAAATAGATCACGTAGGGGCAATGTACGCATACGTGGCCTCCCTGAAAACATTCTAGCCCTCAAAGACACAGCAACCGTGTTTTTACAGCTCTGCTCCCTGAGACAGACCCGACTCTGCTACATATAACCAGGATCCATAGAGCTTTGGGAAAACCAAGATCAGATGATATTCCTACAGATGTGTTGCTTAAGCTGCACTACGAAGAAACCAGAGATTTAATTTTGGCTGCGGCACGGGAACCCCCAGCTCTACCTGGCCTACCAGAGTCGGTCCATCTTTTGCTGACAATGCACCAGCCACACTTTTCAGAAGGAGAGCCCTTAGGCCGATTACCATGGCCCTACAAGCAGCACAAATAAAATATCGCTGGGGTTTCCCCTTCACCCTTTCTTTTTCATATAATAATAAAACTTATAGGTGCCGTTCCCTAGATGAAGGCAAACACATTATTTTAGATCAGGCTGGCATCTCCGTCTTTTGACTTGACAGACACTTTCTTAAATGTATACCCTGAACCTATGGTTCGTCACGTCAAGGTTTTCAGGTTTGGGGTTGTTAACATCTGAACCTAATCGGGGACTCTGGCCCCTGTTTAATGGGCTGTGGTTGAGCACTACTGTTTACCATACCCTCTAATTTGAAGGAGTTTAGTTGGTTGGGAGCTATTAGGTTGTGTAATTTTCTAGATGATTATATTATTGCACCACTGTTGCGATTTGTGCATCATTATCATCTTTGATGCTGTTTACCATAATAGTTTTACTCGATTCTGAGCATCGTAGATATCTAATATAAGCTGAGGTTTAGCTCTCAGGGTTTATTCATGTTGCCTTGCCTTAGTGATTTCTGGATCACCCCTTTAATATGGGTCTCCAGTCCACTGTTTATTGGGCAGATTGCCCACTTGATTGTAATTACATGTTATTTGTTGTGTGCTTTTCCCCCTCCTCCCTCATTATATACCCATAGGGATGTATATAACTACTATATTTTCTTTATCAAGAACTCTAGAGCTTGCACCGGTCTACGCCATCAAATCTATTCCACCAAAGGGAGAGTTTGTGGTGGGTTTCCTCACAGCAGTATAAATTAGTCTCATCATGTGTAAGGTACTTTCTCATAATGTGCGGGGATTTAATTCCCCACTAAAACGTAAAAAAGCTTTTCTTGATTATAAAAAGCAAAATCCTGATGTTATCTGCCTACAGGAGACTCATTTTTCTGACTCTTCATGTCCAAAATATTTTGACTCTACCTATTCCCGTTACCTAATATCATCTTGGTCACATAAGACAAGAGGAGTCACTATTTTATTAAGAATAGTTTCCCACTTCAAATTGTTAATTCTGTATTAGACAAAGAGGGAAGATTCATTATTTTACAAGGCTCTCTGCAAGGTCAAAATATATGTATAGTGAATAGCTATCTCCCCGCTTCGTCACAACTCTTTGTCTTTAAACTAATATTGTCCAAACTTGATATGCTTTCCTTCCGTCATTTAATCTGGTGTGGAGCTTTTAATTTTACCATTAACCCTACTTTAGATAGTAGTGCTCTGAGACGTTCTGACATCTCCAAAACAGAAAGGAAAAAGATTCTCCACCTTATGAAGGAACACCACCTGGTGGACATATGGAGAGAATTACACGGGAACACTAGGGGTTACACATATTTGGGTATGTTTCCACGGTCAGGAAACAGTCCGGATTTGCTGCGTGTTTGACGCTGTGCGTTGGCGCAGCGTCAAACACGCAGCGTCCAGATGTTACAGCATAGTGGAGGGGATTTCAAGAAATCCCATCTCCACTATGCTTCAAAACACACAGGCGGAAGACCTGCGTTTACGGACATGCAGCGCGTCTTTTTAGACCGCAGCATGTCCTATTCCCTTGCGGCGACGCTGCGTCGCCGCAAGGGAAATAACACAGGGCTATGTAGCCCTGCGGTCATTCCGGATGTGTTCCGGATGTGTTCCATGAACACATCCGGAATGACCGCGCGTTCAAAAGGGGGCGGGGCTTTGGGCGGAGCGGACTTTCCGCTCCATCCAAAGCGCTGTGTTTCCTGAGCGTGGAAACACAGCCTTACTCTCCTGCACACAAAACATACTCCAGGATTGATTTTCAGATGACGAAAGCTAACTCGCTCCCAACTGTTTTATACACACGTCACATACACTCAGCCTGGTCTGATCACGATGTCACCCTCTCGGTTTTCAAATTTTACGTCATTACCTCTGGGTTATGTACGTAGATGGAGACTAAATGACTCCTTATTAACAGACCCTATGGCCATCAATACAATCAGAGGATATTGTTAAATGCTTTGAAATTAATAACATAAAAGACTCCTCTCTTGGAATCATCTGGCTAGCACATAAAAAATATATCACTGGCTCCCTGATCAAACTAGCAGCTAAGAAAAAAAGGCTAGAACTGAACTCTAAACCAGACAGGAAAATAAACTTGCAAAACTAAAATTAACGAAATGTCCACATCTCTCTATCTCTCCAAACAAATTCAGGAAGCTAAGCTACAGTTGGGCGCTATTCTTACCACTAGGACAGAAAGAGCTTTAACCTGGACTAAAGCTTCCTTTTACAAATACGCTAACAAACCAAGTAAAATGTTAGCACGTAAATTACGCATGAGAGAATCATTTAAGTGTCTCCTCTATAAAAGACCCTACAGGACAGGACTGGTGTTTGCACACCCGGATACCATCTAAAACATATTCCATGACTGCTATCAGAATCTCTATTCTGCTCCACAACCACCCCCTTTACAACTTATGCATGACTTCCTACGAGATCTCCACCTACCCAAAATCTCTAAATCCGTGACCCAACAACTCTATTCTGATATCTCAGAAAAAGAGATAGCTCTAACTATTAAAAATTTAAAAAAGGGATAGGCCCCTGGCCCTGACGGCCTGACAGCAAACTATTATAAAAAATTTAATGACACTCTTATACCCCACATAAAAGGTTTTTACAATTCCCTTTTAAATCCCACATGCCCCCAGAATTTTATGTGGCACACATCACCGTAATACCTAAGCCTAAGAGAGACCTCTTGATGAAAAATTATAGGCCCATCTCCCTATTAAACATAGATGTAAAAATGTTTACATCCATCATCACTAATAGATTAAATAGCTTGCTACCTTCTCTTGTCCACCGTGACCAGGTAGGCAAGCTCCAGACAATATTAGACAAAACCTTAACATTATTCACTCAGCAAATTTACATCAAAAACAATTATTATTATTATTGGCCCTAGATATTGAAAAGGCCTTTGATTCTTTATCATGGCCATATTTATTTTCTGTTCTCTCTAGGTTTGGTTTCCCTCCTCAATTCATCTCGTGTCTTAGACTGCTATACGACTGTCCAACAGCATATCTAAAACTTCCAACAACATGCCCAACTCCGGTCAACATACAACGGGGAACTAGGCAGGGCTGTCCGTCATCCCCGACCCTTTTCGCGCAAGCTATGGAACCCCTAGCGGAAGCATATAACAGGACCTACAAACCTGGGTGACCAATATAAAGTCAGTCTCTTTGCAGATGACCTCCTTCTAACTGTAACCAACCACCATACTTCCCTCCCTAACCTATTCTCTCTGCTTCATGATTTTGAAACTATGTTAAGGCTAAAAATAAATGTAGACAAGTCTGAAGCACTATTCGTAAACACTCCTAAAGTAACACAGGACAAAATTATTTCCCACTTTAAGTTTGTGAAAAAAGAAAACTACCTGACCTATTTGGGTATTAACTTAACATCAAATAGATCGACCCTTTTTAGGTGGAATTATACTCCTCTTATCCAGAACCTCCAAGCAGATCTCACCAGATGGTCATCATCAAATCTATCATGGTTAGGCAGGCTACATTCAATAAAAATGGTCTCCCTCCCCCGATTCCTGTACCTCTTTCGATCCTTACCAATAGCAATACCAACTAAAACATTTTCTAGGATACATAATGAAATATCTAGATTTATATGGCAAGGAAAGAATCCTAGAATTTCACAAAAAGTTATGTTTTTCCATAGAAGACTAGGGGGTATATCACTACCTAACTTTGCACTGTACTTTAGATTAGCACAAATAGCCCAACTAACAAGCATATTTTCGCATTATAATAAGCAGATATGGGTGCAACTAGAATCTTTCCTCAAACCATTTTCATTACCTTGGCCTGATGTGGACAATGGAGAGACTCCCAAAAGGTATCAATACCACAGCGCCCTTCACGGCCCATATTCTGTTCCCGGGGCCTGTGGCTGTAACTATGGCTCTGTGAGATGCTGGATCTCTTCACCGTACTTACAATTGGCGACGGTCGCAGATAGCTTATCTCAGCTGCCGCCACACGTTATGAAGAATCCAGAAGAGACTTTGATTTCTGTAAGAATTCTTGTTGAATGCATACAAACAGCAGCAGGTAAAAAAGACTTTCTTCATACAGACTGAAAACACATGTGATTCTGATAAAATCAAGATGGAGAATGAAACACAGGAGAAAGAAGAAGGAAATGACATCATACCAGAAGAGGGAGACAGAGAGACAGAAGGGACAAACTTGATGTAAAGGGAGGATTTCAGCTATGCAAACACAGGGACACATAGCAACAGTAAACAATATGAGAGACTGCAATACAGCATGTAAAATACACAGGACAGTCTTTAAAATGTCTCATGGGACATAACACTCCCCATCTGAAATCTATAGATTTCATAATTTTTATTATGTCCACTGGAGATGTCACTGTAGACCTGAAAGACATAAAGGAGAAACACAACATGCGGAAATAAATTGTAACAGTTGTAAGTCAAATTCTTGGTTGATGACGTGAAGTCCTCAACTTTTGGATAGACAAGTTATGGGAGAACCCATCTTCAGATTAGGGAAGTTGCAACATGCAAACACCTCCACCAACCCAAACAATCCAAAGATGAAAGTTCAAGTTCACAAGGGAAAGTTCAAAGTTAATTCGGTTGCTGATAGTTCTGCATACTAGCATGGCAGTAGTATGCAGAGACATGCTCCCCGCCATGGCAGAGTCCAGAGACAAAGCTAAGATCATGTGACTCCTGCTCGAAGGAGCCAGCAGATGATTAACCTGAAATGGATGTCAGCAGATACGATGGCTGACTGTTATGATTTGGTAACTGAGGAGAGCAGGCAAAAAACGGCAATACACCAGAGAGGTTGGAATCTACTGGATTGCAGTACCCTGTCTAACCACCACAACTAAAGGCAGCCGTGGAGCGTCCCTAAGTTGGTCCTAGATGCCTCGTCACAGCCTGAGAGGTTAACTACACCTAAAGATAGAAAGAGGAAAGCTATCTGCCCTGGAGCAGATCCCCAAAGAACATAGGAAGCCCCCAAACATGTAATGGCGGTTAGACAAGAGGAAATACAGACACAGACAGAAAATAGTATGAGCAAACGTTGGGACCCAATCTACCTGGACAGAAAAGGATAGGAAGGACACTTACTGCAATCCCAAAAAACCCTACAAAATACCAACTCTACTAATTGCAAAAACACCTGAGATCACACGACCTCTACCACCTAAATTAGTTCTCTGGTGTCACAAAACTAAGCCGCAGCCACTGAAAAAACTGGAAAAGGCAAATGAACAAATAACAGTGGCTCAGATAAACTGAGAGGAGCACAAGCCCCCAGAGGGGACCTGGCTGACCTCCACAGAAGTGCAGGGGACAATGCAAAAAGCAAGCACAAAAATAAAAACAGAAAATATCTTATCTGATAGCAGAAGATGCAGGCAAGACTCAGCAAACTTCCAAGAGAACCAGGAACCACAGTTTAGACAAAAACAATTGATCACCGGCAACCCTGATGGGAGGGAACCTCCCTTATATAAGACCAGTCTGTAACTCCTGATTGCCAATCTTCACAATCTTCATTGAATGGTTCAGCACTGTTTGTAACCACCAGAGGGAGCATCTGCTCAGAATTCATTTCTAACACATTCACAACAGTACCCCCCCCTTGAGGAGGGGTCACCAAACCCGCATTTGGGCAACCAGGTCAGTCAGGATGAGCTCTGTGATACGCACGGATCAGTCTCCTAGCATGGATGTCCGAAGCAAACACCCAAGAATTGTCCTCCTGACCATAACCTCTCCACTTAACCAAATACTGGAGTTTCCGTCTAGAAAAACGAGAATCCAATATTTTCTCAACCACATACTCCAGATTTCCCTCAACCAAAACAGGGTCAGGAGGCGCAGCCATAGGAACCACTGGCTCGACAAACCTCTTCAATAAGGACTTGTGGAACACGTTATGGATCTTAAATGTCCCTGGAAGAAGTAAACGAAAGGAAACAGGATTAAGAATCTCCATGATCTTATAAGGTCCAATGAACCTAGGCTTAAACTTAGGAGATGCAACTTTCATAGGGATATTTCTTGAGGACAACCAGACCAAGTCCCCCACTTCAAACCGAGGACCATCAGTCCTATGCCGGTTGGCAAACCGCTGGGCCCTCTCCTGAG
>JARQOD010000003.1:17148626-17187629 GCA_033576555.1 Oophaga sylvatica
GATGTGCCCCGGTTTGGGGCCTATTAACCCCATTATTGGGGCCCCAAAAATGCTCCAGTGTATATGGCCCCATGGATGATGCCCATGTAGAGGCCCCCTATCTATATACAAGATGTGGCCCCATATAAATTTTCTCCAGGTAAATGCTCCCCATTTTTTGCTCCAACATTAAAAAAAATTAAATACCTCTCCCCGGGGGGGGCTCAACTCTGACCCCGTCGCCATTTCCACTCTCTACTTAGTTTTTTCGGCAAGGCACAGAGTGACGCATCGCGCTCCTCCCCGAATGTCACGCGGGAAACGCGGAAGAAAACGCGGTGGATCAGGGAAGGTAAGTTTGCAAGTGAGGGGCCTTGACAAGGGGGGGCCCACTCGGGCGGGGCCGGGGCCCGGGCCCCCAGTACGCCATGCTCTGAGAAAGGGGGGGCCCCCCCACCGTCAGAACTCAGCTTACTATGAGGGCCCTTTCCAGGCCCCCCGATCCCCCCCACCTCAGGGCACCGCACTTCCGGGGGCCGGGGTGCTGACGCCAGCACGGGGGGGGGAACCCAGTTAGGGGGGGAAAAACTGGCATATGTTAGGTGTAGCGACGTTCACCTGAAAATGGAGAATTTGGGGGGAAAAAAAAAGAGGGGAAAAGCACCATTTTGCTGCCAACCTATTGTCTTAGGGTGGTACAAAATCCTTTGAAACCCAGGCAGGTTTATTTTAACGAAGGGGAATCACCAACATTTTGGTCGACACCGGGCCTCTTTCTTCGGGGTTGATCCCACACTGAAGACTCTTTCTGATAGCACACTACCAGCGGGGCAAGCGAGCCCCCGTAAGGCATATTGTGCCAATTCCGGCCAGTGTCCTTTTTTCAGGCCCATAGTCAAAGGGGAATGAACGTGAGGGAAAACACGATAGGGGGGGAGGTCTTTTTTTAACCTATTGACAACCGTCTCCTGTCTTCGGTGAGCGGTACTTAGAAATCATCCACAACGGGGCATAAACCCTGTCTCCAACGCCACTTCGGCTGGTGCACCACACACCCTTCCCTTTGGCCAAAAGGCTCTTGTAGAAATACCGCTGTTTTTGGGGGGAATGCCTCTAAAATGGTTTCCAGATTTTTCTTGTTTGTTTGCCATTTCTCTAGGTTTCCGGGGGATGATTTTCTGTAATTTGCCTTTATAGCGGGGGTCGAGGATCACCCCCCAAAATGTCGTCACCCAAAAAAGGGAATGCGGGGGCCCCTTTTTTTTGGTCCGAAACAAAAACCATGTGGGCCAATGTTTCCGGCATCCCCGTGGGGGGGAGGGGCCTTTCGCCAAAACCCACCCCCTTCACGCACAAACCCGTACCTGCCGGAAGCAAATTTTTTTTTCCCCTGAGAACTCCCCCCCCCAAAATAATCTCCCCCCCTTCCCCCCTCCCTTCCCTTTTTTCCCCACCTTGCCGGGCTTTCCCCATAAAAGGTCTCCTCCTTCCCCCCCCTTCCCCCCTTTTCCCCCTTCGGAAGTGACCAAAAGGGGGTTTTAAAGAGCTGTGGGGCCCTTTGTCTCCCTGGCCCAATTTTTTTTAAAAAAACAAGGGCCCACCAAACCCAAAAAAAAAAAAAAAAAGGGGCCAAAAACCCCCCCCAAAAAAACCCCCCTTTTCCAATTTTAAAAAAAATTTTTTCCCAAAACCTTTAAAAAACGGGATTTTTTTCCTCCCCGAAAACACAAACAAAGGAAAAAAAATTAAAGGGGAACCCAAAAAGGGAAAACCCCTTCAAACCAGGCAATTTTTCCCCCAACCCCCCAAAAAATTTTCCAAAAAAAAAGGGGAAAAAAAAACCCCCCTTCACCCCAATTCCCCTTTTCCCCCCCCCGGCCCAAAAAAAATTTTTTTCCCCTACCAACTCTGTCAAAAACAACCCCCTTTGCAAAATTGGCAGCGGGTGGAGGCACGGCGCTGCCCTTTTGTCGACAGCTTCCTTTGGAGGAGGAGGGGGCGAACCCACACCAACTGTTGCCTATACCATGGCAGGCAGCACTGTCCCACCCCGCTCCCCCCTTGGACCCAACCCCCACCACTTAACCCATGCGCATGAGGACACGAACTGCCTACCTGCCTAGGGGCCCATGCACTTTTGGTGCCCTTTCCACCACTGATTTTTGAGGCGGGGACAAGGGGTCTTTCACCAGGTGGAGGGCAGGGGGGGGTTTTTTCAGAAAAAAGAGCCGACTGGGTAGGTCATAGGGGGGACACGGGGGCCAGAGCTTTGGAAGGGCTGCGCTTTCACCAAACGGAAGGGCACATCTCAATGAGATATTTTAAAAAGAGGGTTCGAAACCAGTGTAGGGGAGAGAGTTTAGTCCTTCCACCAAGTGTCTCGGGGTGGCTGGACTTGAAAGTAAAAATGGGGGAACACGGGAAAAGACACGAGAGGGGAGGTGGGGGTGGGGCCTAACCTTTGGTTCAAAAACATTGTGATTCCCTGACTTTTTGGCCTTGGAGACCCAAAACATTTCTTGCTGGGGGGTGCTAACCTGGGGGCTTACAGTGGGAAGCGTGTAGTTTTTGGGGGTACCTTAGGGGAGCAGGTGCACATGGCACCAGGGGTTTTTTTTCCGTCCACGCTTGAAAGTGCTGGTTTTAAAATGCTAAGCTGAAACGAAATTAAAATTTCTGAGATTTTTCCTCGCAAAAGGCCTTTTCCGCATTCTTACAACAACCTTTGCCCACAAGGGTTTTGGTCAAAAAAGTGCCACACTAACTCTTCCACTTTTATAAATTTCAGGGCTTGCACCTGTGAAAATTTGACCGCTGGCCAACGTATCAACTTTTTTTTTTTAACATTTTTGGATGCTACACCCTGCCAATAACCGCTTAGCGATTCGATGCCGCGCGCCCCTTCCCTCTTCTGACTATTCCACTCACCCCCCCCAAAAGGATCCAAATGGAAACAAAGGGTCACCTCACCTCCTTTTAAAAATTTCATCTGCACCTTCCCCTGTGTCACCATAAAAGGTGGTTATAGGGGAAGGGCCCTAGTTTCTGGGGTCAATTGGGGCCAGTAGACAGAGGGCAATGTAAACTCGGGGAATGTACCAGCAGAATCAAATAGTGGTCGTCATCAGTCACTCTAGTCAAATTTATCTTGGACGGGGGAATTCAGGGATTTGACTTGAAACTGTTGTGAATGTCCAAGATTTTCTGAGCAAGGCCCCTCTGGGGTTACAACATACGAACATTCCAGCGGGAAAATGGCAATGGGGGATCACTGACTGGACTGATTAAGGGGGTTCCCTCCCAGATGGTTCCGGGATCAATTGTTCTGGTCTCAATTTTGGTTCCGGTTTTTTTGAAGTTTACGGGGTCTTGCCTCACCTGCTGCTTTAAATAAGATTTTTTTTCTTTTTTTTGGGTTTTTTTTTCATTTTTTTCTGCACTTTTTGGGTTCCCCGGGGCCCCTCCGGGGCCCCCTTGCTCCTCTCATTTATCTGTAGCCACTGTTATTTTTTCATTTGCTTTTTTCCTTTTTTTTTATGGTGGGGGTTGGTTTTTTACACCAGAGATCTGATTTAGGGGGAGATCATGTGACTCAGGTTTTTTTGAAAACAAATTTTGGGGATTTTTTGGGTTTTTTTTTTGGTGCAGTCAAATTCTTTCCTGACTTTTCTGTCTAGACAATTGGGCCCCGCGTTTGCTCATTCTATTTTCTGCGTGTCCATGCTTTTCTTTTTTAACAGCCTTTTAAAAAAATTTTTGGGGGTTCCATTTTTTGGGGGTCTGCTCCGGGGCAGATAGCTTTCACTTTCGCTTTGGTGTATTTTCTCCGGCTGTGACGAGGCATTAGGATAACGTAGAACGCCCACTGCTCCTCAGTTTGTGGTTAGTTCGGTTATGCAATCCAATAGGCCACCCTCGGTGATTCCGTTTTTGCTATTTCTCCTCAGCTACCAAACTAACTATCCGACCCATGCTGTGTTGAGTGACTTCTGGGGCCACGTCATGATTTCGTAAGCCAAGGGTTTTTTTTCTACTGGGGGACGTTTTCCCATGCTATTTTTTCTCCCAAAAAGGGGAAACTTTTGCAGCTGGGGTTTTTTTGGAATATTCAACAAAAATTTCTGTTTACTGTTGGCTGTTTGCTCCCTGCCACATTTTCGCTCGGGCTTTTGTTGATTCAGGAGCACTATTAACCTTGGATTTTTACTTGCCAAAAATTGGGGTTCCCATGAACCCCTGCGGAATCTATTTCCCCACTGGGCATTTTTTTACCCCTTTTTGGAAGAATAAACCCCAGTTTTCTACTCAGTATAATGAGGGGGTTAACCGATCATCAGAAGTTTTAAAAATTTTGGTGTTGCATAATCTGCATGACAAAAATATACTAGGTTTTTCCCTTGGTTCATCTCATAATCCTTTTTTTTTGGAAACGTGTCTTGACCAGTTGGGGCTGCCAATGTGTTAAACTGACACTCCTGTTTTTTTTTCTCTCCCCCTCTCAGATTTCCCGACTTTTTTGACTGATTTTCTGATGTGTTTAGGAAATAAATCTGCACCTTCCCCCCACAGGACTATGATTTGGTATTGGTTGTGCCTGGTGGTAAATTTCCTAAAGTCCCTTTTTTTAAATTTATCTGACCTGACACGATGCAAGGGATCTTAACAAGGGGGCATTGGGGGAAGGTAAAATCAACCATCCTCCACCCTTGGGCCCGGTTTTCTTTGTGGCCAAAAAGGAGGTCATTTACCGGTTTTTGGATTATCGCCCCCTAATAAGATCACTGTTAAAACAATTCCTTACCTTTGATTTCTGACCTATTTTCCAAGTAAAAGGGGTATTGGTTTTTAAAAACTTGACCTCGGGGGGCGTATAACCTTTTTTTCATTAAGCAGGGGGGTGAATGGAAGAGGGGGTTAATCCCCGGGGGGCTTTTTGAGTACCTAGTAGCCTTTAGGGCTTAAAAATGCCCCTTCCGACTTCCAATCCTTCATGAATTATATTTTCAGGATTTTGTGGATACATTTCTGATTGTTTATTTGGATGATACTTAATTTTTTCCAATACTGGACTCTCAGGAAACATTTCACTGGGTTCCAGATTTTGAGAGAGAAACTCTTTATGTGAAGGGAAAAAAGTGTCTTTTTGGCGTCCCGAGGATCTCATTTCTGGGATTCATTTGCTCCGTCTGTTATTGAAATGGACTCGGTCAAGGGTTAGGCCATCTTATTGGGTTCAACCACTTCATTAAAGGCCTTCAAATTTTTGGGTTTTGCCAATTTTTTATCGTAAAATTTTTATTGGTAATTTCTCTGTTTTGTTAAACCATTGACTGATTTGACCAAAAAAGGGTTCCAATGTGTGAATTGCCTCCGAGGCAGTTTCTGCTTTCAGAACATAAGCAGAGATTCATTTTGCTCGCCTTTTGTCCCCAAAGGATCCAGAGACCTCAAGAGTAACCCTTGTGCCTTTTTCTCCAAAAATTTTCTCCAACTACGTAATTATGACGGGGTAATCGGGAGTTATTGGCAATAAAGTGGGCCTTTGAAGAGTGGAACATTGCGGAAGGAGCCAAACATCGGGGGTGGCCCTCACGGACCAAAGAACCTGGTTTATCCAATCAGCCAAGCACTTAATCCTAACAGGCCAGGTGGGCCTTGTTTTTCAAAAAACTTTTAATTTTGAGGTTTCTTTTCTTCCCGGGCACTAAAAAAGTCAAGGCGGATGCCCTCTCGAGGGTTTTTTTGCAGATTCTCCGAGTTATCTGATCCGCTGTTATTTTGAAAGAGGGGTGGTTCTTTCTGCCATTTCCCCAATTTGAGACTGTCTCTGGGGGGTTTGTCAGGGGGATAAACCGAGCCTGCCCTGTTGGGAAGTTGTTTGTTCCAGACCAGGGGAAAAAAACAGGTATGCGAGATTCATTGTTTCCGCTTGGGCTGGTCATCCCGGGATTTTTGGTACCAAGACTTGGTGAGTCCTCCTTTTCGGCCTACTTTGTCTCGGACATCAGGGACTTTGTAACATCCTGTGGGGACTTGCTCTCGTTCCAAGCCTTCATCTCGTTCTAATGGTTTGTTAATGCCATTCCTGAAACCCAAGAGGCAAGGATCCATATTTCATATTTTATTTCGACTTCCTGTCTCTCAGAGAAAGGCCGTTATATGGGTAATCTGTGATAGGTTTTCCAAGAAGATACTCTTGTCCCATTACCTAATTTCCCCCCTCCTCCGAATTGGTGCCTTTTTTCTTTCAGCACGTGGTTTCGGTTACATGGCATTCAGGAGAAAAATTGTGTCTGAAAGAGGATCCAGTTTGTTTCCAGATTTTTGAGGAATTTTGTTCTAAATTTTTGGGTCATTTTGTCTTTCTCCTCTGCATTTCACCCTCAGACTAATGGGCAAACGGAAGACAAACCAACCTTGGAGACTTATTTAGATTTTTGGTCTGCTGTCGATGACTGGGTCCTTTTTTTGCCTTTGGCTGATTCTCTTAATAAAAGCTAGCTCTGCCACCTGATGTCTCCATTTTTCTCAATTCCGGGTTTACCCTCGATTTTTTTTTAGGGCGGTGGAGCTTCTTCTGTCCGGGGGGGGTTTTACTCTATGTGCATGATGCACAATTTGGGACCGGTGGTGGAAGGGTTGTCTCCCTCCAGGGAAGGCCCGCGGTTTGCCAACCGGCATAGGACTGATGGTCCTCGTTAAATTTTGGGGGGAAATTGGTTTGGTGCCTCAAGAAATACCCTAGAAGGTTGCATCTCCAAAATTTAAGCCAAGGTTCATTGGACTTTAAAGATCATGGAAATTTTTAATCCGTTTCCTTCCTTTGCTTCTTCCAGGGACATTTAAGATCCAAACGTTTCCCAAGTCCTATTGAAGGGGTTTTTCGAACCAGTGGTTCCTATGGCTGCGCCTCCCCCCTGTTTTGGTTGAGGGCAATTTGGAGTATGTGGTTGAAAAATATTGGATTCTCGTTTTGCTAACGTAAACCCAGTATTTGGTTAAATGGAGAGGTTATGGTCAGGAGGACAATTCTTGGGTTTGGGTTCGGACATTCAGCTGGGAGACTTATCCGTGCCTATCACGAGCTCATCCTGACGCTTGGTTCGCAGGTGAGAGTTCGGTTTACCCCCCCTCAAAGGGGGGGTACTGTTGTGAATATGCTGGAGGCGGCTTCTGAGCGGGGCTCCCCCATTTGGGTTTCTGAGGTAATGAATGATTACTGGGAAAGGCCTTCAGCTGGCGCGAATGGTAGGATTTTAAAAATGGCCTGATTCCCCCGCAGCCTTGCCGGGTTTTCAATTGTTTTTTTTGGTCTTGCTTAAAACACTGCTATTTCCTGCTCTCAATTTAGGAAGGTTTGCTTTTTTTTTTCTCTGTTTTGATTTTCTCTGCTGGTTTGCTGCTTGCATGGACTGCAGCCGGTCCCCTTTTGGGGTCTGGCGCTGCAATTGTGCTCCGTTTGTGTTCTGCACTTTTGCTTTCTCCTTTTTTTATTTTTATTTGCTTGAATAGCGTTTGTTACACCAGAGATCGTTTTTAGGTGGATGAAAACGTGTGATCTCAGGTTTTTTGCAATCCGAAGGTTGGTATTTTTGTTAGGTTTTGTTGGATTGCAGTCAGAATCTTTCCTATACTTTTCTATCTAGCAAATTGGGCCCCATGTTTGCTCATTCTATTTTCTGTCTGTGTCCGGCTTTCTTCTTGTCCTAACTGCCCATTACATGTTTGGGGGCTTCCTATTTCTTTGGGATCTGCTCCGGGCAGATAGCTTCCATCATTCTGCCTTAGGTGAGTTATCTCTCGGCTGTGACAAGGCGTCTAGGATCTCCGTAGGTACGCTCCACGCTACTTCTAGTTTGTGGTTTAGTTCAGGTTACTGCAACCATAGGTTCCAGCCTCTCTGTGTATTACTCTTTTGCTATTTTTTGCTATTTCTCCTCAGTTACCGAAACATAACACTTCCTAGTGCTTTCAATGCCCTACAGGCGCCTTACACGTAATAAGTTACTGATATGGCGGTAGATGAGGGATGGTGAACTGATAAGTGACTAACCTGACAGACAGGCCGCAGTTTTGTAAGGATGGGGGAGGTGCTATCTGGCAGTGTACGAGCAGTGTGGGAGCCCCTCAGGGTACAGTGCTGTCACCCCCTCTTCTCATTGTATACAGCTGACTTTCAGTATAAATCTGATTTTTGTCACTCCAAAAATCTCAGATGACTCCGGATTGTAGGGGCATTGTGGGGGCCCCGGGGGGAGGAGGAATATAGAAGGGTGGTTTCTGACTTTGTGGATTGGGTCAGACTAACTGTCTAGAACTAAATGTAAAGAAAACCAAGGAGATGGTGGTGAGTTATAGAAGGAAAAAGGAGATTACTTACCGATCACCATTGCTGGCCAGGAGGTTGAGATTGTTGAGAGCTACAAATATTTGGGGTTCACTTTGACAGTAAACCGATTGGAGGTGTCATACAAAAAGTTACAAGAAGGGAATGAGCAGACTGTACTTTCTGCGGAAGCTCAGGTCATTCAATGGTGCAGTAAAATGCTGGAGATGTTCTAAAAGTCCATGTAGCAAGCGCCATCTTTTTTGCTATCATTTGCTGGGGCAGTAGTGTGCGAGTAGCTGACGCTAATAAAGCTCACCAAACTTATCAAGAAGGCAAGTGCAGCTGTTGGCCTCCATCTTGACTCTTTTGAGGAGGTATTGGAGGATAGAATTCAGAAGAAGTGTAGGGCTATAAGAACAATAATACACACCCCCTATACAGCTGTTCTGAAGCAGAAGAGCACATTTCAGCAGCCGTCTAATCCTATTAAGGTGCAAGAAGGAGAAATTCAGGAAATCGTTTGTACCTACTGCTATGGGGAGTATAAATTTTCCATAAGGGTGGTAGAAAATAATGACTGAGTGTCTGGTGTACTAATGTCAATTAACATTGTCTTATATACACATGAACTACACACTTTTTATTTATTAGTAATGTTGGTATACCTGTGAAAGATTTGTGTCCTAATATTTTATGTACTGCTGTTTGTATTGCTGCTGTAATACTGGTAATTCCCCCCCGGGATCAATAAAGTGTAATGTATCATATAAAGTAAAATCTACTTTATTTAAATGCAAATGATGGTGTTTCGCACACTCTGGTATTGTATACTAAAGCTTGTCTTAATTGCTCCGTTAGTAAAAGGAGTGCTGTCTAAAATCAGCTTGCAAATCTGCGCTATACTCACTGAGGATGGTTTCACACTTGTGTTTTTTTCGAATCAGGCAAAATCAGGTTTTTCAGCCAAATCCTGATCCTTCAAGATCCATTTTTTTGTCCATTCACTTTAATGGTGCCGGAAGCAACCTGAACTAACTGGATTCTACCGTACACCATTAAAGTGAATGGGCAAAAACTGGATCCTGAAAGGATCAGGATTTGGCTAAAAAACCTGATTTTGCCGATTTGAAATAAAACGCAAGTGTGAAACCACGACACTGGATGAGTGCAGCAGCGTGCTCCTAGTGTCAAGTAGATCTGCCTAAATAGATGTCGTGTGCACAGACTCAGTGTGTGACATCAGTAAGGGGCGCGACCACGAAAAGTGCCTAGGGCAGCATGAAGACCAAATACAGCCCTGCATCCATCCTCTCACAATAAGTGCAGCACTGTCCCCTTTGCAGAAAAGCACCCCAAAAGTATGATGTTTCCCCTACCATGCTGCAAGATTGGGACAGTGTTCGAGAGTTGTACTCATCCTTCTTCTTCCTCCACTGTGAGTGAAGCTGATACCAAAAAGTTATATTTTGGTCTCATCTGACCATATACCTCCCATGCCTCCTCTGGATCATCAAGATGGTAATTGGTGAACTTCAAAGGGGCCTGACATGTCCTGGTGTGAGCAGGGGCCTTGCGTGCCCTGCAGGATTTTAATCCATGACGGCATAATGTGTTACAATGATAAAGTTTGAGACTGTGGTCCCAGCTCTCTTCAGGTCATTTACCAGGTCCTCCCATGCAGTTCTAGGCAGATCCTGACCTTTCTCAGAATCATCCTTACTAGTGATGAGCAAGCACTAAAATCTCAGGTACTCGTTACTCAAGTCGAGTGAATCTAACACTGGCTCATCAGGAGGCCCGATATAATGATGTCACTCATGATATATGATGTACATATGTCCTCTGTCAATTATCCTTTTCAGTAGCCCGCTTGGCCAACCCTCCTCAAACATCCCTCACTTCCTATTAAATGAACACAAAGATACAATAGTATTGCGCATGCTCCACACTGCAAGTCAATAATGCCTGGATATGCGCAGGTCCATCTCTCAAATGCGTTCCACACTGGGACTCATAGATAGAACATAATGGAGGGCGCGCCAAGTCCCAGAGCGCATGCTCGAAATGACATGCATTTAATAGTGCGGTCAGAACTCACTACTGGAGCGCCTGGGTCAGAAGTGACGTGCATCCTCCGATGCGTGTCATACTCCAGCGCTGAAACGCATGGACCGAAGATCATTTGCTCCCATACTTGATTGATGATCCCAAGCTGGAACGATTGCTCAGCATATACCTGTAGTGATCAATGCAAATGTCAAATCAAAAGGAACTGACAACAGATATATGGGAGAGTCTGGGGGTCATATAAGTATAAGGTGAAAATATATAGAATTGTTTCGCCATTTCAGCTGAACAAAATTGGAGTCAGATAGAAAATCAGGTAATATAAATGTATTGATGTTTAAAAGAGAAATACACATCAATATGTGAACTTTACACTCCCCTTGAGAAAGCACAACCGCAAAACGCGCGTCGGGGTGTCCGTGGTACAGTGACAGGAATAATACTGAAATATAGGTAATTTTTAAACTACCGGTACTTAACTTTATGATTGTCCTGAACGGCTATTGCAGTATGCACTACAGATGCACTTTATTTCACCTGACACCTGGTGTCTCAGATAGGACCATTTGATACATTGCTATATCACCTACCCATAGCCTGTTAGTATTCCACCCACCACTCTTACTTGCTTGAGTATTTTCCTCTTGCTCATACTAGTTTTTGATTCAATGATGTTTTACTATGTATAAAAAAACCTGTAGGATTCATTCTGGTAGGCAGTAGCAGGCCGCAGTAATGAGGCAACACGCAAGCTTGAGTCCAACTTCAGTTGGTTTAATGTCACGTAAACAGCAGGTTTAACAGAAAGTAAGAAAAACACAAATATACTCCAGCTTGTAGAACCACTGGTCTCAGACTCACCCTTTGTACGGACGGGATTAACTAAGCGGCTGCCCTGTCAGCGGCATCCACCAGGTGCCATTCCCAGGGTTGTTTTGAGTCTTGCTGCTAAAGATTTGCAGCACGGGTAGTCCAACAAAACAATTTTCAGGCTAACTCCAACCTAGTTCCTCATACTTTGCACACACACCCCATGTGCCAAACAAAATTTCCATACATAGCCCATAACTTCACCCACAGGTGAATACACATCACATGGGCTGATCACATGATCATGACATCATTACAGGTCCTCCATTTAGGGCAAATCCCGCCAAATTCATCCTGCTGGGAGATATATCTTCCATCCAGCACTACCACCCTTGGCTGCACCACAAACCCTTGAATAAAATTATATTTTTTTATATACCTCCTTTCAGTGGTGATACTTGATATCCATTTTATAGGCTATTCAAAGATAAAAAAGTACAAATGGCTTGAGAAAATCCAGATGAACGGTCCAAACACGGGTTATGTTTACAAAAAACAAGCATACGATATCTGTTCACTTAATCCTTTTGGGGTACATGAACCATTCTGTAAAATCAACTCACTGTCTCTTTTCAGCATATTCCTATCTGATCTCCCCCGGGACTAGGTGAATGTATGTAGTACAGTTCATATAGCGTTCTGTGCTTGGTGCGATGAAAACACAGGAGTCACAGGTTTGATATAGAAAAGTCCTGTATATACTTCATACAAGTGGCAAAATAGTCACACAGTTTTGCAGACACAAAACAGGAGACACAGCAGGCCAGAGTAATCCAAGCTCAGCAATCACTCTCCAATACAGATTCAGGATCTTCTTCTCTGTACCGTAAGTCCATGCAAACGTGGGTCTTTCAAAGAGCAGGGTTCAGAGTCCACAAGTGCTTCAGAGTTCCTCATAGGAATAGCTGAGTACAAGGTCCAAGGCTTACAGGATCAAGTCACAGGTTCACTGCAGGCTAGATTCTGAAGCACTGATTGCTCAGCTGTGGCTGCTTAAGAAGCAAAGGAGAGAATCAGGGCGGGAACATGCAAGCTGGAAACTCCATTTTGACTGAGGGCAAGATAGCTGCAGCAAGACAGAAAGTAAAATGGCTGACGAACAAACTGAGTTTCAGGAATATATACATAGAACCTTACATTAACTCCCCCCTTAAGGACAACCTCCGGATGACCTCAGACCAGGCTTGTGGGGTACCTCTGATGAAACGACGGAGCAAGCGAGGAGCATTATCGTTATTGACCGGTTCCCATGAGTTGTCCTCCACTGGGTAGCCCTGCCATTTAATCAGATATTGTAACTGATTTCTATACAACCTGGAATCTAAAATCCTTTCCACCACAAATTCTTCCTGACCATCGACTAGCACTGGTCAGGGCAAGGAGAGGAACGTCCAGGAAACGTATTGGGTGTCGCAGCCTTTAGTAGGGATACATGAAAGACAGGGTGGATTCTCATAGTTCTGGCGTTGAAGACGACAAGCAACGCACTTATAATTTTTACTGATTTTATAGGGTCCAATGTACTTATTCCCAACTTAGACGATGGAATCCTTAACTTAAGATTCTGGTTGACAGCCAGACCAAGTCTCCTACCTTGAAACTGTGCAGGTTTACGAAATTTATCTGCTGCTTTCTTGTACCTTTCTTGAGCCGATTCAGATTTCCTTAGAAGATCCATAATCTTCTGTAAAACTGATTCTTTCAGCCACTGCGGTAAAGGCGTTTCTATGGGAAATCGTGTAGAATGTTAGGATGATAACCTAGATTAGAGTAAAAAGGAGACTGTTTAGTGGAGGCACTCTGAGAGTTGTTATACAGAACTCAGCTAATGGAAGTAGATCCACCCAATCATCCTGAGGTGCAGATAAAGCAGCGGAGATACTGCTCCAGGTTTGATGGTTCGTTCGGATCTGTCCATTAGTCTGGGAGAAAAGCAGAAGAAAGGTTTACTTTAATGTCCCAATGCGCACAAAAATTTGCCAAAACCTAGAAGTGAATTGCACCCCTCGATCCGAAAATAACCTCATCCGGTACTCCATGTAAGCGAAACACATCTTTAATCATCAAATCTGATGTCCTGTTTTGCAGTGGTAAGCCGACACAAGGGATAAAATGAGCTGCCTTTGTTAGACGTACAACCACCACTAAGAATGGTGTATCTTCCCCTGAGAGGTTGGAAACTCCACAAAGATGTCCATAGAAATGGATCCCCACGGGCGGGACGGGGTGGGAAGAGGCTGTAACAGACCATTGGTGAGGAGCGAGGTTTTTTGCACCTTGCACAGACCTCACATGAAGTGACATAATTCAAAACAACCTTCCTGCAAGTGGGCCACCAAAAGAAACGAGAAAGAATTCCTGTGTCTTTAGAAATTCCTCTATGCCCAGCTATCTTGGAATCGTGAATGATTTGCAATACTCTTAATCTGACTGTTTCAGGAATATACAGACGTTGTCCCTGAATCCACACACCATTCTTAAAGACAAGACTTACGTCCCTTGGGGTTGTGCCAAAAAGGAATCCGCATGGTATGCTTCCTTGATGTCCTTAAGTAGTCTTGATTATGAATACTCCTAGGAATCTAGATCAGGAAGAATAGTCTTAGAGGAGTAATTTGGACGTGTCTCTGCTGATAAATCCTAGAGAGTGCATCAGCCTTTCCATTGCGCGATCCTGGTCTATAAGAGATGATAAAATTAAATTGATTTAAGAAAGATTCCAGCGAGCCTGGCGAGGAGTCAGGCACTTGCCGACCTATAAACTCAAGGTTACGATGGTCTGTCAGGACGACTATTTGCTGTGCAGCTCCCTGAAGATGTCATTCACCAAGTGTTGGAAAGTGGCTGGGGCGTACTCAGACCAAAAGGCATAACTAGATATTCAAAGTGTCCATAGCGTGACCTGAATGCAGTCTTCCATTCATCCCCAGGTCTAATACGGACTAAGTTATAGGCCCCACGAAGATCTAGTTTAGAAAAAATTTTGGCATGTCGCACTCTCTCCAATAACTCAGGGATTAAAGGCAATGGATAACGGTTTCTAATAGTAACCTTATTGAGTTCCCTATAGTCTACGCATGGTCTCAGAGATCCATCTTTCTTCTTTACAAAGAAGATGGGTGCACCTGCAGGAGATGAAGAGGGGCGTATGAAGCCCTTGGCTAGATTTTCATCTATGTAATCCTTTAAAGCCTTTAGCTCGGGCCCCGCCAGGGGGTAGATCTTACCAAAAGGTATCTCTGCTCCAGGCAATAATTCAATTGGACAATCATATGGACGGTGAGGAGGAAGCTGGTCAGCGTTCTTCTTGTCACATAAATCCACATAGTCCTGGTATACAGCTGGTAGTTCAGGGACTGACATGATTCCTTTAGGAACAGAGCAAGCTGAAACTTTTGGACTCATCTGTTTCTCTGGAAAGTGTAATTCCTTGGTCTCCCAGTTAATGGTAGGATTCTGAGCCTGCAGCCATGGTAGCCCTAGAATAATGGGAAAGTGGGGAGAAGAGATAAGCATAAAGGACAGTTTCTCTTGATGATCTTTACCCATAAGAACCCTCAAAGGCTCTGTTTCCTGATCCACTGGTCCAGAGGTCAGCAGGGAGCCATCCACAGTTTCCATCTGTACTGGAGTAGCCTTCTTCACTGAACGTATTCCCTGTTTCAGAGCAAAGGAGACATCCATAAAATTTCCACTTGCCCCTGAGTCGATCATAGCAGAGCTAGACACCCAAGCTGAGTCAACCCAGAGTTTGATGGAAAGAAAGCAATGAGGATTGTTTTTCTTACAACTCAGCTGGGACACCGCTGAGGAAACTTGAAAAATGGCAGCGTTTACACAGTCAACGTCCTCAGAGGTAACGGAGTTTAAGTCCGAGAAATCAAGATCTGTTGCTGCAGATCTCTCTGGAGCCTGAGGCTCGGACCTGACAGATCCCCTCTCGCAACACTCACAATGAATGAGTGCTGCAGTAGTCTTACGAGAACGGCTGGGGCAGTTTATAATGAAGTGCCCTGACTTACCACAATAGAAACATAGATTCTCCTTTAAAACGATGTTCCTTGCGTGCATCACTAACCCGTCGTTGTAAAGAGTCTACCTGCATGGGTTCAGGTTCAGGTTCCCGTGTAATCCTACTCAAAGGTTCCTTAGCTGGAGAGGAAGGTAGGAAAAGGTTAGTACGATTGCTTTCGAACCATCTCTCTTGCCTGCGTTCAGTCAGACGAGTATCAATACGGATGCAGTAGTTAATAAAGTCACCTAACGCAGTGGGAGGGTCGGCACGAGCAAGTTCATCCTTAATCAGTGGAGATAACCCCTTTCGAAAAATAGATTTTTTGGCGGAACTGTCCCAGGTGGTATCAAGGGCCCATCTCCTGAAATCCAAGGCATATTCAGCTACCGAGTGCTTACCTTGGCGCAAAGCTAACATGGCTGCTTCAGCTGTTGCACCTCGATTGGGGTCATCAAACACCTGCCCCATGGCTGAAATAAAATCATCAAGGTGATTCAAACAATCATCCTCAGTCTCAATCAGAGGGTTTGCCCACATTAAAGCCTTGTTGGTAAGCAACATAATTATAGTAAGCACCTTAGATCGTTCAGTGGGAAATTGTGAAGCATGTGCAGAAAAAAAAGATTGCATTGATTAATAAATCCCCTGAATTTCTCACGTTCACCGCCAAAACGAAAAGGGGGCAACTTGGGAATCCCAGCACTCGGGGCTACGGCAGGAGCCTGGACTCGCCCCTCTAGAACCTCAATCCTGGCTCGCAAATCCTGGGTAGTCTGTCCAACCACTTGCAAATTGTGATTATTGAGGTCCTGTAGATTTGTAAAACGGGTCTTTATATTCTGCAAATCTGCAAGGATATTATCAGTCACTCCGCAAAGTTCCTTTATGCGGGCCTCCATTTTCCAGATCTTTTAAGACAGGATTACTGGAAGAAGAGGAGAGAAAAAAAAAACAATAGTGTTCACCTGTGGCAACACTGCAGAGAGAAAAAAAAAAATTAAGGGAACTGCTCACCTGGAATGGTTGTGAGAAGTCACAACCACTATCATCACAGAAAGTTTCAACCAGACATCTGATATCCAGAGTTACAGCAGACAAAAAAGAGAAAGGGAAAAAAAAAAAAAAACAATAGTGTTTACCTGTGGTAACACTGCAAAAAGAAAAAACTTAAGGGAATTGCTCACCTGGAATGGTTGTGAGAAGTCACAACCACTGTCATCACAGAAAGTACAACCGGACGTCTGATATCCACAGTACAGCAGACACAGCCTTCCAGACCCAGCAGACACTAACGTTTTGGCTTCAGAATCTTGTAATGTATGTAGTACAGTTCATATAGCGTCTTGTGCTTGGGTGCGATGAAAACACAGGAGTCACAGGTTTGATATAGAAAAGTCCTGTATTACTTCATACAAGTTGGCAGAAATAGTCACACAGTTTGCAGACACAGAAACAGGAGACACAGCAGGCCAGAGTAATCCAAGCTCAGCAATCACTCTCCAATACAGATTCAGGATCTTCTTCTCTGTTACCGTAAGTCCATGCAAACGTGGGTCTTTCAAAGAGCAGGGTTCAGAGTCCACAAGTGCTTCAGAGTTCCTCAGTAGGAATAGCTGGAGTACAAGGTCCAAGGCTTACAGGAGTCAAGTCACAGGTTCACTGCAGGCTAGATTCTGAAGCACTGATTGCTCAGCTGTGGCTGCTTAAGAAGCAAAGGAGAGAATCAGGGCGGGAACATGCAAGCTGGAAACTCCATTTTGACTGAGGGCAAGATAGCTGCAGCAAGACAGAAAGTAAAATGGCTGACGAACAAACTGAGTTTCAGGAATATATACATAGAACCTTACACTAGGTTTGACCACTTCTATCACAGAAAAGCAGATTTTATTCGTCTCCCAATAGTGTGTCCCTCTCAAGAGTCTCGCTAGTGGGGTATCACAATCATTTTTTATGTCTCCCAAAGGTTCGCTCACCCTCCTTCTAAACTCTCTCCGTTTTCCCCAGATAATACAGGGAACAGGGACAAGTGGCCACGTAGACTACACCTGCAGTCTTACAATTTGAGAAGTCCCTCTGATAGAATGTTCTCCCAGGGGATGAACTTGTGAAAGATTTGTTGGATCTCATCCATTTACAGAAATTACAGTCTACACACTTATAAACCCACACGTCTTCCTATCCAGCCATGTACCTCATATGTAGGTTTTTTGTAGTGGCTGTGTACCAAATGATCTCTCATAGATTGTCCTCTCCTATAGGTGATCGTGTGGGTAGTCACCACCTCCCTTGGGTCCGGACCTATTCTTAGGATGTCCTAATGTCTCCAAAGTACATTCTGGATGTGGTCATGTTGGCTATCAAGCATGCCAATAAGCCTTGTAATGTAATTTTGGGAACTGGCTTTTTTTGCTTTTGTTTATTCAGTAAAATGGACTATCTATCCTTATTTTCTGCAGAAGTGCGGGCTGAATCAAGAATATATTGGGGATAACCTTTATCCCTAAACCGGCCATACATGTCCCCTACTTGTCTATGGAATTCCT
This sequence comes from Oophaga sylvatica, assembly GCA_033576555.1. NCBI lineage: Eukaryota > Metazoa > Chordata > Amphibia > Anura > Dendrobatidae > Oophaga > Oophaga sylvatica. The sequence continues at coordinate 17,166,430 of JARQOD010000003.1, forward strand.
GGATACTAGAGCAGTTCCTCCTCAATTTGAGGAACTGCCCTTTGGGTATACCTTTTCTGAGGGGGGCTGGGTGGCTGTCCCACTTTAGGAGGCTGTTGGTACTTATACTTCTATGACTCAGCAGACTCTCCCATATATCTGTTGTCAGTTCCTTTTGATTTGACAGTTGTATTGATCACTCCAGTATGGGAGCAAGTGATCTTCCGGTCCATGCATTCCAGCGCCGGAGTATGACACGTAGCGGAGGATGCGTGTCACTTCCGGCCTGCGCACTCCAGCACTTTGCGCTCTTGGACTTGGCGTGCCCTCCAGTATGCTTGTATTTATGAGTTTCAGAGTGGGAAAGCATTCGGGAGATGGACCTGCACATATCCTGCCATCTTGCGGTGTGGAGCATGCGCAATATGATAGTATCTTTATGTTCATTCAATAGAAAGTGAGGGACTGTTTGAGGAGTGGTCTGGTCAAGTGGGCTATTGAAAAGGACCCTCTGACTGAGGACACATGTACCTCATACAGTATTTCATGAGCTGACATCATTATCATTACTGCAAATTTATATTAAGGACCTGTAACTCTGCTCTTCACCTCGCCAAACAGACCGACTTCACCACCCTGATCTCCTCACTATCCAACAGCCCCAAGAAACTTGTTGACACCATTGACTCCCTCCTCAGGCCGAAAGCACAAGTCCCTATCACAGACATTTGTGCTGATGACCTGGCCTCCCACTTTATAGAGAAAACAGATAATATCCATCAGGAAATCCTCTCTCAGCTACCAGGTGTCGTGACTCCCATCCCTCCCTGCATTTACCCTAGTTCACTCTCCACATTTGATCCCATCACAGAAAAATAAATCTCCAGGTTCCAGCCTTCTTCTCATCTGACTACATGCACTACTGACCCCATTCCCTCACATCTTCTCCAGTCTCTCTCTCCAGTCATCACAACTCACCTAACTACAATCTTTAATCTCTCCCTCTCCTCAGGCATGTTCCACTCCTCCTTCAAACACTCTATCATTACTCCAATATTAAAGAAATCCGCTCTTGACCCATCCTGCACAAACAACTAGAGACCAGTCTCCAATTTCCCCTTCATCTCTAAACTCTTGGAGCGCCTTTTCTACTCCCTCCTTACTCTTTACTTCTCCACTCACTCCCTCCTAGACCTTTCACAGTCCGGCTTCCGCCCCCTACATTCAACAGAAACTGCACTCATCAAAGTGACCAATGACCTTCTGACAGCAAAATGTAATGGTGACCACTCTGCTCATTCTTCTCGACCTTTCTGCAGCTTTCCACACTGTTGACCACCATCTCCTACTCTCTAGGCTCCAGTCACTAGGCATTAAGGACACTGCTCTCTCCTGGTTCTCTTACCATCTTTCTGACCGCTCCTTCAGTGTTTTGTTTGCTGGCTCCACTTCATCTACTCTTCTTCTCACTGTTGGGGTACCTCAGGGCTCAGGCATTTGCCCCCTTCTCTTCTCTCTCTACATGGCCCTAATTGGACAGACCATCAGCAGATTTGGCTTTCAGTACCATCTTTATGCTGATGACACACAACTATACACGTCATCCCCTGACCTTACCCCCGCTGTATTACAGAATGCCAGTGACTGTCCGCAGGCTACAACATCATGTCCACTCTCTATCTGAAACTCCCGCCGTCTACTAACCTCCCTAAATCTGACATTTCCCTCTCCGTGGTTGGGTGTAATTACACCCCGGCAGCAGAAGCGCCGTCTGGGTGTTATGTTTGACACCAATCTCTCCTTCACCTCCCATATACAATTTCTTTCCCACTCTTGCCGCTTACACCTAAAGAACATCTCTAGAATCCGCCCTTTTCTCACCATGGAGACAACAAAAACCCTCACTTGTCGCGCTGATCCACTCCCGCCTCCCCCTCACTCGACTTTCCCCTCTCCAGTCCATCCTTAGTGCAGCAGCCAGTGTCGTTCAGTACTCGGACGCGTCCGCTCTTTGCCAGTCATTACACTGGCTGCCCATTCATTATAGGATCCAATTCAAAGTACTTGTTCTCACCCACAAAGCTCTCCGCTCTGCAAACGACTTTTGACTACCCTCTGCACTAATCCGACCTCCCACTCCCAACTTCAAGACTTCTTCCGCGTTGTGCCAATCCTCTGGAATGCTCTACCCCAATAAATTAGGACCAACCACAACTTGCAGTTTTAGATGCTCCCACAAAACACATTTGTTCAGAGCAGCCTATCATGTTCCCAAATCAAAGCCATTTTATGTGTAAGTGTGTGTAGCCCATTCACTATCTCTATCCCCCACTCCCTCAAGATGGCTGGACCATCATTAATAATAATAATAATAGTTTTATTTCTATAGTGCCGACATATTCCGCAGCACTTTACATTTAAGAGGGGACTTGTACAGACAATAGACATTACAGCATAACAATAAGCACATAGATCAAAACAGATACCAAGAGGAATGAGGGCCCTGCTCGCAAGCTTACAATCTATGAGGAAAAGGGGAGACTCGGAAGGTAGATGGTAACAATCGCTTTCGTTGTTCAGACCAGCCAAAGTGTAAGAATCGAGTGTTCATGTAATGCTGCATGAACCGGTTATCAGCCTAAGTATGTAACAGTACAGACACAGAGGGCTATTAAATGCATAAAGCATGCGAGAACATGATACAAGGAACCTGGTTATGGTAAAAGATTTTGAATGGGCAATGCAGGGACAGTTAGGTTAAATCATTGAGATGGTAGGCCAGTCTGAACAAATGCGTTTTTAGGGCATGCTTAAATTAAAACTGTGGGGATTGGGGATTAATCATATTAACCTGGGTAGTGCATTCCAAAGAACTGACGCAGCACGTGAAAAGTCTTGGAGACGGGAGTGGGAGGTTCTGATTATTGAGGATGTTAACCTCAGGTCATTGGCAGAATGGAGGGCATGGGTAGGCTGGTAGGCTGAGACAAGGGAGATGTAGGGTGGTGCTGAGCCATGGAGTGTTTTGTGGGTGAGGGTAATAAGTTTGTACTGGATTCTGGAGTGGATGGGTAACCAGTGTAATGACTGGCACAAGGTGTAACGATTGGTGAGAAATATGATCCTGGCTGCAGCATTCAAGATAGATTGGAGCGGGGAGAGTTTGGTAAGAGGGAGACCGATTAGTAGAGAGTTACAATAGTCCAGACAAGAATGAATAAGAGAAACAATAAGAGTTTTTGCAGAGTCGAAAGTAAGAAAAGGTCGAATGCTAGAGATATTTTTGAGGTGGAGATAACAAGAGCGAGCCAGTGATTGGATGTGGGGGTGAATGAAAGCAAGTATTACCCCAAGACAGAGAGAGTTGCTGGGGAGTAATGGTGGAACCACACACGGAAATGGCAATGTTGGGCATAGGTACATTAGTAGAGGGAGGAAAAACAAGGAGTTCAGTTTTTGACAGGTTCAGTTTCAGATAGAGGGAGGACCTGATGTTAGAGACAGTGGTAAGACAACCACTGGTGTTTTCTAAAATGGCAGTCATGATATCAGGAGAAGTGTATAATTGGGTGTCATCAGCATAGAGATGGTACTGGAAACCAAATCTACTGATTGTTTGACCAATATGAGCAGTATTCAAAGAGAAAAGGAGGGGGCCAAGGACTGATCCTTGAGGATCCCCAACAGTAAAGGGAAGATGAGAGGAAGAGGAGCCAGCAAAACATACAGTGAAGGAGCGGTCAGAGAGATAGGTGGAGAACCAGGCGAGAACGGTGTCCTTGAGGCCGATGGAGCAGAGCATAGTGAGGAGGAGCTGATGATTCACAGTGTCGAATGCTGCAGAGAGATCCAAGAGAATTCGCATGGAGTAGTGACCATTAGATTTAGCTGTTAGTAGATCATTAGAGACTTTAGTGAGGACAGTTTCAGTAGAGTGTAAAGAGTGGAAACCAGATTGAAGAAGGTCGAGAAGAGAGTTATCTGAGAGATAGCGGATAAGAGGGGTGTGGACCAGGTGTTCCAGGAGTTTAGAGATGAAGGGAAGATTAGAGACAGGTCTATAGTTAGCACCACAGTTTTGGTCGAGGGATGGTTTTTTGAGTAATAGATGTATGATGGCATGCTTAAATGAGAAGGGAAAGATACCGGAAGAGAGAGAGGTTGAATATTCTTGTTAGGTGATAGGTGACAGCGGTGGAAAGAGACTGGAGGAGATGTGATGGGGTCACTGGTGCAAGTAGTCGGGTGAGAAGATGCAAGGAGACTGATTACTTCTTCTTCTGTGACTGGTTCAAAGTGAGAGAGTGAGCTAGATACAGTGAGGGAGGGAGGACAGTGCATGGTATGAGAGGTTTGGGAGATAATTTCCTGTCGGATATGGGCAATTCTTTCTTTGAAATAATTGGCCAGATCGTCAGCGTGGAGATCCTTGGTTGGGGCCTGCACTATCATTGTAAATACACACCTGAACTTTGTTTGTATCTCCCCTACCTCATTGTAGATTGTAAGCTCTCATGAGCAGGGTCGTTTTATTTTTCTTTAATTATTGTTACTTATGACTGTTGTGTTTGAAACTATTAAACTGTTAAGCACTGCGGAATATGTTGGCGCTATATAAATAAAGATTATTTTATTATTACATCGGGCCTCCTGATGAGCATTGATGCACACTTTGATGCTTGAGTGCTAATCTTGTTACTCTGCTCAGATTGTACTACAGTTAATACGTTATAGGTGTGTCATAATTGGGTGGAGTCGGTTTTTGGATACCAAGGATCCATTTATATTTGTTTAAAAACTGAGCCCCCAAACAAATGAGGTTTATTATACTGTTAAGTCTTTTGAGCCGGCAAAGTGTTGGGCTTTATTATATTTATAGGACATTGGAGGGACAGTCGCCGAGTGGGGGTGCCAATGTCGAATCAATAGGGTGCCAACCTCTGCTGACAGGCAGAATTGAGAGAGTAGCGCCGGATTAGTGCTCTCTGAGAAGGGTCACATTACTAATATCTGCTCTATGTATCTTGTTATATCTAATATTATGGGTGTTGTGCTGTTTACCCCCCAGTGCTGTAGACATGATATTGTCTAGTGATAATGGTTCCCTATATATGTACAATAAATGGCATCACCCAACCACTAACCATGAGTGAAGAAAAAGTTTTGGTGTTATCATTCATATTCTCTGAAAAAAGGCCAAGAAAGCAAAAAATCTGCCGGGGTATGTAAACTTTTGAGTACAACTGTATTTATGGGTTTGTAACACATTTTATATACACACGTGGTCAAAATTGTTGGTACCCCTCGTTGAATCACAGAAAAACCCACAATGGTGACAGAAATAACTTGAATGTGACAAAAGTAATAATAAATCAAAAATCTATGAAAATGAACAAATGAAAGTCAAACATTGCTTTTCAACCATGCTTCCACAGAATTTAGAAAAAATAAAACTCATGAAATAGGCCTGGACAGAAATGATTGTACCCTTAACTTAATATTTTATTGCACAACCTTTTGAGGCAATCACTGCAATCAAACGATTCCTGTAACTGTCAATGAGACTTCTGCATCTCTCGACAGGTATTTTAGTCCACTCCTCAAGAGCAGTTGTCCAGTTGTCTCGTGTTTGAAGATTACCTTTTTCAGACGGCATGTTTCAGCTCTTTCCAAAGATGCTTAACAGGATTTAGGTCAGGGCTCATAGAAGGCCACTTCAGAATAGTCCAATATTTTCCTCTTAGCCATTCTTGGGTGTTTTTAGCTGTGTGTTTTTGGTCATTATCCTGTTGCAAGACCCATGACCTGTGACTGAGACCAAGTTTTCTGACACTGGGCAGCACATTTCTCTCTAGAATCCCTTGATAGTCTTAAAATTTCCTTGTACCCTGCACAGATTCTAGACACCCTGTGCCAGATGCAGCAAATCAGCCCCAGAACATAACAGAGCCTCCTCCATGTTTCACAGTAGGGACAGTGTTCTTTTCTTGATATGTTTCATTTTTCCGTCTGTGAACATAAAGCTGATGTGCCTTGCCAAAAAGTTCCATTTTTATCTCATCTGTCCATAGGACATTCTCCCAGAAGCTGTGTGGCTTGTCAACATGTAGTTTGGCAAATTCCAGTGTGGCTTTTTTATGATTTTTTTTCAACAATGGTGTCCTCCTTGGATGTCTCCTGTGAAGTAAACGTTGCCTCATATAACAACGGATGGAGCGATCTGACACTGATGTTCCTTGAGCTTGAAGTTCACCTTTAATCTGTTTAGAAGTTTTTCTGGTCTCTTGTTACCATTCTTATTATCCGTCTCTTTGATTTGTCATCAATTTTCCTCCTGCAGCCACGTTCTGGGAGGTTGGAAAAAGTCCCATGGAGCTTACATTAATGAATAATATGTACAACTGTAGTCACAAGAACATCAAGCTGCTTGGAGATGGCCTTATAACTTTTAGGCTGTGTGCACACGTTCAGGTTTTTTTTGTTTTTGCGGCGGTTTTCCACTGCAAAAATGCTTAAAAAACGCATGCATTAAGCATCCAATGATTAGAATGCATTCTGCAATTTTTGTGCACATGGTGCGTTTTTTTTCCGCGAAAAAAAAAATGCATCGCGGTAAAGAACGCAGCATGTTCATTAATTTTGCTGTATTTTTGCGCATTTCCCGCTATATTATTGACCTAGAATGTTCAGGAAAAAACGCGGTAAAACCGCAATGAAAACACATCTGGATTTCCTTGGAAAAAGTCTGGTTTTTCTCAGGAAATTTCTGCAAAGAATCCTGAACGTGTGGACATAGCCTTACATTTAACATGTTTGTCTATAATTTTCTTTCTAATCTCCTGAGACAACTCTTTCCTTCACTTCTGGTCCATGTTGAGTGTGATACACACCATGTCACAACAGCACAGTGAGTATCTGTTGCCCTCTATACAGGCTCACTCACTGATTCCAAGATTGTAGACACCTGTAATGCTAATTAGTGAACACACCTTGAGTTAACATGTCCCTTTTATCACAAAAATATTTAGACTTGAGAGTCCTCAGTGGTTGATACCTTTTAATGGCTAACTGAAAAGATGGTAACAAATTGCAAGCTTTCGAGACTACTCAGGTCTCTTCATCAGGCATAGACTAATACAACATCTGAAGAATCACATATTTATACACAAAATAGCACAGAAAAAAATGCAATAGGTAGGACAAGTGACATGAAGCAGAACTGTCATTATGGCAGAGGGATTAACATAAATATGACTAGTTCATAGATAAGGAGTGAAGGTTTTATTACCCTCTGATTGGGGTCTGGTATTGTGTTGTGATGACCCTAAAAGGTCAGGGAGGCAGATTCCTTAATTGTTGTAGAACGACATAAAACTCTGGGATATATTCATCCCAGCACTAAGAGTGTCAAAGGTCATCATAAGTTTATATTCCCAGACTTTTCTATCCTTCTCAGATTTGAAGTTAGATTTTAATACAAGTAATTCCATATCTGTCATGCTATGACCGGGCATACAAAAGTGTTTGGCCACAGGTAAATCCATTCTTTTTTCTCTTATCGTGTGGCGATGAGAATTCATCCTTGTTCTCAGTTTTTGCCCGGTCTCCCCCACATACAGACCCCCAGTTGGACATTTAGTACATATAATTAGGTACACCACATTAGATGTGATGCAGCTGAAAGTACCTGGTATCTTGTAGTCCTGATGGGAGTTGGGGATCTTTATCCTGTCCGTGGTCATTATAGATGTACAGGTCTTGTCCAACATATCTTAAATGGGACAGTTTCCATCCTAAACACATAAAAAACTCTATTGTCTACAGCCAAGCCATCAGATACAACCGTATATGTTCCAACCCCATGGATAGAGATGAACACCTTGGTCGCCTCAGAAAGACTTTTTTGAACCAGGGCTACCATCCAAGAACAATTGAAAACCAAATTACAAGAGCCACCAGAATATCAAGGAATCACCTGCTACATTACAAAGCTAAAGAAGAAAATAACCGGGTGCCTCTAGTGGTCACCTACAATCCAAGTCTGGAGATGCTAAGGGGAGCTGCACGGAAACTACAACCTTTACTACAAAAAGATGCCCGATTACAATCCATATTTCCAGACCCCCCACTACTATGTTTTAGGCAGCCCCCAAATCTAAGAAGCATCATTGTCAGAAGCTCCCTGTCCTCCCCAACAGCTGCAGGAACCTTTCCTTGCAGACAAAAGAAATGCAAGACCTGTACATCTATAATGACCACGGACAGGATAAAGATCCCCAACTCCCATCAGGACTACAAGATACCAGGTACTTTCAGCTGCATCACATCTAATGTGGTGTACCTAATTATATGTACTAAATGTCCAACTGGGGGTCTGTATGTGGGGGAGACCGGGCAAAAACTGAGAACAAGGATGAATTCTCATCGCCACACGATAAGAGAAAAAAGAATGGATTTACCTGTGGCCAAACACTTTTGTATGCCCGGTCATAGCATGACAGATATGGAATTACTTGTATTAAAATCTAACTTCAAATCTGAGAAGGATAGAAAAGTCTGGGAATATAAACTTATGATGACCTTTGACACTCTTAGTGCTGGGATGAATATATCCCAGAGTTTTATGTCGTTCTACAACAATTAAGGAATCTGCCTCCCTGACCTTTTAGGGTCATCACAACACAATACCAGACCCCAATCAGAGGGTAATAAAACCTTCACTCCTTATCTATGAACTAGTCATATTTATGTTAATCCCTCTGCCATAATGACAGTTCTGCTTCATGTCACTTGTCCTACCTATTGCATTTTTTTCTGTGCTATTTTGTGTATAAATATGTGATTCTTCAGATGTTGTATTAGTCTATGCCTGATGAAGAGACCTGAGTAGTCTTGAAAGCTTGCAATTTGTTACCATCTTTTCAGTTAGCCATTAAAAGGTATCAACCACTGAGGACTCTCAAGTCTAAATATTTTTCTATCTACTGGCTAACACGGTACGAAGATACACATCTTTCCTATACCTTTTATCACATTATTTTCAGGGGCACCATCATTTCTGTCCAGGACTATTTCATGAGTTATATTTTTTTTTAATTCTGTGGAAGCATGGTTGAAAAGCAATGTCTAACTTTCATTTGTTCATTTTCATAGATTTTTGATTATTACTTTTGTCAGATTCAAGTTATTTCTGTCACCATTGTGTGTTTTTCTGTCATTAAACGAGGGGTACCAACAATTTTGACCACGTGTAGGGTACTCTAGGGGACTTCAAAGAGAGCCACCGAGTAGCTAGGGGCGCCATATCATTCCCACCTAAGTGCCAACCTCCGCTGTCAGGCAGCATAGAAATACATGCAGCCGCGCACTCTGGTCCGAGAGCGGGCGGCCATGCCGGGTGTTGATGCGAGAAAGTCGTGCGACTAACTCGCATCACACTCGCCAGTGTGACGCCGGCCTAAGATATATATCTGCGTGTTGTGTGCCAGTGTAAGAAAATTGTAGAGGTGGTATAAATAAAATTCTTATTTTAATATATTACGGTAGGTCCCTATATGATTTTCTCTTTACCTCTCCAGACAAAATGGGGGAAAACTAAACACTTTTATTAATAATTTTTTTTTTTATTACAGTTTTTTTTTTTTTGTAGGGAAATTGCAGTAAAATGTCCCCAATCCCTTTTCCCTTCCCCCAATCCAGAATGCTGGGGTGAGATTATCTCTCCAGAGACCCCTGTACAGGAATATTCGGGCTCCAGCCCCATTATACAGAAGAATAGCGCCATCTCCAGAGTTCTTACACAGGACACAGAGATCAGACAAGGTCTCATATTCAGGCAGTTTCTAGTTTACTCCAACCCTCTTTATATGACCGAGATCAGAGTCTCATTATACCGAGTAGAGAAGCTCCAGGGACAAAGATCCCGTCTGCTCCTAACACGCTGGGGCAGTGTCATACTGAAGAACATTGGGCCCACCAGAGAATGTGATTCTGAGGGCCCACCTTTCTCCCCTACTCAAAAGCCCCATAGCCGCTGCAAGGTTTGCACTATGAAGTTTCCTGAAGGAGAAGGCAGGGCCCACTGGAGGATTCTCCAGTTCTCTGGTGAGCCAGTCCAACCCTGCACTGGGGGCCAGGAGTATCCAGCCACGGGGTCCGGATTCTCTCATTTGTGGCCCCAGCGTTTCTTGTAGAATAAATCGAAGCTGGGGGTATACGGGTGTATACAGCATACACAGAGGGGTCTGCGACCGAATCTGTGGATATACAGGTGTATACAGAGTACACAGAGGGGTCTGTAAACGAAGCTGGGGGTATATGGGTGTATACAGAGTACACAGAGGGGTCTGTAACTGAAGCTGGGGGTATACGGGTGTATACAGCGTACACAGAGGGGTCTGTGACCAAAGCTGGGGGTATACGGGTGTATACAGCATACAGAGGGTTCTGTGACCGAAGCTTGGGGTATACCGGTGTATACAGCATACACAGAGGGGTCTGTGACCGAATCTGGGGATATACGGGTGTATACAGAGTACATAGAGGGGTCTGTGACCGAAGCTGTGGGTATACAGCGTACACAGAGGGGTCTGTGACCTAAGCTGGGGGTATACGGGTGTATACAGCATACACAGAGGGGTCTGTGACTGAATCTGGAGATATATGGGTGTATACAGAGTACATTGAGGGGTCTGTGACCGAAGCTGGGGGTATACAGTGTACACAGAGGGGTCCGCACATACGTGGCTCTGCTTCGTACACCTTGTACACAAGCGGCTCCGCTCCGTACACACACGGCTCTGCTCCGTACACTTCGTACACACTCGGCTCCGCTCCATACACCTCGTACACACATGGCTCCGCTCCGTACACCTCGTACACACATGGCTCCGCTCCTTACACCTCGTACACACACGTCTCCGCTTCGTACACCTCGTACTCACAAGGCTCCGCTCTGTACACCTCATACACACGGCTCTGCTCCGTACACACTCGGCTCTGCTCCCTACACCTCGTACATACGCGGCTCCGCTCCATACACCTCGTACACACGTGGCTCCGCTCCGTACACCTTGTACTCACACGGCTCCGCTCCGTACACCTCGTACACACACGGCTCCGCTCTGTACACTTCGTACATACTCGGCTCTGCTCTGTACACCTTGTACACACACAGGTTCTGCTCCATACACCTCGTACACACACAGCTCCGCTCCATACACCCAGTACACACACGGCTCCGCTCTGTACACCCCCTACACACATGGCTCCGCTCCGTACACACGCGGCTCCGCTCCGTACACCTCGTACACACACGGCTCTGCTACATCCACACTGTAAACCCCTCCTGACCCCACACAAACTTCACACCAGCACCATGACAACCAGCACCGCAGAGTCCTGCATACACTGAGGCCCCTGATCATGTGACCCCTGACTCCTCCCCTCCTGTGACCTCATCACAGGTCCTGTGCACAGAAGAGCCATAGAAATATCCAGCCGCGGTGGTCTCAACAAACTCCATTCTTTTCTTGCAGGGGCCGCAGTGGATTCATCCTGGATCCATAGAGCTGAATAGAGGAGCGATGTTCCTTCAGTCTGAGGAGAATTGATGGTGACGTTTCTCCAACATCCATTTTACCGAGTAAATCCCCCCAGGACTGTAGCAGGTAAAGACCCCAATATCCACAGGTGTCCCTTCTTATTGGGGGGAAAAAGCCAAAAAAGAGCATCTTATCCAGAGGGAATAAACCCTCGTATATGGAGAATTTGGCATAAGATAACTCCTGTCTTGATGTTCTTAAAACAAGCTTTTCTAAAAGCCTCAAACTTCTGTGTGTGAATCAGACCTGAGATCTAACATGATAGAAGATTACAGTGCGGGGAAGACGGGAAACATTCATATAGACGCCGGTGGTGATGGAGTCAGTGACGACTCTGGTCAAATATGTTTCTAGAGCCGTAGTAGAAGATGAAGATGGCGTCCTCATCATGAAGTAGTTATTTCTCCTGTCACGTGTAATGAATATCTCCTGCAGTATTACTAATGCCGATTCCAGTGTCTGTAAATGAGAGGAGAATTAGCGTTATGGAAGATGAGTCTATGAGGAACGTATTCAGCTGCCGACTCCGAGGAAGAAACTGCTTGTTGTCTGTGGCCTAAATATATAGGATTTATTAGTAGATGTCAGGGAAAAAACTGAATATAAAATTAAAAAATTCCATTGCTGATTGGCTCCCCGCCAGTTTCCATATTTTCTGGTCAGACCCATGGTCTTGTGATTCCTACAACCAACCAGTTGCCGAAGCAGTAAGTAACATAGCCAGTGATTGGGAGCATGGAGGAGATGTTTTAGGCCTCTTTCACACATCCGTCTTTTTGTGTCAGGCATAATCCGTCGAACACCTGAAGGGACGGATCCGGCACTGAAATAAAAAAACTGATGCAACGGATCCGTTTTTTTGCTGGATCCGACCTGAACTTTTGAACCCAGAAAAAGAGGGTTTCTGATGCCCGGAGACACTGGAAAATGTAGTAGTAGTGTAGTAGTAGTAAGGCTCCGGCAAAAAAAAAAAACGTTACATGCTCCGTTTTGTCCGGCCGCCGGAATGTACATTTTTCGCCGGATCCGGACAAAAATGGATACAACGCAATGACATCAGGCACGATCCAGCGCTAATGAAAGTCAATGGTAAAAAAACGCATCCGGTACCGGATTCGTTTTTTTACCAACACGCCGGATCATGCCTGATACAAAAAGACGGATGTGTGAAAGAGGCCTTAGTCAGCAATTCAACTTATGTTCCAGCCAGTACAAGATTAGAGAATACAACATCTACTTGTGCTATCTCCTGATATGTTTCTCTTATTATCTCAGTAATTGTATTATTACACAGGATTTTTATGATGTTACATCGGCTCATCTTCTCATTCAGGTCTCTACAATATCGGATCCTCTCAGTAAAGATCTTCTATATGAGAGAATTTTCCTGATTTTTCCATCAAGGATGGATGTGGACAGAGACAAGATGGCGGAGAGAATATTACACCTCACCCTAGAGATCCTCTTCCGGCTTACTGGAGAGGTGAGAGATTCTGATGACGTCACATTACATCATTCTTATCTATGGGAATAACAGATGGACAGAACTGGAGAGGTGAGGACTCTGGAAATGTCTGTAGTGAGATTTATTAATGTGTCTCTCCATAACCAGGATTACACAGTAGTGAAGAAGACCTCTAGTGACCGCTGTCAGGACCCTGTGTCTGAGGGATGGGGAAGACCCCTGAGCCCAATCACAGGGCCTCCACCTCACCCTCTGATACATGAGGACTTCAATGACCAGAAGATCCTAGAACTCACCTACAAGATGATTGAGCTGCTGACTGGAGAGGTGACACTGCTGGGAATGCTGGGACATTATACAGTAACGCTATGACGGGATCAGGGGGATGACGGTATCATTGTATGTGTCAGGTTCCTATAAGATGTCAGGATGTCACTGTCTATTTCTCCATGGAGGAGTGGGAGTATTTAGAGGGACACAGAGATCTGTACAAGGACGTCATGATGGAGGTTCCCCAGCCCCTCACATCACCAGGTAATAGACAGGACTAAATACACACGACCTATAATTATCTGTATGTAAAGAATGAATTCAGTCCCTGTATGTGTTTCCTCCAGATCTATCCAGTAAGAGGACAACACCAGAGAGATGTCCCCGTCCTCTTCTTCCACAGGACTGTAAACAAGAAGATCCCAGTGTTCCTCAGGATCATCAGGTAGATGGAGAAAGATGTCATGAGATCTCCCCTATGATGTGTAGACGGCTGTGAAGGTCTTGTGCTCAGTCTTGTTTTATCCACCAGTATTATATGATTTATACTTGTGTAATGAGAACGGTGGAGATGGCAGGATTAGAGCTGATCATAGATGTGACTTCTCCATCTGTCTGTGACTTTTACAATATTTGTTTCAGGGTGAAGATCTGACCATATTAATACTACAGAGACATATGTGAGGGGTGATGAGCGGTGTAAAGAGGAGATTCCGACATATGACTACCCAGGTGAGTAATAACCACTAAATGCAAAGTCACAGATTCTTCTCAGTCACCGGCTACGGCTCCTTTATCGGTGGTGTAGTCTGACCATATCACAATCAAATGATCACCATTTTGCCTATTGACCATAACATTCTCCTCCACCCAAAACTGTTGAAATAACTTTGGTCATTGAAAGCCCTTTTCTATAGAACTTACCACCTGGAGGATCCACCTACCCCTGGGATTAGGAGACGCTGACCGTTACCTGCCCAGATCTGTAAACTACAAAGCCAAATGACACCGTACGTAGAATGTGCTGACAAGTTAGAAAATCACTTGAAGAAAAATATTATGATTGTCCTCTAAGAGAAAGCGGAGGGTAATGATGCTGTTGGCTTCCTAGATCCCTGATATCTTATTGGATGAATCTACCTTCTTTCTTCTGTGCTGCTGAATGAGCTCATAAGGTCCCTACAAGACCAGGTCCAGTCTTTCTGGCCAAACTTCACTTTTCTGATCGACAACAGTAAATGTGTAGTAAGGGCCAAGTGTGATTTTCTGTACAATAACAGCAGAGTTTCCCTTTATCCCGAATTTCAATTTCCTTTAAAAACAGACGATCGTCAAACAGGATCACGATAAACTACATAAAAAACATTACATCTGAGCCATGATATATCTCTAAGCTGTGTGTGGCTGTTGGCTGTAATATACATTTATTCACGCCTGCAGCAGATGTGTTGACATGGCTCGAGCCCTGGTTTCATGGATTCACTCCACGTCATAAATTACATTATGTTTTGATCCTAAGGAATTCAGATTACTGCACAATATCTCCTAAAATGGGGAGCACTAATACTTTCCTTACTCCTCTGCTCAGGACTCATAGTAGCTCCAATGGTCCACCATAAATGAGTGCAACTCCTGTTTAGTGTTGGAGCTCACCGATCATACATATGTTGTTGGTAAAAATGCAACATAGAATAAAAAAAGTCCTTTTTTACGGGTTCATTCTGTATGATAGTTTGATTGTAGTGGGATCGGCCTGTCTCACTTCTGTGAGTCTCTAACTCCCTGGTTGTCTTTATAGAAAGGTCTCCATTGCTTCTTCCAAATACCCGAGATATAAATTTAAAACACCTCAACTCTCCACTATTATAAAAAGTTCTATTTAACCCCTTTCTGACATCAGACGTAGTAATCCGTCCATGTGCCCTGGGCCTATTTGACCAGGGATGGATTATTATGTCCGCGCGGGCAATCGCCGCCAAGTATCAGCTGATTCTGACAGCTTACACCCGACACTAAGTGCCAGGAGCGGTCACAGACGGCTCCCTGCACTTTAATCCCTGAAATGTTGCTATCGAACACGATTGCAGCATTCCAGGAGCCGGCAAAGGGTCAATAGCCCCTCTGCCTTTGGATCGGAGATTCCGAGGCGTGACGCGGAGTATCAATCGTTGCCATGGTGACCCGAAGCCGTCATGACGACATCCGGGTCACCAGAACTAGAAAACTTCTGATCATGCCAAGTGCAAGATGAGCAAGTTTGTCTGTCAGTGCAGAGCTGACAGTTTCTACAGCATGGGGATGATGCTGCATCCATTTGCTATAGAAGTGATCAGTCTGAAAAAAATGATAGTCCCATAGTGGGACAAAGTAAAAAAAAGTAAAACATTTTTTTTAAATAATTGTAAAAATAATAAAAAATGTCAAAACATACTGTATCTTAAAATAAACATTTGAATGAAAAAAAAATATAAACATTGAAAGTACACATATTTGATATCGCCACATCCGCAACGACCCAACCTATAAAACTGTCTCACTAGTTAACCCCTTTAGTGAACACCATAAAAAATAAATGAAAAAGGCAAAAATCAATGCTTTATCATCATACCGCTGAACAAAAAGTAGAAGAAAACGCAATCAAAAAGACGTATATAAATAAACATGGTAACGCTGAAAACGTCATCTTGTCCTGCAAAAAAATGAGCCGCCATACAGCATCATCAGCGAAAAAATAAAAAATTTATAGCTCGCAGAATAAAGCGATGCAAAAATAATTCTTTCTATAAAATAATTTTCATTGTATAAAAGCGCCAAAACATAAAAAAACCGATATAAATGAAGAATCGCTGTAATCGTACTGACCCGAAGAATAAAACTGCTTTATCAATTTACCACATGCTGAACGGTATAAACGCCCCCTCCAAAAAAAATAAATTCCTGAATTGCTGGTTTCTGTTCATTCTGACTCTCAAAAATTGGAAAACAAAAGCAATCAAAAATGTCATATGCCCGAAAATGGTACCAATAAAAACGTCAACTCGTTCTGCAAGAAACAAGCCCTCACATGACTCTCTGGGCCAAAATGTGTAAAAATTAAAGCTCTCAAAATGTGGTGATGCAAAAACTAGTTTTTGCAATAAAAAACATCTTTTAGTGTGTGACAGCAGCCAATCATAAAAACCCGATATAAATCTGGTATCACTGTAATCGCACCGACCCGGAGAATAAAGTTGCCTAATCACTTATACCGCACGAGGAACGGCATAAAAAAATAAAACCAATTATTCACATGCTGTTGATTTTTTTCATTCTGCCTCCTAAAGATTGCAGTAAGGCTCAGTGCACATTTATCCTGCGCTCTGTGCTGAGCACTTGCACTGGGGTTTCTGTGTAAATCCCTGAAATACATTATTCAGACTGAACCTCTGGCTTAAAATTCCCTGTAATGAGGCAGATGGAGGCACTGTGGATGCCTTCTGACCTGTGATCCGGTGGTGTCCATCTTTTAAGGATTACATAAAAGTGCAGTTGGCCACAGTTTTGTGCACTTCCAAAAAGAAGCACACCACTGAACAGAGGTCAGACGGAGGACAGAGTAACTTTGCTGCCTGATTATAGTGAATGGATCCCTCAGGGGTTTCATCTGTCACGTCACTCGGAGATTTAGATGGAAACCACAAAGTCAGCGTAGAGCTCCGGATAAATGTGATCCCAAACGTTATGTAAAATGTTCCCAATTAAGCTCCAACTGAAACCGCAAAAAAAGCAAGTCCCCACTCATGTCTGTCATCTGTTAACGGAAATATAGGGGGCTTCCCCATTACTGGTAGCACAAAGGCTCTGGAAAAGCGAAGTGGCTCCTCACCCGCCAAGCGAAATTCAGCAAATTCTCTGCTCCCAAATCCAAATGCCCCCTCCCTTCTGAGCACCGCAGTGTACCTAAACCACACATAGGGGCCCACAATGGCATTTCTGAAGTGATGAGAGCCCGGCCAACTTACCGGTGCATGCCTCCAGAAGCACAGGCAGGGCATAACGTACTGGTGACTGCAGCGTACCGGTCACTACAACGGCAGTTTGCAATTTTCCCTCGGCAACATTCATTGCTGCTTATTTCTGGAAAATACCCATGGAGTCAAAATCATCACTAAACCTGTAGATAAATGGGGTCACTTGAGGGGGGATTCTGCTCTTATAGCAATTAGTGGCTCTGTATTTGGAGTCAAACTGTTCTAGAAAAATCTTGCCTCCAGGAGGCAAATAGCGCTTTGTTCCTCCCGAGTCTCTCCTTGTGACTAAATTGTGCTATACAGCCACAAATGGGGTATTGCCACGTTCAGTAGAAAGTGTAGGACAAATGTTGGTGCCATTTTTACCCACTTCTGGTGTGAAAATGTAAAATCTTTGGCTAAAACAAAATTTTGGTGGTTAAAATGTGGTTATTTTGTCTTCACTACCCAATGATATAAAATTCTGTGACACACCTATGGTGTCCATATGATCACTGCACCCCTAGACAAATTCATGGGGGAGCGTAGTTTGTAAAATGAGTTCACATATAGGGGGTTTCTGTTGTTCTTGCACCTCAGGTGCTCTGCCTATGTGACCTGGCACCCTCAAACCATTCCAGCAAAATCTGAACTCCAATATGGCGCCTTTTCCCTTTTGAGCTTTACACTGTGCCTCAAAAGTAGTATTCCCCCACATATGGGGAATCAGCCTACTCAGGAGAAATTGCACTACAAATTGTATGTTGCAATTTCTCCAATTATCCTTATGAAAATGCAAAATTTTGTGCTAAATACATTTGTGGGGAAAATTTGATTTTTTTTTTTTTAAATTTTTTTACTTTTATGGCTCAACATTATAAACATCTGTGAAGCACCTGAGGGTTCAGTGTGCTCACCACACATCTAGATCAGTTCCTTGAGGGGTCTAGTTTCCAAAATGGTGTCGCTTGTGGAGGATTTTTACAGTTTAGGCACATCAGGGGCTCTCCAAACGCGACATGGCGTCCGCCAATTGTTCCAGCAAATTTTGCATTCAAAAAGTCAAATGGTGCTCCTTCCCTTCCGAGTCTGGCTGTGCACCCAAATAGTGGTTTTCTCCCTCATATGGGGTATCGACATGCTCAGTAGAAATTACACAACAAATTTTGGGGTCCTTTTTTTTTCCTGTTACCCTTGTCAAAATAAAAAAATTGGGATCTGAAGTAAATTTTTATTTGTGAAACAAGGTCCTTACCCCAAAAAATTTTGGTTACAAAATAGTGCTGATGTAAAGTAGACGTGGTAAATGTTACTTATTAAGTAATTTGTGTGACATATCTCTGTGATTTAACGGCATCAAAATTCAAAATTGGAAAATTGCAAAGTTTTAAAAATTTTCACCAAATTTTAGTTTTTTCACAAATAAACGCAAGTCATAGCAAAGAAATTTTACCACTATCATGAAGTACAATATGTCATGAAAAAACATTCTCAGAATCACTGTAATCCGTTGAAGCGTTCCAGAGTTATAACCTCATAAAGCGACTGTAGTCTAAATTGTAAAAATTGGCCTGGTCATTAACATGCAAACCACCCTCAGGGGTAAAGGGGTTAAATGTCTAATATTTCTTCTTGAAACTCATCTGACAGAAAATATTGGCCCTTACTATAGTTTAGATTGCCAAGATCCACCAAGTCACATACTCTAATTACCCCAGAGAGGTTTCACCACTAGTCAATAATTTTTTACCGATGAAGACTGTTGAGTTTGATCATGTCAGTAGATGTGTTATTGTCTATACTAGTCAAAAAGATTAAGGTTTGCACCATAACTCACCAAGATTAATTACTCTAGGGCATAGGAATTGCATTGCTGTCATAGAAAATGGGAGAAAAAATTTAAAAAAGCGCTATATAGTGTATATATAAAATATGTATCTGCAAAAATTGCTATGAAAAAAGGAAGGTTCTTAGCTCATAGATTGGCCAATATGTGTTCCCAATTACCATGTCAAGGTGTCCTTCGTAAATTGGGTCCCTGTCCTGTAATGTCACCTTTCTTGGGCAAAAAAAAGCCTACTATTTATGGGGCAGGAATGGACCAGCTAATCTGCTTAAAATCACCTGTGACTATAGGGAGTGAGAGTGCAAAAAGCTTTGATACAAATAGACAAAAAGAAGGACCAGGACATCCAAGCTAGTGTGAACAGGCGCCAACCAAAGAAAGTATACAAATCTATACTCACAGTTTTTTACTGCAGTAGTTAGTTCCCAAAATACTCTTGATTTAACCACTTCCCGCAGCCAGTTTTGTGTCCCTACCAAGTCCCTTTTTTTAAATGTGACGTGTGTCACTTGTAGTGCAGTGGTATTCACACAGTTCTACAAATAGGCAGGGATCCAGGAAAGTTCGACATAAAACATCTTTATTTCAGATAACTCACAAAACAAGGTAAGCGTTATCCTCCGGTTCGCAGCCGGATCATTCAAACAGTCCGTGTTCAAACCTGTTGCTCTGGGCAACTGTACCACCATATGCCTCTGGGGTGTGTCAGGAGCTGTGTTTTCCTGGGCTCCCTCAGACTGAGACCCGTCACCTTGGATTGCATGTGAGACCCCCCCCGTAGTGATAGCTCCCCTTGGTCTACTATCCCTATCCACACAATGGGCCTAGTTGCTGGCCGCACAATGGATTGTGACCTTGATAATCAGAGGAGATTGATAGAATATTTACCTTTAGCCATCTCCTGTCTGATGTTAGGTTTGCATTAGATCCAGCCTGCACACCTTCCTCTGCTTGCAGTCACTGAATGAAAACATTGATTCCTGAGGCTAAACTGACGAGCAAACTAATCACTAATAAAACATAGCCAGCAAATATCTAATAAAACACAACAATAATATTGACGTAACCGTGCTCCAAGCAGGAAAATGCATCCCGCTGAGCAATGTATTCCGCTATACGGGCATTGGTCCAATAGTCTTAAGTCCATGGCTAGTTCTTCACATGTAGCGAAGCAGAATTGCCTCCGGGTAACGGGTTGCATAATCTACCTCCACTAATATATGTTGGTGGCCACGGGCGGATTTTACTACTGGCCCCACCAGATCTTTAATAATCTGCTCAAAAGGCACCTTTTTAATGGGCAGAGGTACCAGTGGACTCGGAAAGTTGGCGGTGGGTGTGGTCAGTTGACACTGTGGACACAGAGTCTCACAAAAGCTCTGTACATCGGCGTAAATTCCGGCCCAAAAGAACTGTTGAAATATATGTCCTTGTCTCTTTTAAACCCCTAAGTGCCCACCCAGCAAATCAGCCATCTCGAGCACCGCATGACAGTAGGATTGGGGCACTAACCGCTGTTCCACTAAATCATCACGGATTTGGTCAACTCTATAAAGTAAATCCTGGTTGACCACCATGCATGGAAAAATCACCTCTTTACCCAGTTTCTGAGCCACCCCATTTACCTCTATCACCCTTTCCTGTGCCTGGGTCAGAGTGGGATCCTGGAGCTGGGCTGTATCAAAAGTCCCTAGGGGTACTTCCAGCTCTGGAATTGTAGTGGTCTCCTCGACCTCTCCTGCCAACGCTTCTATTGTAAACCTGTCAGGTTCACACTCTTTCCCTATGTGGATGACTTCTACGGCAGAATCTCTGTCTCAAGACCTTGGGGGTCCTTTCCCGGAAAAAAAATATAAATTTTTTTAAAACAAAAAGGTTTTTAAAAAATCGATTATTAAACCCAAAAACAATATTTAATAAAATTTTTATATATTTCATAAACCCTTTAATACTCAATTTTCAACCACCACCCTTTCCCCTCCCCACTCCCCCAAAAGTATCTATAAATTCTCAACTTTATCCACAGAAATTAAATGACCATCTTTTTT
>JARQOD010000003.1:17187729-17249878 GCA_033576555.1 Oophaga sylvatica
TGAGAGTTAATTTTTCCTAGCTCTTTGCTAAGGCTAGGTGCAGCCTCGCCCGGCTGCTTTGGATTATGTTCTAATTAGTTTCCTTTATATTTCTGCCAGTCTGGGTGTTTGATGCCGGTGAAAGCATTCATATAGTTTAGCAGACTGGATCGGTTCTGGGAATACTTAAGCTAAGAGCTCCTTAGTTGTTTTACTCTTACAGCTTATAGTTTATCTCTGAGACCTAAGGTGTTCCTACTGTGTGTGAGTGTTGTATGTAAGACTTTATTTACTTTATTTCTTATCTTTCTTGTATGTCTTTCTGTTCATTAACCGTTACCTGGTCATTCCCTTTGGTGGTATTCAGGGTCCTTCTTAGGACTAGAATACAGTTGGCAGGGATTGATAGGAGACAGGGTTTACGCTGGTGGCCTGGACCTCTGTACCTTTAACAGTACCTCCAGGTTGAGGGATTAGTTAGGACCCCAGTTTAGGGTCAGCTTAGACCCCGGTCACCCTCTAGCCGGAGACAGCGTATAACGGATTCCGTTTTGACCCTCTGGACATTCTGTCAGGTAAAATCTATGTTATCATATATCTATGCGCATGTTATATAGTATGTTGCCCTTTTGATATAGATTACTGTCATCACATATATATATCTGCTATACAGCGTGACACCATGTTACCACTATAAGTGGATTATTGTTTGGTTCTGTTCCCTTGTTTTATCCCTAATTTCCCCTTTGTCCTACCGTATCCAAGTTCACCTCCTCCCCTCTTTTTTCTTCCCTTTTTTTCCCTTTCCTCTTTTCCCCATTATCCTGTCTAATGTATTATCCTTCATATAGTTTCATATGGTATTTTTCATCATACTCCAATAATCTTCTTTAATAATCTGGTCTGTATGTGTTGAATTTCAACTCATGTTATATTGTCACATATAACCTGTTTCCTTACCCTGAAATTGTAAAATTTCCCCAAATAAAAATTATGGAAACAAAAAGCATGTTAACTAAGTAGATAGAAAAGGAGTGTCGCAAGTGAAATGGATGGGAGGTTTTTTTTCTGCTGCGAGATAAGATCCCAACCACAAATAATAAATAGTAAATAAAATCAATTAAACTCGCGCTGAGAAAAAAACACTTTTGATTAGTTGATAACTAGAACAAATATTTAATAGGTTTTAAAATGCTAAAACAATGTGATGAAGCTATAAAGGAAAGCTAGGAAATCATTAAATAAATAAATCAATAAATAATTACGGTAGCATACAGCCAATAATAAAGACCGTTTATCCTCTAGGGAACTGTAAAAAATGGTTAATCAATACACATTAGCATAAATGGGTAGAGTATCCACTAAAGGTTCCAATTAAAATTCCCTTAGGTCTTAGTGGAAGGAGAGAAGTGAGCCTAAAAAAGAGTAAACCTGAAAGAAAATAATTGTTAAAGCCACAGAAGGACGAAGTCTCCTAGAAGCTGTAAAGTAAAAAATGAAAATTGGGTGCTAAAAGCACATACAGGGCACTAGTAGATAGACCTGACATAAAGTCATAGATAATAAGTCCCAGCATAAAGGAATGCAGTAAATCCTTAGTCCATAATTATTGCAAGATATAAACTTGCATAAGAGTGGATAGTCCAAAAGTTTAAATTAATAGGGAGAGCTGCCCCGGCCGGTGACAGCCTCTCCAAGTACTAATAGTCAGTAGATGAGGGGCTCCTGCTAGATAAAATAGAAAGTGTGCACTACATATATAAAAACAAGGTAAATTACTCTCAGTACCTCCAATGGCCTGTACGAAGTCCACTTCCTATATCCTGATACGGTAGTAGTAGAAATCAGGCTGGAAGAAGCGGCGGTATGCCGTGATATAGTGACAGGCCGGCGCTCCTGGTCTCCAATGGCTTGAACGAGATCCACTTCCTGGATTAGAAGAGGTGGCAGTGTGCCGTGATGAAGTGGTAGACCAGCGCTCCTGCGCTCAGGCTGCAGGCGGGGATCCGGTCACTCTGGTCGATATCTGCGTCCTGATAGCCGGGCAGTGAGGAGCAGGACATTGCGACGTAGTGGATCACATGAAATCGCGTGACTGCTGCTGGGAGGAGGTACGAGTATGGATGACGAAGAGGGACAAAAACCAACAGCGTTAGTAGTAGACTTTCCATGATTTCTGTTATATTTGGGGGTTTGTAAGAGACCCCAATGAGAATTTTACTATTTTTCCCTCCATGTATTTCGACCCATATGGACTCGACATCCTCATTCCCTTCGCGAATATCCCCCCTTAACCCCTCTCTGACATTAGACGTACTATCCCGTCCATAAAACCCGTGCCATTCTGACCATGGACGGGATAGTACGTCATAGGCGATTAGCTGCGCTCCCCGAGGGAGCGCAGCTAATCGCCGCCGGGTGTCAGCTGATTATCACAGCTGACACCCGTGACTGTGTGTCAGGAGCGGTCACGGACCACTCCCGGCACATTAACCCCTTGCACACCGCGATCAAACATGATCGCGGTGTACTGGGGGCACAGGGGAGGATCGCGCAGTGTGGGGCTCCCTGCGCGCCCCCCTGAGACCCTCAGACCAGCGCGATGTGATCGCGCTGCTCTGAGGGCTTCCTCCCTCCCAGGACCCGGATCCAAGATGGCGCTGGGGTCCTGGAGGGAGGCGGCTTCCTCAGTGCCTGCCGAGAGCAGGCACTGAGAAGCCTGCTGCACTGCCTGAGCGATCGCTGGTGTGACAGAGTGCTGTGCACACTGTCACACCAGCGATCTGATGAAATACAGTGATGTCCCACCCTGGGACAAAGTAAAAAAGTAAAAAAAGTAAAAATAAACATGTGTAAAAAAAAATCCAAAAAAAAAAAAATATTCCCCAATAAATTCATTACTTATTGTAAATAAAAAAAATAAAACAATAAAAGTACACATATATGGTATCGCCGCGTCCGTAACGACCCCCCCTATAAAAATGTCCCACTAGTTAACCCCTTTTGTGAATCCCTTAAAAAATAAAAAATAAAAACGAAGCAAAAAATCAGTGCTTTATCATCATACCGCTGAACAAAAAGTGGAATAACACGCGATCAAAAGACGGATATAAATAAACATGGTACCGCTGAAAACGTCATCTTGTCCCGCAAAAAACGAGCCGTCACACAGCATCATCAGCAAAAAAATAAAAAAGTTATAGCTCGCAGAATAAAGCGATGCAAAAATAATTATTTTTTTATATAAAATTGTTTTTATTCTATAAAAGCGCGAAAACATAAAAAAATGATATAAATGAGGTATCGCCATAATCGTACTGACCCGAAGAATAAAACTGATTTATCAATTTTACCACACGCGGAACAATAAAAACGCCTCACCCAAAAGAAATTCATGAATTGCTGATTTTTGTTCATTCTAACCTCCCAAAAATCGAAATAAAAAGCGATCAAAAAATGTCACGTGCTCAAAAATGGTACCAATAAAAGCGTCACCTCGTCCCGCAAAAATTAAGACCTCACATGACTCTGTGGGCCAAAATATGCAAAAATTATAGCTCTCAAAATGTGGCGATGCAAAAAACTACTTTTTGCAATAAAAAGCGTCTTTTAGCGTGACAGCTGCCAATCATAAAAACCGCTATAAATAGTAAATCAAACCCCCCTTTATCACCCCCTTAGTTAGGGAAAAATAATAAAATAAAAAAAATGTATTTATTTCCATTTTCCCATTAGGGTTAGGGTTAGGGTTTCGGCTAAAGTTAGGGTTAGGGTTGGCGCTAAAGTTAGGATTAGGGTTAGAGTTTGGATTAGGGTTAGGGTTGGGATTAGGGTTGGGACTAGGGTTAGGGGTGTGTTGGGGTTAGGGTTGGAGTTAGAATTGGGGGGTTTCCGCTGTTTAGGCACATCAGGGGCTCTCCAAATGTGACATGGCGTCTGATCTCCATTCCAGCCAATTCTGCTTTGAAAAAGTCAAACGGTGTTCCTTCACTTCTGAGCTCTGCCATGCGTCCAAACAGTAGTTTATCCCCACATATGGGGTATCAGCGTACTCTGGACCCCAAGAGTTATTGTGAAATTTGTCCTATTTCTTCTGTTACCCTTGGGAAAATAAAAAACTGGGGGCGAAAATATTATTTTTGTAAAAAAAATAAGATTTTTTTGTTTTTACGGCTGTACATTATAAACTTCTGTGAAGCACTTGGGACTTCATAGCGCTCACCACACATCTAAATAAGTTCCTTGTGGGGTCTATTTTCCAAAATGGGGTCACTTGTTGGGGATTTCCACTGTTTAGGCGCATCAGGGGCTCTCCAAATGCGACATGACGCCCCCAGACCATTCCATCAAAGTCTGCAATCCAAAACGTCACTACTTCCCTTTCCGAGCCCTGACATGCGCCCATACAGTAGTTTTCTCCCACATATTGGGTATCAGCGTACTCAGGACAAATTGGACAACAACTTTTGGGGTCCAATTTCTCCTGTTACCCTTGTGAAAATAAAATATTGGGGGCGAAAAAATCATTTTTGTAAAAAAAAAAGGATTTTTTATTTTTACGGCTGTGCGTTATAAACTTCTGTGAAGCACTTCGGGGTTCAAAGTGCTCACCACACATCTAGGTAAGTTCCTAGTGGGGTCTATTTTCCAAAATGGGGTCACTTGTGGGGGGTTTCCACTGTTTAGGCGCATCAGGGGCTCTCCAAATGCGACATGACGCCCCCAGACCATTCCATCAAAGTCTGCAATCCAAAACGTCACTACTTCCCTTTCCGAGCCCTGACATGCGCCCATACAGTAGTTTTCTCCCACATATTGGGTATCAGCGTACTCAGGACAAATTGGACAAAACTTTTGGGGTCCAATTTCTCCTGTTACCCTTGTGAAAATAAAATATTGGGGGCGAAAAAATCATTTTTGTAAAAAAAAAAAGGATTTTTTATTTTTACGGCTGTGCGTTATAAACTTCTGTGAAGCACTTCGGGGTTCAAAGTGCTCACCACACATCTAGATAAGTTCCTTGTGGGGTCTATTTCCAAAATGGGGTCACTTGTGGGGGGTTTCCACTGTTTAGGCGTATCAGGGGCTCTCCAAATGCGACATGACGCCCCCAGACCATTCCATCAAAGTCTGCAATCCAAAACGTCACTACTTCCCTTCCGAGCCCTGACGTGCACCCATACAGTAGTTTTCTCCTACATATTGGGTATCAGCGTACTCAGGACAAATTGGACAACAACTTTTGGGTTCCAATTTCTTCTGTTACCCTTGTGAAAATAAAATATTGGGGGCGAAAAAATCATTTTTGTAAAAAAAAAAAAGGATTTTTTATTTTAAGGCTGTACGTTATAAACTTTAGTGAAACACCTGGGGGTTCAAAGTTCTCACCACACATCTAGATAAGTTCCTTGAGGGTCTAGTTTCCAAAATGGTGTCATTTGTGGGGGGTTTCCACTGTTTAGGCAGATCAGGAGCTCTCCAAACACGACATGGCGTCCAGCCAATTCTGCGTTGAAAAAGTGAGACGGCGCTCCTTCCCTTCCAAACTCTGCCATGCACCCAAACAGTGGTATACCCCCACATATGGGGTATCAGTGTACTCAGGACAAATTGCACAATAACTTTTGGAGTCTTGTTACCCTTGGAAAAATAAAAATTCGGGTGAAAAGATCATTTTGTGGAAAAAATATGATTTTTAAATTTTACGGCTCTACGTTATAAACTTGTGTGAAGCACTTGAGGGTTCAAATTGCTCACCAAAGATCTAGATAAGTTCCTTAGGGGGTCTAGTTTCCCAAATGGGGTCATTTGTGGGGGTTTCCACTGTTTAGGCACATCAGGGGCTCTCCAAATGCAACATGGCATCCAATCTCAATTCCAGCCAATTTTGGTTGGAAAAAGTCAAATGGTGCTCCTTCCCTTCCGAGCTCTGCCGTGCGCCCAAACAGTGGTTCCCCCCCACATATGGGGCATCAGCGTACTCAGGACAAATTGGACAACAACTTATGTGGTCCAATTTCTCCTGATACCCTTGGGAAAATAAAAAATTAGTGACTAAAAGATAATTTTTGTGGAAAAAAATAGGATTTTTTATTTTCATGCCCGGGCATTATAAACTTGTGTGAAGCACTTGGGGGTTCAAAGTGCTCACCAAAGATCTAGATAAGTTCCTTAGGGGGTCTAGTTTCCAAAATGGGGTCACTTGTGGGGGATTTCCACTGTTTAGGCTCATCTGGGGCACTGCAAACGGAACATGACCCCCATCAACGTCTGCATTCCAAAACGTTACTACTTCCTTTCCAAGCCCTGCCGTGCGCCCAAACAGTTTTCCACCCCCACATATGGGGTATCAGCGTACTCAGGACAAATTGGACAACAACTTTTGGGGTCCAATTTCCTTGGGAAAATTCAAAAATTTAGGACTAAAAAATCATTTTTGTGGAAAATTTTATTTATTTTTTTCACACCCAGGCATTATAAACTTTTGTGAAACACTTGGGGGTTCAAAGTGCTCACAACAGATCTAGATAAGTACCTTAGGGGGTCTAGTTTCCAAAATGGTGTCACTTGTGGGGGTTTCCACTGTTTAGGCGCATCAGAGGTTCTCCAAGCGCGACATGGCGTCCAATCTCAACCCCAGCCAATTTTAGTTTGAAAAAGTCAAACGGTGCTCCTTCCCTTACGAGCTCTGCCGTGTGCCCAAACAGTGGTTTTCCCCCACATATGGGGTATTGGCGTACTCAGGAGAAATTGCATAACAACCTTATCTGTCCATTTTCTCCTTTTACCCTTGTGAAAATAAAAAAAAAGTTTGTAAAAGATCATTTTTGTGGCTAAAAAGTTAAATATTCATTTTTTCCTTCCACGTTGCTTTAGTTCCTGTGAAGCACCTGAAGGGTTAATAAACTTCTTGAATGTGGTTTTGAGTACCTTGAGGGGTGCAGTTTTTAGAATGGTGTCACTTTTGGGTATTTTCTGTCATGTAGACCCCTCAAAGTGACTTCAAATGAGAGGTGGTCCCTAAAAAAAATGGCTTTGTAAATTTTGTTGTAAAAATGAGAAATCGCTGGTCAACTTTTAACCCTTATAACTTCCTAACAAAAAAAAATTTTGATTCCAAAATTGTGCTGATGTAAAGTAGACATGTGGGAAATGTTATTTCTTAACTATTTTGTGTGACATATTTCTCTGTTTTAAGGGAATAAAAATTCAAAGTTTGAAAATTGCTAAATTTTCAAAATTTTCGCCATATTTGCGTTTTTTTCAAAAATAAACGCAAGTTATATGGAAGAAATTTTACCACTAACATGAAGTACAATATGTCACGAGAAAACAATCTCAGAATCGCGAAGATCCGTTGAAGCGTTCCGGAGTTATAACCTCATAAAGAGACAGTGGTCAGAATTGTAAAAATTGTCCCGGTCATTAACGTGCAAACCACCCTTGGGGGTGAAGGGGTTAAAGTGGACTTTAGACAAGACTTTATATAAAGACAAACCCCGCCTCCTCTCTGATTTTTACGGTCCTTTCTAAACAGACTGTATCCCTGTAAGTAACTGCCCAGTCATAGTTTTCCTCTAACCATGTCTCGGATATTCTCACTATGTCATAGTTACCTGTAGATATTTCTGCTTCTAGTTCTTCCATCTTGTTTATCATGCTTCTCGCGTTTGCGAGCATGCAGTTTAGAGGATTTTTACAGGATTTTGTTTTGCTTCAATCTCCTCCCTGTGGATTGTTTTAGAAATTTTCTTACATCTTCCTAGGCTGGTCATTACCTCCTCTCTGTGCATGCCACAGGTGGGGTAGTCGGCCCTGGAAGCTCTGAAGTCACAGGTGCTTTCTGTGATGTTGTTACTATATCTGTGATTGGTTTGCTGTTATCCTTGTTTCAGTTTCTGCCTAGTAACGATGATGTAATGGGGAGGAGGAGACAAGGCAGGAGCAGGAAGTGCTGGGTAAGGGGAGCAGGAGAGAGGAACGGAAAATAAAGTATGGCTGTTTAAACCTACCATCCAGCATCTCTGTGTGGCCTTCTGGAGTTCCCTTAATCTGCACAACAACACTACAACTGGCGACGAGGATGGGATTCATCATCAGCTAAAGGTATTTCAGCTCTACAACAATGGCCTGTTTACCTGCCTTCCCTGCTTTTGATGTGCATCAGTCCCCAGCTAACCTAGCAGCATGTTGGGAGAAATGGCTGAAGCGTTTTGATATATTCCTACAAGCCATGAACATATCAGATGATACAAGGAAGAAAGCCATGCTATTACATTATGCAGGGGAACAAGTCTATGATATCTTCACTACTCTGCCTAATACAGGAGAAGACAAAGACTATGAGCTCAGTAAGGCAGCATTAAGCAAGTATTTCTCCCCACACAGAAATGCAGCATTTGTAATCTTCACGTTTAGACAATTAAAGCAGTCGGCAACAGAAAGCATTGATGAATATCATGTCCGACTATGGCACCTTGCAGCTTACTGTGAATTTGCAGATGTCGACAAAGAGATCCAAATGCAGATTTTACAAGGCTGCATCTCCTCTAAGTTACGGAGACAAGCACTCAGAGATCCCACCATGACTTTAGCAAAACTGCTTGAAACAGCACGTGTAAATGATACCGCCGAAAAACAAGCTAAACTCATAGAGAACATTGAGTGCGAGGCGGAAGCACCATCTTGTATAGCAAAGCTGACACAGAGACCGCCTGTGCCTCGTATGCAGGGGCAATTTGCTACAACTGCGGAGGGTCGTATCCTCACCAGAATGTCTGCCCAGCAAAAGGGGGGACCTGCCATAATTGTGGAAAACAAAACCATTTTGCAAAAGTGTGTAGATCCAAACCACAATCCCCTCATTCCACAGTACAACCCAGGTCACAGAAAATCCAAACGCTGCAGCTTACTGACGAGCCTCACAGTACTTATCTATTCTCAGTGACTGCAGAGGGATCTCAAACACTGCACGCACTTACCAGTCCAAGGCGACTTATCCTGATAAATGGTAGTCCGGTGGAAGCCCTAGTAGACACGGGGGCATCAGTAAACGTCATCAGCCGTGCAGTCTATAGCCGACTCCCGAACAGACCTGCTCTACAAAGCACTAGCCTAAAGATTTTTCCTTATAGTTGAGCATCTGCACTACCCCTGTGTGGCAAATTTCAGTCAGAACTTGCAGCTGACGGGAAGTCCATGACCGACACTGTATATGTAGTAGAGTGCTCCGCAGACACGCTTCTCAGCTGCAGGAGTGCTATATCTCTGGGTCTGGTCAACCTGGTCAATAGCGTCACAGGTCCTTCGGCCCAACACGTCATGCAGAGATACCCCAATCTCTTTAAAGGTCTCGGTAAGCTAAAAGACGTTCAGATAAAATTGCATATTGACCAGTCAATACAGCCGTCTGTTCAACCTCACAGGCGCATCCCATTTCATGTCCGCAAACTTGTGGAGCAAGAACTGCAGGATCTGGAAGCGTCTGATGTTGTTGAACGAGTTGAAGGCCCGACTCCTTGGGTATCGCCCATTGTTGTTGCACCAAAACCAAAGCAGCCTGGTAAAATCCGGCTATGTGTGGATATGCGGCATGCCAATTTGGCTATTCAAAGAGAAAGGCACATCACGCCCACTATTGATGGCATTATCACAGACCTGAATGGTGCAAAAGTATTTTCTAAAATTGATTTAACCCCTTAATGTCCAATGACGTGCAGAGTCCGTCATGACAAGGTGCCAGTTCCGGCACCAGGACGGACTCTGCACGTCATGCCTTTGATCTACCACAGCGTGTAAACACGCTGTGGTAGATCAGTGCCGACAGCTGTCACAGACAGCTGACAGGCACGGCAAGCGGTGCGGGGACCTTTGCCGTCGGTCCCCGCACCCACAGCGCTGTGATTGGTCAGTCAATCTGACTGACCAAACACAGCAGCGATCGCGCAGGAGAAGCTGAAATTTCAGCTTCCCCAGCGCGATCGGTGCAGGAGCCGGCGCTGCAGTGGCCAGGCTTCCTGCACTGACAGCCAGGAGCGGAGCCCCCACCGCCCCTGGCTGTTAACCCCCTGACTGCTGCGATCCAGCGCGATCGCAGAGCTCAGGGGGGGAGGCAGAGGGTCGGGTGCTCCCTCTGCCTCAGATCAGCGTCCCAGCGATGTAATCGCAGGGCCTGATCTCTGCCTTGATGACCCGGGGGTTGTCATGACAACCTCCGGGTCATCTAGCTACGGGAAGCTGCTGTGATCATGTCACAGCAGCTTTCCCCATAGGTACAATGCATTGCAATGCCAGAGCATTGCAATGCATTGTAACTGCAATCAAAAGTAAAAAAAGTGAAAGTCCCATAAAGGGACAAGTTGAAAAAAATCATTTTTTTAAAAAAATTGTAAAAAAAATATTAAAAAATAATTTAAAAAAAATCCCCTAAAAAATACACATTTTTATGTAATAAAAAAAATAAAAAACAAAAAAAATACACATGTTAGATATCGCCACGTCCGTAAAAATCCCATCTATAAAAGCATAACCCTAGTTAACCCCTTCAGTGAAAGCCGTAAAAAAAAAACACAAAAAAGTAGTAAATTATACTTTTTCCAAGCGGTATCATTATACCGCTTGGAAAAAGTGCAATAACACGCGATCAAAAAGTCAGATATAAATAATCATGGTACCGCTGAAAACGTCATCTTGTCCCGCAAAAAACAAGCCTCTATACAGCATCATCAGCGAAAAAATAAAAAAGTTATAGCTCTCGGAATAAACTGATGCAAAAATAATTATTTTTTCTATAAAATTCTTTATTGTGTAAAAAACGCCAAAACATAAAAAAAAATATATAAATGAGGTATCGCTGTAATCATAGTAACCCGAAGAATAAAGCTGCTTTATCAATTTTACCCCACACGCGGAACGGGGGAAAAAAAATAAAAAAAAAAACAATTCCTGAATTGCTGGTTTTTGTTCATTCTGCTTCCACAAAAATCGGAATAGGAAGCGATCAAAAAACGTTATGTGCCCGAATATGGTACCAATAAAAACGTCAGCTCGTCCCGCAAAAAATAAGCTCACAGATAACTCTGTCGGACGAAATATGGAAAAATTATAGCTCTCAAAATACGGCGATGCAAAAAATTCTTACAAAAAATTATTCCAAAAAAAAGCATCTTTTAGTGTGTGACAGAAGCTAAACATGAAAAAAGGGAGAAAATCTGTTATCGCTGTAATCGCACCGATCCGAGGAATAAAGTCGCCAAATCACTAATACCGCACGAGGAACGGCGTAAAAAAGAAAACCAATTCTTCACCTTTGGTAGATTTGTTCATTGTGCCTCCCAAAGATCGCAGTAAGGCGATCACAGTGGTTCCCCCCCGCATATGGGGTATCAGCGTACTCAGGACAAAATGCACAATAGCTTTTGGGGTCCTATTTCTCCTGTTACCCTTAGAAAAATAAAAATTTGGGGCAAAAAGGTCATTTTTGTGGAAAAAAATATGATTTTTTTTATTTTCACGGCTCTACGTTATAAACTTCTGTGAAGCCCTTGGGGTTTCAAAGTGCTCACCACACATCTAGATAAGTTCCCTGGGGGGTCTAGTTTGCAAAATGGGTCATTTGTGGGGGTTTCTACTGTTTAGGCACATCAGGGGCTCTCCAAGCGCGACATGACACCCGCAGACCATTCCATCAAAGTCTGCATTTAAAAACGGTGCTCCTTCCCTTCCGATCTCTGCCATGCGTCAAAATAGTGGTTCCCCCCCACATATGGGATATCAGCGTACTCAGGACAAATTGCACAATAGCTTTTGGGGTCCTATTTCTCCTGTTACCATTATAAAAATAAAAATTTGGGGCAAAAATATTATTTTTGTGGAAAAAAATATGATTTTTTTATTTTCACGGCTCTACGTTATAAACTTCTGTGAAGCACTTGGGGGTTCAAAGTGCTCACCACACATCTAGAAAAGTTCCTTGGGGGTCTAGTTTCCAAAATGGAGTCACTTGTGGGGGTTTCTACTGTTTAGGCACATCAGGGGCTATCCAAACGTGACATGACACCCACAGACCATTCCATCAAAGTCTGCATTTGAAAAAGGCGCTACTTCCCTTTCGAGCTCTGCCATGCGTCAAAATAGTGGTTTCCCCCCACATATGGGGTATCAGCGTACTCAGGACAAATTGCACAATAACTTTTGGGGTCCTGTTACCCTTTGGAAAATAACAATTGGGGGTGGAAAGATCATTTTTGTGGAAAAGATATGATTTTTTAATTTTACTGCTCTACGTTATAACCTTCTGTGAAGCCCTTGGGGGTTCAAAGCTCTCACCACACATCTAGATAAGTTCCTTGGGGGTCTAGTTTCCAAAATGGGGTCACTTGTGGGGGGTTTCCACTGTTTAGGCACACAGGGACTCTCCAAATGCGACATGGCGTCCAATCTCAATTCCAGCCAAAAAAGTCAAATGGCGCTGCTTCCCTTCCGAGCTCTGCCATGCGCCCAAATAGTGGTTTACCCCCACATATGGGGTATCAGCGTACTCAGGACTAATTGCCCAATAACTTTTGGGGTCCTTTTATCCTTTGGAAAATAATAATTGGGATGAAAAGATCATTTTTGTGGAAAAAATATGATTTTTTAATTTTACGGCTCTACGTTATAACCTTCTGTGAAGCCCTTGGGGGTTAAAAGCTCTCACAACACATTTAGATAAGTTCCTTGGGGGGTCTAGTTTCCAAAATGGGGTCACTTGTGGGGGGTTTCCACTGTTTAGGCACACAGGGACTCTCCAAATGCGACATGGCGTCCAATCTCAATTCCAGCCAAAAAAGTCAAATGGCGCTGCTTCCCTTCCGAGCTCTGCCATGCGCCCAAATAGTGGTTTACCCCCACATATGGGGTATCAGCGTACTCAGGACTAATTGCCCAATAACTTTTCCAGTTGCGGAATCTGGAAGAGAGGTTATCTACATTGAAGATCATTAAGGAAGATGAAGAGTTCTTAGACAGAGCAGAATTATCTCTTCATGGTGCAGAAAGAGAAGAAATTCGAAGAGCACCTGAAGAAGCAGAGGAATGGAAGCATGTGACCCAAAGAAGCAGGAGAATCGTGAGGCAGTCAGCACCCATACTGCTCAGGAACCAGTACCAGGCTCTCACACAGGAGAATGAAGAAGAAATACATCAGGATAAGACTTTGCCCACAAAGAGCAACCTTGTAAGCCCTCAGAGTCCTCCTGAATGGAGAAAGAAAAATGTTGTGAAGAAGAAACGGAGAGTTGTGGTCGTGGGGGATTCCCTGTTGAGAGGAACAGAGGCCGCTATCTGCAGACCGGATATAACCTCAAGAGAAATGTGCTGTCTTCCAGGTGCAAAAATTAAAGATGTGTCTGACCGGATATCAGGACTCTTCAGACCTAAAGATGACTACCCATTCCTCCTAATACATGTGGGGACAAATGACACCACAAGAAGTGACCTGGAAACCATCTGCAGTGACTTTGAAAACTTAGGCAAGAAAGTGAAAGAACTGGGTGCGCAGGTGGTCTTCTCTTCCATCCTCCCAGTGGATGGCCATGGAACAAGGAGGTGGAATAAGATTCTGCAGGTGAACAACTGGCTACGTCGATGGTGCCGTCAACAAGGATTTGGATTTCTGGATCACGGATTGAATTACCTATACGATGGACTACTTGCTAGAGATGGGGTGCACCTTACGAAGACTGGAAAACATGTATTTGGAAGTCGCCTTGCTACACTCATCAGGAGAGCTTTAAACTAGAACAATGTGGGAAGGGAAGCAAAATGCCAGAAAAAGCCATACACCTGACAAATGCTATTGAGAACTCGGCTATTAGAAGTGGAAAGGAAGAACGAAGACAAAACAATCTAAATAATAAAAATATTGGAGGAAGAGAAACCAATCACAAACTAAAATGTTTTTATACAAATGCACAAAGCATGGGCAACAAACAAGGAGAATTGGAACTACTAACGCAGGAGAAGAAGTATGATGTCATTGGAATCACTGAAACTTGGTGGGACGATACACATGATTGGAATACAAGGCTAGAAGGATACAACTTATTTGCAAGAAACAGACTTGATAAACGAGGAGGAGGTGTTGCATTGTATGTTAGAAAAGCGTATATCTGCACAGAGATTGACGCTTCAGAGACTGGGAGTTCTGTGGAAACTGTTTGGGTAAGAATACAAGGACAGAACAATGGAAAGGACACCATTGTAGGCATTTACTACAGGCCACCTATGCAAGCTGAAGATATGGATGAACTCTTTATGCATCAAATGGCCAAGTTCTCCAAAAAATATGACATGGTGGTCATGGGAGATTTCAACTATCCAGACATTTGTTGGGAATCACTCTCAGGCAAAACTAACAGGTCAAGGAAATTCTTATCCTCACTTGCTGACAACTTTATCTTTCAAAAGGTAGGGGAGAAAACAAGAGGAACTGCTACCTTGGATCTAATCCTTATAAATAGGGAGGAAATGGTTGAGGAGGTAAGAGTGGCTGGGACCCTAGGAGGTAGTGACCATGCTATTTTAGAATTTTGGATAACAAGAGGAGGAAGACCTGTGAAGACTCAGACGTCAAGATTAGATTTCAGAAAGGCAGATTTTAAGGGACTCAGAAAGAGAATTGGAGGGATCCAATGGCAGGATATCCTTAAGGACAAAAATGTCCAGGAAGGATGGACATCTTGAAAAATGAGATTCTCAAAGCACAATTGTCAACAATTCCAAAAAGAGGGAAGAATGGGAAGCATTTAAGGAAACCAGGATGGATGAACACAGAACTTAAACACATGCTAAAAAGGAAGAAAGAAATGTTTATCAAATGGAAAGAGGGAGGCATATCTAAAGAAGAATATAATGCCATCTGCAGAACCTGCAGGGCACAAATCAGATTATCTAAAGCTGACAATGAATTAAGGCTTGCAAGAGATGTCAAAAGCAACAAAAAAGGATTTTGGGGATACATCAAAAGTAAAAGAAAAGTCAAAGATGCTGTAGGATTTTTACAGGATGAAAATGATGAAATGGTAAGAAAGGATGTTGAGAAGGCTGAACTTTTAAATTCCTATTTTGCATCTGTTTTCTCTCAGAAAGGAAATGTAACATCAACTGATCTTCACTGTCCTATTAAAGGAATAGAAGAATCCAGGATATCTATAAACAGAAAGACAGTGAGGAAACACTTAGCTAACCTAAATGAATTCAAGTCTCCAGGCCCAGATGAATTACACCCCAGAATACTGAAGGAGATAGCAGAAGAAATTCTTGAACCACTGTCCATAATCTTTGAAAATTCTTGGAGAACAGGTGAAGTCCCAGAAGACTGGAGAAGAGCAAATGTTGTTCCTATCTTCAAAAAGGGGAAGAAGGTGGACCCAGGGAACTACAGGCCGGTGAGTCTGACTTCTATACCAGGAAAGATCTTTGAACAAATTATTAAAGAACATGTATGTAAGTACCTGCATAAGAATGAAGTGATTAAACAGAGTCAGCATGGGTTTGTAACTAATAAGTCATGTCAGACTAACTTAATTTCCTTCTATGACAGAATCACTGACTGGGTGGATCAGGGAAATGCTGTAGATATAGTATATCTTGACTTCAGCAAAGCATTTGACAAAGTATCTCACACAATCCTTATTGAAAAAATGACTAAGTATGGAATGGACAAGGCAACTGTTAGGTGGATTCATAACTGGCTTAGTGATCGGACTCAAAGAGTGGTCGTAAATGGCTGCACATCCAGTTGGAAGAATGTCTCAAGTGGGGTACCACAAGGCTCTGTTTTGGGCCCTGTAT
This sequence comes from Oophaga sylvatica, assembly GCA_033576555.1. Lineage (NCBI taxonomy): Eukaryota > Metazoa > Chordata > Amphibia > Anura > Dendrobatidae > Oophaga > Oophaga sylvatica. The sequence continues at coordinate 17,203,543 of JARQOD010000003.1, forward strand.
TGTTCAACATCTTTATCAATGATTTAGATGAAGGAATTGAGGGTAAACTGATCAAATTTGCTGATGACACAAAGCTAGGAGGGGTAGCTAATACTAGAGAAGAGAGAGAGAGGATTCAAAAAGATATAAATAAACTGGAATAGTGGGCAGCAACTAACAGAATGGATTTTAACAGGGAAAAATGCAAAGTACTACATCTGGGCAATAAAAATGAAAAAAGCATATACAAAATGGGAGGAATAGGGCTAAGTAACAGCACATGTGAAAAAGACTTGGGTATACTAATTGATCACAGACTGAACATGAGTCAACAGTGTGATGCAGCAGCAAAAAAGGCAAATACAATTCTAGGATGTATCAACAGAAGCATACAGTCTAGATCACGTGAGGTCATTATTGCCCTCTACTCCTCTTTGGTCAGACCTCATCTGGAATACTGTGTCCAGTTTTGGGCACCACATTTTAAAAAAGACATCAACAAACTGGAGCAAGTTCAGAGAAGAGCCACCAGAATGGTGACCGGTCTGCAAACCATGTCCTATGAGGAACGGTTACAGGATTTGGGAATGTTTAGCTTGCAAAAAAGAAGACTGAGAGGAGACTTAATAGCTGTCTACAAATATCTCAAGGGCTGTCACATTGTAGAAGGTTCATCTTTATTCTCATTTGCACAAGGAAAGACTAGAAGCAATGGGAGAAACTGAATGGGAGGAGACACAGATTAGATATTAGAAAAAACTTTTTGACAGTTAGGGTGATCAAGGAGTGGAACAGGCTGCCACGAGAGGTGGTAAATTCTCCTTCAATGGAAGTCTTCAAACAGAGGCTGGACAGACATCTGTCTGGGATGATTTAGAGAATCCTGCTTTGAGCAGGGGGTTGGACCAGATGGCCCAGGAGGTCCCTTCCAACTCTACCATTCTATGATTCTATGATTCTATCCTTTGGAAAATAATAATTGGGATGAAAAGATCATTTTTGTGGAAAAAATATGATTTTTTAATTTTACGGCTCTACGTTATAACCTTCTGTGAAGCCCTTGGGGGTTAAAAGCTCTCACAACACATTTAGATGAGTTCCTTGAGGGGTCCAGTTTCCAAAATGGGGTCACTTGTGGGGGGTTTCCACTGTTTAGGCACACAGGGACTCTCCAAATGCGACATGGCGTCCAATCTCAATTCCAGCCAAAAAAGTCAAATGGCGCTGCTTCCCTTCCGAGCTCTGCCATGCGCCCAAATAGTGGTTTACCCCCACATATGGGGTATCAGCGTACTCAGGACTAATTGCCCAATAACTTTTGGGGTCCTTTTATCCTTTGGAAAATAATAATTGGGATGAAAAGATCATTTTTGTGGAAAAAATATGATTTTTTAATTTTACGGCTCTACGTTATAACCTTCTGTGAAGCCCTTGGGGGTTAAAAGCTCTCACAACACATTTAGATGAGTTCCTTGAGGGGGCCAGTTTCCAAAATGGGGTCACTTGTGGGCGGTTTCCACTGTTTAGGCACACAGGGACTCTCCAAATGCGACATGGCGTCCAATCTCAATTCCAGCCAAAAAAGTCAAATGGCGCTTGCTTCCCTTCCGAGCTCTGCCATGCGCCCAAATAGTGGTTTACCCCCACACATGGGGTATCGGTGTACTGAGGAGGAATTGTACAACAAATATTGTGGTTCGCTTTCTCCTGATACCCTTGACAAAATTTAAAAAAATTGTGTCGAAAGAAAAATTTTGGGAAAAAAAGTTAAATGTTCATTTTTTCCTTCCACATTGCTTCAATTCTTGTGAAGTACCTAAAGGGTTAATAAACTTCTTGAATGTGGCTTTGAACACAACACGTTGAGGGGTGCAGTTTTTAGAATGGTGTCACTTTTGGGTATTTTCTGTCATATTGACCCTCAAATTCACTTCAAATGTGAGGTGGTCCCTAAAAAAATGGTTTTGTAAATTTTGTTGCAAAAATGAGAAATTGCTGGTCAACTTTTAACACTTATAACTTCGTAACAAAAAAAAATTTTGGTTCCAAAATTGTGCTGATGTAAAGTAGACATGTGGGAAATGTTATTTATTAACTAATTTTTGTGACATATCTCTCTGATTTAATGGCATAAAAATTAAAAGTTTGAAAATTGCAAAATTTTCAAAATTTTTGCCATATTTCCATTTTTTTCATAAAAAAACGCAAGTTATATTGAAGAAATTTTACCACTATCATGAAGTACAATATGTCACGAGAAAACAATCTCAGAATCGCCAAGATCCGTAGAAGCGTTCCAGAGTTATAACCTCATAAAGAGACAGTGGTCAGAATTGTAAAAATTGGCCTGGTCTTTAACCTACAAAATGGCTTGGTCATTAAGGGGTTAAAATCAGGTTATCATCAACTTGAGTTGCATCCAGATTCCAGGTACATTACAACTTTTAGTACCCATGTGGGCTTACGACGATTCAAGAGGTAGAATTTTGGTATCTCATCTGCGGCAGAAATATTTCAGAACGTTATCAGTCAGGTTCTATCTGGAATAGCAGGAGTTCTAAACGTCAGTGATGACATTCTTATATATGGTACAACCCAAGAGGAGCATGACAGTCACTTAGAGCAAGTGTTTCAGAGACTGCAAGCCTGCAATCTAACTGTCAATCCGTCAAAATGTGAGTTTAACCAAAAGTCATTAAGCTTCTTTGGATATATCTTTTCGGAGCAAGGAGTTTCAGCAGATCCTCAGAAAGTTGCTGCCATAAAGTCAGCTAGCCAACCACAAAATGTGTCAGAGGTTCGCAGTTTTCTAGGACTAGTCACGTACTGTGGGCGATTTATGCCTGATCTGGCCACGATCTCCGAACCCCTGCGACTACTCACGAAAAAAGACACTCCTTGGACATGGACTACTGAACACCAAGCAGCATTCGACTCCATGAAGTCCGGTCTGACTGGCGACACCGTCATGGCCTATTTTGACCCTCTAAAGTCCACAGAGCTGATCGTGGACTCTAGTCCGGTGGGCCTGGGTGCAATTCTCACACAAGTGTCCAAAGAAGGCAACGTTTCTACCATTTCCTATGCAAGCAAAGCTTTAACAGAGACAGAACAATGCTATTCACAAACTGAAAGGGAAGCTCTTGCGGTTGTGTGGGGATGCCTTCATTTTCATCTGTACCTTATGGGACATAAATTCACAGTGATAAGTGACCACAAACCGCTCATTCCGCTTTTCAACAAACATTCTTCAAAGCCTCCCCCACGACTTGAACGCTGGTTGCTCCGCCTACAGAACTACCAGTTTCGGTTGAGATACGAGGCAGGAACTGGTAATCCGGCTGAATACTTTTCGAGACACCCATCACCACAAACTACCAAGGACGACATCCCAGCAACTATCCTTGCAGAGGAACATATCAATTTTATTGTTGCACATTCTGTGCCAAAAGCTATGACTATGGAGGAAATACAACAAACGGTGGATTCCGATCACCAACTTCAGTTAGTTATAGAGACTGTTCGATCTAAAAATTGGAGCAATTTTCTTGCTGAAGCCCGCCTCCAAACACCAGATCAAACAACCTACTTGACAGCCTTCTTTAATGCACGACATGATCTCTCCGTGTCTGATTCAAATCTACTGTTGCGTAACAATCGGCTGGTGATACCCCAGAAACTTCAAAGCAGAGTACTGGATCTGGCTCACGAGGCTCATCAAGGGGTGGTGAAAACAAAGCAATTACTGAGAGAGAAAGTCTGGTTTCCAGGACTAGACAAAAAAGTAGAGGCACTCATTGAAAATTGCATACCTTGCCAAGCAACTACAATTGACCATAGACGCGCACCCTTACAAATGACACCCCTGCCAGAGGGCCCGTGGTCTGCTGTTAGTGTTGATTTCTGTGTTTTACCGGATCACTCCTATCTGCTGGTTGTCATGGATGACTATTCAGGTTCCCAGTCATTGAACATGTTTCGACAACCTCTGCCAGGGCTGTTATACCAAAATTAGACAAGATCTTCTCGGCATATGGCATACCGGAAACAGTGAAGTCCGACAATGGACCACCTTTTAATAGCACAGACTTTCGATCATTCGCAACCTATCTTGGTTTCACTCACAGGAAAATAACTCCTTACTGGCCTCAGGCCAATGGTGAAGTGGAACGGTTCATGCAATCAATCAACAAAACTTTGAGGATCGCTACCATGGAGCACAAGGATTTACAGCAAGAGTTACACAGATTTCTTAGACAGTACAGAGCTACACCCCATTCTACTACTGGGATACCACCTGCCACTGCGCTGTTCAACAGGCCTATGCGTGTCAAACTCCCGAGCGTTCCGCAGAGCCCTGTTCAAACCCCAATTGCTACTAAGGATGCCATATCCAAACAGAAGATGAAGAGGTATGCAGATAAGATCAGTCATCGTTGCAAGCCACCGGAAGTATTGGTGGGAGATTGGGTCCTGGTAAAAAGGCTAAGACCTAGAGACAAGTTTGCATCACAATACTATCCTGAACCCTTTCAGGTCACACAAGTCAAAGGCACCATGGTTATTGCTCAAGATCACGGTCGCCAGGTCACAAGGAACGTGTCCCATTTTAAAAAACTTTGCGACTATGTCCCAGAAACAGACGAGGCAGATAGCGATGACGTCCTGCCGGATCCCAGAGCTCAGCAGTTCCAAGGGAGGATACCTTAGGGGACTCAGAAAGTTAATCTGGGACTGTGATGTCTCACCGCTATCCAGCGAGGGCAAATCGTAGACCGCCACAGCCCACCTCTTGGACTATGTTCTGCAGTAAAAAGAAAAAAAAAAAAAACCCTTCGTACTAATGTGAACTTTTGGACCGTTATCCAGTTATAATGTTATTTTGTTTGGTGAGAAGAGGAGAGATGTGATGTTGTTACTATATCTGTGATTGGTTTGCTGTTATCCTTGTTTCAGTTTCTGCCTAGTAACGATGATGTAATGGGGAGGAGGAGACAAGGCAGGAGCAGGAAGTGCTGGGTAAGGGGAGCAGGAGAGAGGAACGGAAAATAAAGTATGGCTGTTTAAACCTACCATCCAGCATCTCTGTGTGGCCTTCTGGAGTTCCCTTCATCTGCACAACAACACTACACTTTCATCCTGGGGAGTCAGCAGAAGGGTGAAACTCTGTAATTTGCACCATCTTGGGTATTTTGCTGGTACTGTTCTATGTGTTATCTGCCTGTTTTGTGGTTCAATAAAGTATTGCCACACTGTTTAACTCCTTAGTGACAGAGCCATTTTGCAGCTTAATGAATTACAATTCTGACCACTGTCACTTTATGAGGTTATAACTCTGGAACGCTTTAACGAATTCCACTGATTCGGAGATTGTTTTTTCGTGACATATTGTACTTCACGTTAGTGGTAAAAAATGTTTTTATATGACTTGCGTTTATTTATGAAAAAAACCGAAATATGGCAAAAATTTTGAAAATTTAGCAATTTTCAAACTTTCAATTTTTATGCCCTTAAATCAGAGAGATATGTCACACAAATTTCTTAATAAATAACATTTCCCACATGTCTACTTTACATCAGCTCAATTTTGGGAACAAAATTTTTTTTTTGTTACGAAGCTATAAGGGTTAAAATTTGACCAGCGATTTCTCATTTTTACAACACCATTTTTTTTTTAGGGACCACATCACATTTGAAGTCACTTTGAGGGGTCTATATGATGGAAAATACCCAAAAGTTACACCATTCTAAAAACTGCACCCCCCAAGGTGCACAAAACCACATTCAAGAAGTTTATTAACCCTTTATGTGCTTCACAGGAACTGAAGCAATGTGGAAGGAAAAAATTAACATTTAACTTTTTTTGCAAAAACTTTAATTCAGAACCAATTTTTTTTATTTTCACTAGTGTTAAAAGAAAAAATAAACCTCAAAATTTGTTGTGCAATTTCTCCTGAATACACCGATACCCCATATGTGAGTTAAACCACTTTTTGGGCGCACGGCAAAGGTCGCAAGGGAAGGAGCGCTGTTTGACTTTTTCAACACAGAATTGGCTGGACGCCATGTCGCGTTTAGAGAGCCCCTGATGTGCCTAAACAGTGGAAACCCCCAACAAGTGACCCCATTTTGGAAACTAGACCCCTTAAGGAACTTATCTAGATGTGTGGTGAGCACTTTGAACCTCCAAGTGCTTCACAGAAGTTTATAACGTAGAGCCGTGAAAATAAAAAAATAATTTTTTTCCTCAAAAATGATTTTTTAGCCTGCTATTTTTTTATTTTCCCAAGGGTAACATGAGAAATTGGACCCCAAAAGTTGTGCAATTTTTCCTGAGTACGCGGATACCCCATATGTTGGGGTAAACCGCTGTTTGGGCGAACGGCAAGGCTCGGAAGGGAGGGAGCGCCATTTTACTTTTTGAACGCCACGTCGTGTTTGGAGACCCCTTGATGTGACTAAATAGTGGAAACCCCTCAATTCTAGCTCCAACCCTAACCCCAACACACCCCTAACCCTAATCCTAACCCTAATTCCAACCCTAATTGTATCCATAATATTCATTGTAACCCTAACCTTAATGGAAAAATGAAAATAAATACAATTTCTATATTTTATAAATGTCCCTAACTAAGGGGGTGATAAACGGGGGTTTATGTACTGTTTTTTTATTTTGAACACTGTGATAGTTTATCACAGTGATCAAAATGTACTTTTAGAGAATGAATGAATCTGCCGGCAGGCAGATTCGGCGGGCGCACCGCGCATGCGCCCGCCATTTTCTATTACAGGGATAAGAGCCGGGAGCTGCCGGAGGACAGAGGGGACACCGGGAGGTACCGGGAGGGATCGGGGGTTCTGGGGACCCTATTTCTCTCCACTCTGATGTGCGATCACATCAGAGGGGAGAGAAATTACATGCAGGATCGCAGATTTTTTATTTCTTTTGCGATCGCTGTTATATGGTTAATAACGGCGATCGCAAAAGTGGGGGGACTGCGGGGGACCCTAATTATGTTCTCTGGGGTCTCGGCTACTCCCGGAGAAAATCGCCCAACCCCCCCCGGCACATCGCGGCCATTTTATCGCTATTGAAGCATGGCGGCGGCATCGGGGGACTCAGGAGGGCCCTAAGACCATCAGGGGCAACAAAGGGGGGATCGGGGACCCTATTTCTCTCTCCTCTGATGTCCAATCACATCAGAGGAGAAATTAAAAGGCACATCAGATTTTTTTTGTTGTTGCGATCGCCGTTACAGGGTTAATAACGGCGATCGCAACTCCGGGGTCGGTAAAAAATTCTAGCTCCAACCCTAACCCCAACACACCCCTAACCCTAATCCCAACCCTAACCCTAATTCCAACCCTAATTGTATCCCTAACCCTAATGCAAAAATGAAAATAAATACAATTTCTATATTTTATTATATGTCCCTAAGGGGGTGATAAACGGGGGTTTATGTACTGTTTTTTTATTTTGATCACTGTGATAGTTTATCACAGTGATCAAAATGTACTTTTAGAGAATGAATGAATCTACCAGCACTGCGCATGCGCCCGCCATTTTCTCGCTATTGAAGAATGGCGGCGGGGGGGATTCAGGAGGGCCCTAGGACCACCAGGGGCCACAAAGGGGGGGATCGGGGACCCTATTTCTCTCTCCTCTGATGTCCGATCACATCATAGGAGAAATTAAATGGCACCGGGACCCCGGAGAAAATCCGACTGTGGGGGGCGCTATACACTTTTTCCGTTAATTAACGGCGCTGTGGTTTAAGTACCCTTAACTACCGCCGTTAAAAGGCGTATCGGCGGTCGTTAAGGGGTTAACCCTCACCACGTGTTGTTTGATTAGTGTTATGCCCATAGTTAAAGGCGAGTCGGCATTCAGTGGGATGATCCCTGGTCAATGCGGTTTCAGCTAGCGAACCAGGGCGCCTGCTGACCCGTGTCTCCACACATGCCTTCTCTGGATCATCCAGAGGGTCATGGGTGAACTTGAAATGGGCCTAGACATTTGCTGGTATGAGCAGTAGGACTTTGTGTGCCCCACATGATCTTTCTTCTCATGCCTCATGTTTGGTCCTGTTAAAATAAAAATATTTAAACAAACGTCCCATGAAGGAGCCGTTCCAAGTGTCGGCACTTGGGTTTCTGGGGCTCATTTGAGGTTGTTACGTCATGTGAGCCCTGCGCCCAATTAGTGCTGGCATCACTGTCCACACCTTCGGACAAATCGAACAATAAGAGGAACTCAGAGAGCAAAGTTCCTGTTTGTGGAGAAACAGGGGGTCGGCAGGCGCCAAAGTCTGCTAACGGAAACCGCTTGGACCAGGGATCGTCCCGCCTAACACCCGCTTTCCTGATAAATGTGGGCATAACACTACACAGACAACACAGGGTTAGGGTAAAACAGTGTGGCAATACTTTATTGAACCACAACACCCTACAGCAAGCAGAACATTCCCAACAATTACCCTCAACATGGTACATCTAATACAAACAGGCTACTAATGAGTATCCAGACAATTATGTATAGGATTTACCTTAATTCAGCTTTATTAGAGGATAAAAAGGAGCAAGAGATAGAGAGAGATCCCTGAGGGATCCAGGGTCTGCAAGAGATAGTGATAGCATTATGATGTATTCCAATACAGGCAGAAATATTTAGGGGCATGAAGTTCCCAAGTTCCAGGTGTTATAGAGTCAGAATTTTTAATGCCGGAGGACCAGTTAATATGATATTAAATTAGGTAAGGATGTATATATATACATAGCAGGAAGAAAGATACCTAAATGTATGGTCCAAGGAGGTAGACAGCATTATTTGTCCCCTGTGAATAAAATAATAGCGTTTATGTATAAATTAGCGCTTACAAGTAAAGGCACTATTAACTGTCCCCATTAGGATAGGGGGTGAGAGGACCATGCATATTAGGATTGGGGGTGAGGGGACCATGCATATCAGGATTGGGGTTGAGGGGACCATGCATATCAGTATTGGGGGTGAGGGGACCATGCATACCAGGATGGGGGTGAGAGGACCTTGCATACCAGGATAGGGGGGTGAAGGGTACCATGCATACCAGAATTGGGGATGAGGGGACCATGTGTACCAGAATTGGGAGCTAAGAGGTGCCATGTATACCAGGATTGGGGATGAGGGGACCATGAATTCCAGAATTGGAGGGTGAGGGGGTACCATACAGCCTACGATAGGGATGAGGGGGGGACCATGCATACCAGGATTGGGGGGTGAGGAAATGATGCATACAGTATTGGGGGGTGAGGGGACCATGCATTCCAGGATTGGGGGGGGAGAGGAACATGCATACCAGGTTTGGGGGATGAGGGGACCATGCATACCAGGATTGGGGGATGAGGGGACCATGCATTCCAGGATTGGGGGTGAGGGGACCATGCATACCAGGATTGGGTGGTGAGGGGAGCATGCATACCAGGATTGGGGGGTGAGGGGAGCATGCTTACCAGGATTGGGGGGTGAGGGGACCATGCAGACCAGGATTGGGGGGGTGAGGGGACAATGCATACCAGGATTGGGGGTGAGAGGAGCATGCATACCAGGATTGGGGGTGAGGGAACCATGAATATCAGGATATGGATGAGCAGGTACCATGCATACCAGGATAGGGATGAGGGGGTACCATGCATACCAGGATTGGGGGGTGAGGGGACCATGCATACCAGGATGAGGAATGGGGTGGCATGTGTCGTCACTGCTTTCTTGCTGCTTCCATCCTTTGGCATGCGGTACCGGAGAGAATAAGACACAAGACAGGTAGTATGCGTCAACAGACTCTAACTTTATTACAAAGCATAGGGTTTATATACACACCCTAGAGGCAGAAAAAGGATTTACCATATATGGTCCGATCATACAATTTAGCTGTGCAAACAAAAACTGGTTTCTGTTCTCATGACGCCTATGTTTGTGGTTGAAACATTTTATCTGATTTCACCCGATGCCTAGCAAGGACATGTTATTTTCTATTGATACAAGGAAGGAACATTCAGTTGTTATTTTGACCCAAGGTAACCGTCAGATTTATTTAGCATAGATGGGGTCTTTGGACTTGAGGGACCTTATTTTCTGCTATAACATTCCATCCTTTTGTTCCTTCATTTATCAATATGAATCTCTATATTTTCTTTTTCTTTTAGTACAGCGCTGAATATACATTAGAAAAAGCTTAAAAACCAAATAAACCGCAAGACATATTAGCAAAACCTGAAAAATAGCTTGCACTATACCAGCCAACCACCCACCGATACCTTTAAACCAATTAGCGGGATTCAGAAAGGAAAAGGTGTTTGCCCACCAGGAATCCTGATTCTTGAGGTTGGCCTCATCATAAAGCTTTCTTAACTTTACAACGTCGTCTAATTTATATTTGAGTGTTAGTACACTAGAATTATCTATATAGTGGCAACACGCGGGCCCTATTATCTGACACATTCCTCCTTGTGCCGCCGTCAAATAATCTAGTACAAGGGTATGTTGGTTCGTGACAATAATCAATTGATTCTGTTCTGCAAGAGACCCATTAATTATTTCTAAAACATACCAGATTTGATCATCCAGATAATCTGTAGCCTCAACTAAATTTATCCCACCTTTGCGTCAGCATAGGGTATATAAACAATGCACTGAAAAACTTGTTTACCCCACCCATTTGAACTATGTGGGGTCTCCCATTTGGCCTGGGATTGTTATCTGCGGCTCTTTTATATAATGTATGTTTTGGGATAGACAAGGGATCTAGCTGGTCTGGAGTAACAATATAAGTTGCGGGTGTCAATCTGGCTAAAGTACAAGTTCCTGTCACTCCTACTGGGAGCCACTTGAATGCCTTGTCTCCACATACCCAATACATGGATGAGGGAAGATCCCACAATGCTGAATGTTGCAGTATTAAACGGTGAACTAAATCAACAAACTTGGAAACATTAGACATCATACACCATCCAGGCTGCTGACCTAAGGGAGAACAATAACCTGCATTGGGCGCACCACAAGTGGGGCATCCTGCTCATAACTTAAACTGTCATTACATTGTAGATTGCCAGGTACGTCGGCACAGGTATCACTTGTCCCATTTTTAAAATAAACATTGTTCACCCAATCAGGGGTGTGTAGATATCTTTCCAACAGGGAAGGTTTAAATGCATCACTACTGTCTGAGGTGGGCCTGAAACTTACTTTTAACCCTTGTTGAGGTATCTTACCAAAATTAGTAATTTTTGTTTTGTTTCAGGGTACCCACTTCCCTCCTTTAAAAGCTAGATATAACCTGGGGATTACTTGACCTGTTAGGTTCCCTTGCCACCAAGGAAATTCTGTCCACCCTACTACAGGAATCCCAACAGTGGTATTCCATAATCTCTGTGTGGATTTATTGGTCCAAGTATCTGAACAGTTCACCCAAAGGTTTATCTCTTCCCATGAGACTGGGACAGCGAGAAAGGGTATGCTAGTGGACGTCACAGGGGCATGTGTACATATCCAGCAATTAGCAATAGTCTGGTTTTGCTCCTTTAGTCCATCAATTAGAGCAAGATGGTGTTTAATGAATCTATTGTCATCTCCATCTGTGGTGCCTAACTAAAGGGTATGCCACACTAAACGAGATCGCAAACGAGATCGCAAACGAGATCACTAAAACGTCACTATTTTGCGATCTCGTTAGCGACCTCGTTGTGTGTGGCATGTAGCAACGATGTGGCCCCTGCTGTGATGTCGCTGATCGTTCACTAGAGTTCTGGACCGTTTTTTGATCGTTGGCGTCCCACTGGTGAGCCTGAATCGCTGTTTGGCACCTTTTGCGAACGACGAGCGACCTCGTTTGTGACGCATATGACTTTTGCGTCACGGAGTGGATCGCAATATCTGTAAGTTCTCTTTTCACAGAGAGGATCGCAGAAGTTGCAAAGCAGGCTAGCAGGATGCAGAGAGCAGAGAGCAGGAGCGATGCTGGAAATTCCTATGAATCAGAAGCGCTCAGTACATGCTAATGACAGATCCTAACGACCGCCAAAGTCGTTAAAGAGATCGCTGATGAGTCGTTTATGAGATCTCCTGTTTGGCAGCTACTAGCGACCTGAAAGAGATCACACCAACGATCTCATTAGCTTGCGTCGTAATCGAGATCGCTAACGAGATCGCTAAGTGTGGCAGTACCTTTAGTCCATGCACCTGTGGTTGCAAGGATGCAGATAAGTATAGATAATGTCTTCATTCTTTGTCCGCTGGTTCTCCTAGTATCTTTTTGCAATGGGACGCGTGGATCCAGGCCTCTTTTCCCTCTAGCTTAACGGCTGTGCTTGTGGTCAGCAGAATTTGAAAGGGTCCGTCAAACCGTGGATCTAGGCTTTTCCTCACGTGTCTTTTTATAACCACCCAGTCTCCAGGCTGCAGCGTATGGCTGCTAGAATCCTGATCTGGATCTGGAAGAGAACTGAAAACATTATCATGTATTTGCTTAATCTTTTTGTGTAAAGCCCTCACGTTGGAACTTAGCACATGGTTGTTCATTTCCAATGCTTGTGGATAGAAACACCCTAGGCTGGGTACATTGCCAAACAATATCTCATATGGAGAGAGTCCAGTCTTTCTATTGGGCGTGTATCTTACTGAAAACAGAGCAAGCGGTAAACAATCCGGCCATGGTTTTCCTGTCTCAGCCATGGCTTTCTGAATTTTTAATTTCAATGTCCCATTCAGTCTTTCCACTTTACCACTACTTTGTGGGTGATATGGGGTGTGGAATGCTTGTTGAATTCCTAGAGCTGACATGACTTCATACATTATTTCACCCGTGAAGTGTGTACCTCTGTCACTCTCAATTACCTCTGGTACCCCATACCTGCAGACCACCTCCGCAAGCAGTTTCTTTGCAGTTGCCGCAGCCGTGGCTTTGGCAATCGGGAAAGCCTCTGGACATCCTGAGAACAAATCAATACAGACCAACACATATTCCCATGACCTGACTTCGGCAGCTGAATATAATCAATTTGCAGTCTCTGTAATGGATAGAGGGGCCGGGGGGGGTGTTTGGGTGGTGTTTTAACTACTCTACCCTGATTATGTGTAGCACATATCATGCACCCTTTTATCAGTTGTTCAATACAGGTGGAGAATCCTGGTGCCACCCAATGTTTCTGCATCACATTCATCACAGCCGTTTTAGATTGGTGTACCGGCCCATGTAACATCTGGGCAGCCGCTGGGTACAGTGCCCTTGGAAGGCATCGTCGTGTCCCTTTTCCCCATACCCCATTTGCTTCGTTCAGGCATGCACCTTCCTTCAACCTTTTATCAACCTCCTCCTTCAGAGCCTGAGCCTGCATTTGGGATAAGATGTCCTCCGACACAAAGGGGTTTTTAGGGGCACTTAACTGACGTACTGTTGACCCTTGTTACGGCTTGCAGGCTACTGTTTTTGCTGCTGCATCTGCCATCGCATTACCTCTGCTTACCTGGTCAGTGCGTCTGGTATGTGCTCTTACCTTTATGACAGCTACTTGTTTGGGTAATTGTAGCGCATCAATTAACTGCTGGACCGCATCAGCATTCTTTATGGGGTGTCCTGCTGCCGTCAGGAAACCTCTTGATTTCCATATTGGACCAAAATCATGCGCTATACCGAATGCGTACCTAGAATCCGTGTAAATGTTAACAACACTACCATCTGCTAGTTTACAGGCCTCAGTTAGGGCCCTAAGTTCGGCCTCTTGAGCCGATTGGTGTGGGAGCATTGGTTCTGCCTTGATTACTGCATTGAGGGAGACAACTGCATATCCAGTATGGAAAGTACCTGAATCGTCCTGATGATGGGATCCATCTACAAAAAATTCAAAATCTGCATTTTTTAATTCATGTTCAAATACAGTAGGTAAACCTGCCGTTTCTTGTGCCATCATTTGTACACAGTCATGAGGAACATCCTCTCTTGGATCTTCATTAAATAGCACAGTACCTGACCCCTACTTCAGATCCGAGAGAGGTAACAAAGTTGCTGGATTCAAAGTAGTACACCTCTGTAAAGAAACATTGGGAGGAATTAACAGTGCACATTGTAACCTGAGATGACGTGCTGCTGAGAGGTGAGCGGGTTGGACTTGATTCAATATAGTATAGACATCATGAGGTGAAAAACATGATCTCAGACTAAACACTCAAATGCTGCACATGGCAAATATGTGGTCCAAGGAAGGACCTACAAAGAAAGGGCAATTGCCCAATGGCGCTCCTCTAAATACCCATAACACAAGAAAATTGGAGCAAAACACCATAGAATAATATATAAATATTTATTAATATCCAATGATATACATCTCCATAATTATAAGAATCAATATACATAAATATGCTGCTCAAAAAGTGGTTTGAAATGGCATACGTGTTGTTGCTAGATGTAAAGTGTATCTGTGGCACATGTAACAGCAGGGTGAAGAAAAGCACATATAGTATAGGTATATAGTCAAATCAACATCAAAATAATGTGCATCACTAAAATTCCAGAAATGCTATAAGTAGCAAAAACTCTCCCCAGAAAAAACATCTTGTACTAAATGCAAGTGCATATAGAGTCAGGATCCGGATCCCCAAACTCAGAGAGAGTTACCACAATTCAATGCTGCTGCATTAATGAAATTACAACTCACCCATGCTGGCACTGTGACCCAGAGACGCGCGTTTCGCAATAGCTTCCTCGGGGGGCTTGTAGCTAGTAAACCTCTCATGACCGCTTGTTAAATACCCACCATCGGATTAGAAAAAGAGCAGCACATGTGGACAGCGTGTCCATAAACATCCGGCGGCGCCGGTCCACACATTCCCTCACAATTGCACAAAAGGAAGTTTTAAGTTTAGGATTTACATTCTCTCCAACTAATAACTTTAATTTCTTTTCAGCATTAAAAGATCTCCACCTCTTTTCCCGGAAACTGGTTCTACATAAATTACACTCTAAAACCAGACCTGGTTACGATAACGCCGCTATAGCTGAACAGGAGGCCATCGCTATATTAGAAGAATTGGAACAAGAAGCTAATTCTGAGCATGAAGGTACCTCACGTCCACCTATTCTGTCTAAGTCCACCACTTTCCCCCCCTTGTCTTTATGTCCTCAAATTGAGATATTCACAAAATTGGTTATGGAGGATTTTAGATGTATTAAAAATCAGAAACATAAAGACAACTTAACGATTACACAACGTAAGGCGTTACAAGATCTGAAAAAATTAGATGATGTCGTGTTTAAACCAGCCAACAAGGGGGGGAATGTGGTTGTGTGGCCTGTGACAGAGTACAAGGGTGAGGCCTTCAAACAGCTTAAAGATGTAGATACTTATACTCAGCTCCCTTGTAATCCTCTTACGTCTTTTAAAAGTGAATTGACGACCATTCTTGAGATAGCCTTTGAGAGAGGCATTATTTAAAAAAAAGTCATTGATGGCCTCATTATCAAGGTCCCTGTGGTCCCGACTTTTTACCTTCTGCCCAAGGTCCACAAGGATCCTGTTTCGCCCCCGGGACGTCCTATTGTTTCTGGCATCGGAGGGTTATGTGATCCAATTTGCACTTTTATTGAACATTACTTGCAACCACAGGTGGAAACGCTCCCCTAGTTTGTCAGAGACACGACGGACGTCCTGAGACTGTTGGATGGCCTCTATATGGAACCTAATACCCTGATGGTGGTGGCAGATGTAGAATCCTTGTATACGTGTATCCATCATGTATATGGCCTTGAAGCTGTACAATTCTATCTGGAAGCCAGCAATCTGGAACCAGATTTACATGAGTTGGTCTTGGATTTGTTGCGGTTCATTCTCACCCACAACTTTTTTACTTTCAAGAATCGGTTTTATTTACAGAGACGCGGTACCGCCATGGGGGCGGCCTGTGCGCCCTCCTATGCAAACCTCTTTCTCGGCTTTTGGGAGAGGGGTTTGCTGTTGGACGGCGCGGAGGCCGCCCCTCAGATTCTAGGGTGGTACCGCTATATAGATGATATTTTTTTCTTGTGGCAGGGCTCCACAAAGGAGTTAGATGATTTTATGGTGGGTCTGAACCGCAATGACCTTAATATCAAACTTACTTATTCCTATGAGAAATTCAGGGTTACTTTTTTGGATCTTGAAATCAAAGTGGGTGTTGATGGATTTTTTGAAACAGATTTATATCGCAAGTCTACATCTGTTAATTTTCTTTTGCACGCATCATCATCACATCTAGCCTCCACCATCAGGGCGATACCCAGAGGCCAATTCCTTCGGGCTCGGAGGATCTGTGCCACAGATGCATTATTTGATAAACAGGCCAAGGATCTTGGGCAGAGGTTTAGGGATCGGGGCTACAGTAACCGTTGCATCAAAAAGGGTTATTTGAGAGCTAAGAATACTAAGAGAAATGATCTTCTCAGTACTTATCATAAAAAATAAAAAAAAACTGAGGGAGTCATAAGATTTATCTCTACGTTTAATCAACAATGGGATACAATGCGTAATATACTTACCAAACATTGGCCAATACTTATGACCGACCCTCAGCTTAAACAACGTCTTCCTCTTTTTCCACAAATAAAAGAAGTAGAAATCTTAAGGATACACTAGTATCCAGTCACTATGTGGCGAAATCCCAGTCCCTATTCAATGTGAGGGATAGGGTTACTGGATTCTATCCATGCGGGAGATGCCGGGCATGTCGCAACCATGTGAGGGCTACGTCCTTTACGTCATCGGATGGCCTCAAGGACTTTGAAATTAGAGATTATATCACATGTTCTACAACACATGTGGTATACTACGCTAGTTGTACGTGTGACCTAATTTATGTGGGTTTGACTACTCGCGAGCTGCGTGTCAGAACACGCGAACGTATCAGAGATATTGAGGCCGCCCGTGAGGTGGAGGACGTGGAGTCACTCAAAACGATCCCACAACACTTTCGACTTAAACATGACTGCAGGTCTGGCGACCTTAAAATTAAAGGCATTGATCATGTTAGCCTCGGTATTCGTGGTGGTGACAGCAGCCGGATTCTGGCGCAAAGAGAGTGTCGCTGGATTGTGACACTTAATACGATGATACCTATGGGCCTTAATGAACAATTGAGTTTTGCTTCATATCTCTAGTGTGTCTCCGCATCCGTGACTTTTTTATCCTATTGTTTTTATTTTATATTACTTAATATCTCTTTTCTCTCTGTTTAGTAATTGAATCACTGGGAATGAAATGTGTCTGATTAACGACCGCTTGCTCTTTTTTCCCCCCTTGGAGGAATTGGAATACATAGGTACTATGTACCACATTTGAAGATTCACATCATCCTACTTTGACTCTGCGCTGGATTTAGCTCTGCCTTCATTTACTTGATATTGGGACTGTGCAATAATGTTGTAATTAATGGCTATGAAACACAATGAGGCTTTATATCAAGTCCGCGACGTCATATTGCAGTGTGTTATTCTATATTAATGCTCTGTATCTTACCCGTATTCAGGCTAATCAACTATGTCCAGATATATATATAGGTGTATTGTTCATTGGGCATTATTATATTAAGACCAAATTTTTGTTATCTACGGTTTGATAACATTCTGTCTTTTCGGGAGGATATGAAAGTTCATTTTCAGAGAAATCGCGCTATATTGTAACTATGTGTAAGGTTCTGTGTATCTGTTTCTGAAACTCAGTTTGTTCGTCGGCCATTTTGCTTTCTGTTTTGCTGCAGCTATCTTGCCCTCAGTCAAAATGGAGTTTTCCAGCTTGCATGTTCCCGCCCTGATTCTCTCCGTTTGCTTCTTAAACAGCCACAGCTGAGCAATCAGTGCTTCAGAATCTAGCCTGCAGTGAACCTGTGTTCTGACTCCTGAAGCCTTGGACCTTGTACTCCAGCTATTCCTACTGAGGAATTCTGAAGCACTTGTGGACTCTGAACTCTGCTCTTGAGAGCCTCACGTTTGCATGGACTTGCGGTAACAGAGAAGAAGATCTGAATCTGTATTGGAGAGTTATTGCTGAGCTTAGATTACTCTGGCCTGCTGTGTCTCCTGCTTCTGTGTTTGCAACCTGTGTGTTTATTTTTGCCAATTTGTATGAAGCAATACAAGACTTTCTTTATCAACCTGTGTCTCAAGTATTTTCATCGCACCCAAGCACAAGACGCTATATGAACTGTACCACATACATTACAAGATTCTGAAGCCAAACGTTAGTGTCTGCTGGGTCTGGAAAGGCTTGTCTGCTGTACTGTGGATATCGGATGTCCGGTTGTACTTTCTGTGATGACAGTGGTTGTGACTTCTCACAACCATTCCAGGTGAGCAATTCCCTTAAGTTTTTTTTCTGCAGTGTTATCACAGGTAAACACTATTGTTTTTTTTTTTTCTTTTCTCTTTTTTGTCTGCTGTAACTGTGGATATCAGATGTCCGGGTGAACTTTCTGTGATGATAGTGGTTGTGACTTCTCACAACCATTCCAGATGTCTGGTTGAAAGCTTTCTGTGATGACAGTGGTTGTGACTTCTCACAACCATTCCAGGTGAGCAGTTCCCTTAAAGTTTTTTCTTTCTTCAGTGTTGCCACAGGTGAACACTATTGTTTTTTTTTTTTTCTCCTCTTCTTCCAGTATCCTGTCTTAAAAGATCTGGAAAATGGAGGCCCGCATAAAGGAACTTTGCGGAGTGACTGATAATATCCTTGCAGATTTGCAGAATATAAAGACCCGTTTTACAAATCTTCAGGACCTAAATAATCACAATTTGCAAGTGGTTGGACAGACTACCCAGGATTTGCGAGCCAGGATTGAGGTTCTGGAGGGGCAAGTCCAGGCTCCTGCCGTGGCCCCGAGTTCTGGGATTCCCAAGTTGCCCCCTTTTCGTTTTGGTGGTGAACGTGAAAAATTCAGGGGATTTGTTAATCAATGCAATCTTTTTTTTTCTGCACATGCTTCACAATTTCCTACTGAACAATCTAAGGTGCTTACTATAATTATGTTGCTTACCAACAAGGCTTTGATGTGGGCAAACCCTCTGATTGAGACTGAGGATGATTGTTTGAATCACCTTGATGATTTTATTTCAGCCATGGGGCAGGTGTTTGATGACCCCAATCGAGGTGCAACAGCTGAAGCAGCCATGTTAGCTTTGCGCCAAGGTAAGCACTCGGTAGCTGAATATGCCTTGGATTTCAGGAGATGGGCCCTTGATACCACCTGGGACAATTCCGCCAAAAAATCTATTTTTCGAAAGGGGTTATCCCCACTGATTAAGGATGAACTTGCTCGTGCCGACCCTCCCACTGCGTTAGGTGACTTTATTAACTACTGCATCCGTATTGATACTCGTTTAACTGAACGCAGGCAAGAGAGATGGTTCGAAAGCAATCGTACTAACCTTTTCCTACCTTCCTCTCCAGCTAAGGAACCTTTGAATAGGATTACACGGGAACCTGAACCTGAACCCATGCAGGTAGACTCTTTACTACGACGGGTTAGTGATGCACGCAAGGAACATCGTTTTAAGGAGAATCTATGTTTTTATTGTGGTAAGTCAGGGCACTTTATTATTAACTGCCCCAGCCGTTCTCGCAAGACTACTGCAGCACTCATTCATTGTGAGTGTTGCGAGAGGGGATCTGTCAGGTCCGAGCCTCAGGCTCCAGAGAGATCTGCAGCAACAGATCTTGATTTCTCGGACTTAAACTCCGTTACCTCTGAGGACGTTGACTGTGTAAATGCTGCCATCTTTCAAGTTTCCTCAGCGGTGTCCCAGCTGAGTTGTAAAAAAAAACAATTCTCACTGTTTTCTTTCCATCAAACTCTGGGTTGACTCAGCCTGGGTGTCTAGCTCTGCTATGATCGACTCAGGTGCAAGTGGAAATTTTATGGATGTCTCCTTTGCTCTGAAACAGGGAATACGTTCAGTGAAGAAGGCTACTCCAGTACAGATGGAAACTGTGGATGGCTCCCTGCTGACCTCTGGACCAGTGGATCAGGAAACAGAGCCTTTAAAGGTTCTTATGGGTAAAGATCATCAAGAGAAACTGTCCTTTATGCTTATCTCTTCTCCTCACTTTCCCATTATTCTAGGGCTACCATGGCTGCAGGCTCAGAATCCTACCATTAACTGGGAGACCAAGGAATTACACTTTCCAGAGAAACAGATGAGTCCAAAAATTTCAGCTTGCTCTGTTCCTAAAGGAACCATGTCAGTCCCTGAACTACCAGCTGTATACCAGGACTATGTGGATTTATGTGACAAGAAGAACGCTGACCAGCTTCCTCCTCACCGTCCATATGATTGTCCAATTGAATTATTGCCTGGAGCAGAGATACCTTTTGGTAAGATCTACCCCCTGGCGGGGCCCGAGCTGAAGGCTTTAAAAGAGTACATAGACGAAAATCTAGCCAAGGGCTTCATACGCCCCTCTTCATCTCCTGCAGGGGCACCCATATTCTTTGTAAAGAAGAAAGATGGATCCCTGAGACCATGCGTAGACTATAGGGAACTCAATAAGGTTACTATTAGAAACCGTTATCCATTGCCTTTAATCCCTGAGTTATTGGAGAGAGTGCGACATGCCAAAATTTTTTCTAAACTAGATCTTCGTGGGGCCTATAACTTAGTCCGTATTAGACCTGGGGATGAATGGAAGACTGCATTCAGGTCACGCTATGGACACTTTGAATATCTAGTTATGCCTTTTGGTCTGAGTACCGCCCCAGCCACTTTCCAACACTTGGTGAATGACATCTTCAGGGATCTCCTGGATACATTCGTGGTAATTTATTTGGATGATATTTTAATTTTTTCTAACTCCACAGAGGAACATCATGGACATGTGAGAATGGTCTTGGAACGTCTAAGACAAAATCATCTTTACATCAAGCTTGAAAAGTGTGAATTCCATAAGACCGAAATTCAATTTCTGGGGTATGTACTGTCTACACAAGGAATTAGTATGGATGGAAGTAAAACCCAAGCCATCAATGATTGGCCAAGTCCTAGAAATGTGAAGGAGGTACAGCGCTTCATCGGGTTTGCAAACTTCTATAGACGTTTCATTAGAAATTTCTCTGAGGTAGTGTCACCTATCACCCAACTTACCCGGAAAGAGTCTAAGTTCTCCTGGACTCCCCAAGCCCAGGAAGCATTTTCCCGTCTAAAAGATAAATTTACCACTGCACCTATCCTAGTACATCCCAACCCAGAGCTTGCCTTCATAATAGAGGTGGATGCTTCAGACTGTGCCGTGGGAGCTATACTCTCTCAGAGAACAGGTGAGAAGAATGTCTTGCATCCCTGTGCCTTCTTTTCCCAGCAGTTGTCTTCGGCTGAGAAGAACTACGATGTGGGCAATAGAGAGTTGTTGGCCATTATTGCCGCCTTCAAAGAATGGAGACACCTTCTTCAAGGAGCTGCACAGCAAATAGTTGTTCTGACAGACCATCGTAACCTTGAGTTTATCAGGTCGGCTAAGTGCCTGACTCCTCGCCAGGCTCGCTGGAATCTTTTCTTAAACCAATTTAATTTTATTATTTCTTATAGACCAGGATCGCGCAATGGAAAGGCTGATGCACTCTCTAGGATTTACTCAGCAGAGACACGTCCAATTACTCCTCCTAAGACTATTCTTCCTGACTCTAGATTCCTAGGAGTGATTCATCATCAAGACCTAATTAAAGACATCAAGGAAGCATACCATGCGGATTCTTTTTTGGCTCAACCCCCAAGGGACGTAAGTCTTGTCTTTAAGAATGGTGTGTGGATTCTGGGACAACGTCTGTATATACCTGAAACAGTCAGATTGAGAGTATTGCAACTCATTCACGATTCCAAAATAGCCGGGCATAGAGGAATTCTAAAGACACAGGAATTTCTTTCTCGTTTCTTTTGGTGGCCCACTTGTAGGAAGGATGTTTTGGACTATGTCACTTCGTGTGAGGTTTGTGCAAGATGCAAAACACCTCGCTCTTCACCAACTGGTCTGTTACAGCCTCTTCCCACCCCGTCCCGCCCGTGGGGATCCATTTCTATGGACTTCATTGTGGAATTACCAACCTCTCAAGGGAAGAACACTATTCTAGTGGTGGTTGACCGTCTAACAAAGGCAGCTCATTTTATCCCTTGTGTCGGCTTACCCACTGCAAAACAGACATCAGATTTGATGATTAAAGATATGTTTCGCTTACATGGAGTACCGGATGAGGTTATTTCGGATCGAGGGGTGCAATTCACTTCTAGGTTTTGGCAAAATTTCTGTGCAGCATTGGACATTAAAGTAAACCTTTCTTCTGCTTTTCATCCCCAGACTAATGGACAAACCGAACGAACCAATCAAACCCTGGAGCAGTATCTCCGCTGCTTTATCTGCCACCTACAGGATGATTGGGTGGATCTACTTCCATTGGCTGAGTTCTCTTACAACAACTCTCAGAGTGCCTCCACTAAACAGTCTCCTTTTTACTCTAATCTAGGTTATCATCCTAACATTCTACCACGATTTCCCATAGAGACGCCTTTGCCAGCAGTGGCTGAAAGAGTCACGACTTTACAGAAGAATATGGATCTTCTAAAGGAGAATCTGGAATCGGCTCAGGAAAGGTACAAGAAGGCAGCAGATAAATTTCGTAAACCTGCACCAGCTTTCAAGGTAGGAGACCTGGTCTGGCTGTCAACCAGAAATCTTAAGTTAAGGATTCCATCGTCTAAGTTGGGACATAAGTACATTGGACCCTATAAAATCAGTAAAATTATAAGTGCCGTTGCTTGTCGTCTTCAATTGCCCAGAACTATGAGAATCCACCCTGTCTTTCATGTATCCCTACTAAAGGCTGCGACACCCAATACGTTTCCTGGACGTTCTTCTCCTTGCCCTGACCCAGTGCTAGTCGATGGTCAGGAGGAATTTGTGGTGGAAAGGATTTTAGATTCCAGGTTGTATAGAAATCAGTTACAATATCTGATTAAATGGCAGGGCTACCCAGTGGAGGACAACTCATGGGAGCCAGTCAATAACGTTAATGCTCCTCGCCTGCTCCGTCAGTTTCATCAGAGGTACCCACACAAGCCTGGTCTGAGGTCATCCGGAGGTTGTCCTTAAGGGGGGAGTAATGTAAGGTTCTGTGTATCTGTTTCTGAAACTCAGTTTGTTCGTCGGCCATTTTGCTTTCTGTTTTGCTGCAGCTATCTTGCCCTCAGTCAAAATGGAGTTTTCCAGCTTGCATGTTCCCGCCCTGATTCTCTCCGTTTGCTTCTTAAACAGCCACAGCTGAGCAATCAGTGCTTCAGAATCTAGCCTGCAGTGAACCTGTGTTCTGACTCCTGAAGCCTTGGACCTTGTACTCCAGCTATTCCTACTGAGGAATTCTGAAGCACTTGTGGACTCTGAACTCTGCTCTTGAGAGCCTCACGTTTGCATGGACTTGCGGTAACAGAGAAGAAGATCTGAATCTGTATTGGAGAGTTTATTGCTGAGCTTAGATTACTCTGGCCTGCTGTGTCTCCTGCTTCTGTGTTTGCAACCTGTGTGTTTATTTTTGCCAATTTGTATGAAGCAATACAAGACTTTCTTTATCAACCTGTGTCTCAAGTATTTTCATCGCACCCAAGCACAAGACGCTATATGAACTGTACCACATACATTACACTATGTGTTTTTACATTGAATGCTGCTAATGGCAGGATTTGCCCTTATCTATGATGTCCCGATTGGTATCCAGCTCTTCTGCGCATGTCTATCTTTTGACTCCGCCTCCATTTCCTCCTGCGGCGTCCCTGGGTCGGTTTGCGTTCCACTGACGTCATAGGGGTGCACCCGTGGAGCGCGTCGACCCGGCGGCGCCGCCGGATGTTTATGGACACGCTGTCCACATGTGCTACTCTTTTTCTAATCCGATGGTGGGTATTTAACAAGCGGTCATGAGAGGTTTACTAGCTACAAGCCCCCCGAGGAAGCTATTGCGAAACGCGCGTCGGAGCGCGTCTCTGGGTCACAGTGCCAGCATGGGTGAGTTGTAATTTCATTAATGCAGCAGCATTGAATTGTGGTAACTCTCTCTGAGTTTGGGGATCCGGATCCTGACTCTATATGCACTTGCATTTAGTACAAGATGTTTTTTCTGGGGAGAGTTTTTGCTACTTATAGCATTTCTGGAATTTTAGTGATGCACATTATTTTGATGTTGATTTGACTATATACCTATACTATATGTGCTTTTCTTCACCCTGCTGTTACATGTGCCACAGATACACTTTACATCTAGCAACAACACGTATGCCATTTCAAACCACTTTTTGAGCAGCATATTTATGTATATTGATTCTTATAATTATTGAGATGTATATCATTGGATATTAATAAATATTTATATATTATTCTATGGTGTTTTGCTCCAATTTTCTTGTGTTATGGATCATGAGGTGCTAGCACGGTGAGCGGATGATCTAGAACAATGTCTGCAGATTTGTGGAGTAGCAGTCCAACAGCATGCAGAGCGTGTACACAGGATGGTGACCTCTGGCCACCACATCTAATCTGCCACTAAAATAGGCAACAGGTCTCTGATTGTCACCATGTGATTGAGTTAAAACTCCTGCTGCATGTCCAGCTTGCTCGTGAAGGTACAGAGCAAATGGGAGCTCATAGTTAGGTGTACCCAAAGCTGGAGCGGCCAAAATACGGTTTTTGAGAGAGTAAAAACAGCCTATTGCCTCTGGTGTTAGTACAAAAGGTGTTGAGGTAAGACAGTCATAGAGGGGCTGCATTAAAACAGAGACAGCATAAATCCACTGTCTGCAATAGGAAACAAGTCCAAGAAAAGTTCTGAGGGCTGTAACATTAATGGGGACAGTGAGTGCCTGTACTGCTAGTTTACGTGCATTTGTCAAATGGCGGGCTCCTGGTGTAATGCAATGTCCCAAAAAGGTGACTGAAGATTTACAAAACTGAAGCTTATCTTTCGACGCCTTGCAGCCAGCGCGATGGAGAAACAACATAAGCGATATAGTTGCATTATGACATTGTTTCCTGGAGGGGGCACAAATGAGCAGGTCATCGACATATTGCAGAACGACGATATGTGGTTCAGACCATCCCTCCAGTATTTCCTGCAGACTTGCAGTGTACATTGTGGGTGAATTCTGGGCACCCTGTGGCAACACTGTCCATGTATATTGACTGCCCTGGAACGTGGAAGCAAACAGGTACTGGCAGTCAGGATGTAATGGTGCACTGAAAATTGCATTTACCAAATCGACCACTGAAAAACAAAGAGAGTTAGAAGATATCTGTGACAGAAGAGTATGCGGGTTGGGCACAACTGGTGTTAGAAGTTCTGTGGCTTTGTTAACCAACCGGAGGTCATGGACCATTCTATATGCGGCTGGTTGTCCTGGCACGCTCTTTTTCTTTACTGGGAACAGGGGAGTGTTGCAAGGGGACTGAGTTTTAACTAGGACTCCCATGTGTAGTAATTTTTGGACTTGCTGGGCTATGGCATTCTCCTGAGCCGAGCTAAGGGGATACTGCTTCTGTTGAGGCAAGATGACTCCTGGTTTTAGATTCACCATTACTGGTTGAACTCTTAACCTACCAACATCTATGTTATCTGAGGCCCAAAAGTCATATGGTACAGCCTGCTCCAATATCAGGGGAAAATCGTTTGTCTCTTCTATGCTGGCAATATCTAGTGACATAATTTTGCAAAGGGTGCTTGGTTTTAAACCTGGGGTCATGGTGACAGTGCCATCAGGATGCTATTCGATATGTGCTTGTAATTGAGACAATACATCGTTTCCCAAAAGGTTACATTGGCCTTGGGGCGATACCATGAGCTGGCTATGTACAGTAGCTCCTTGAATTTGCAGGGGAATTTTTTTTAGTGACAGGGAGCAGGACAGACGGGGAATTAAAAGGGGTGGCAATGACATGATGTGAAAAATCAGTGTCAGTGTATGGCCAATCACCTCGCGTAATTATTGAATTGTCGGCCCCTGTATCTACTTGGAAATCGATTTCATGTCCCCCTGGTAGGTTCACCTGCACTATACAACTGGGAGTTGGGGGTAAGGAGATGAGGGGGTTCATGCGCAAGCTACCCTCATCCTATGGGGGCGTTGTCTGGCTGGCAGGAGGGCCTGTACTCTGAGCATCTGGGTACGGGTTGGTCCTACAGTCCTTTCTAAAATGTCCTGGCTTTCTACATCAGTAACATAGTCTCTGTCCCCCTCCTGCAGTCCGTCCTCTGCCTCTGTTGTTTCTGGAGGTCGTATCCACTAAGTGTATTCTGGCAGCTCTTTTTGCCTGTATTATGTCATACTGTGCCCCCTGAGCTATCCTGGCCAAGTCCTCTGCCTTCACTGATCTCCACTCTGGTCTATTTGCTTTCACCTTTTCTGCAATCTCTTTCTTTAGTCCGTTCATGAAAGCACTTGCTAATACCCTCTCACTAGTCTTATTTTCAGGGATGAACCCCAATTCCGACCAAGTCCTCCTTAGAGCCCAAAAGTAATCTTTGGGGTCCTCTTCCTTACCCTGAACTCGGTCTTCTAGTGTAACCTGCCTGTCTCTACATGCCTTTACCAATGCTGTTGTGAACAGGACTCCGGCTGCTGCGTTATTGGGTTCTGCGTCTACGGGTCCGGTCCTATTGTCATAGTGCTTGTACGTTTCATCTATCAACCTATCATAGCGGGCTTCATCTGCCAATTTTCCCTTAATTACCCCTTGTAAATCCAACCTAGTTGCATTGTACGTATCCTGTATGGTTCTTATCATTCTGGCAAAACCCATCGGGGACTGGGACGGATCTGGCAACTGGGAAATCAACGCCATTTGTTCTGAGGGACTCCATGGTCTATACATTAACATTGTACGGGCTTCTTGACCTGGAACAACTGCGTCCGCTACTGCGCCTGGTGCTCCTGGCACAACTACCGTCCTCATTGGGAATAGTCTAGCTGGGTGGGGTCTTGGTCCTCCGCACGGATTATATAAATTTTTGTACTGACACTGTTGTACCAGCTAAAAAGATTCGATGTTATGCAAATAACAAGCCTTGGATTACAAAAGAATTGAAACACTTACTAAACAAGAAAAAACTGGCATTTAAAATGAAGGATACTAAGAAACTGAAATTGATACAAAGGGACTTAAAGGGGAAAATTAAGAATGCCCGTGAGGCGTTCCGAATTAAATTAGAAAATAAATTGTCACAGAACAATTCCATGGAGGTGTGGTCGGGCATGAAACAGCTAACTGGGTTTAAGGCAAAGTCGGAGCATGGGGAAGTGGATCTGCCCTGGGCTAATGAAATGAATGAGTTTTTCAACAGATTCACCAACACAAGCACAATGTCATCAGAAATGGGGGATGGATCTGGGAAAAGATCTGCAGCATTGACATTGGGGATAAGCTGCCTGCCTTCACTGTGTCCCAAAGCGACGTGAGAAGACAGTTTAGCAGACTTGTTATTGGCAAAGCAGCTGGGCCTGATGGCCTCAGCCCACGTGTCCTCAGAGCATGTGCCAACCAACTGTGTACTGTCTTCCAGCACCTGTTTAACTGGAGCCTTCAATCACAGGGGTACCAGAACTGTGGAAGACCACCTGCCTGGTGCCGGTTCCTAAGACCACTTTTCCAACTTCCCTACAAGACTATCGTCCAGTGGCCTTAACATCGCATGCTATGAAGTCCTTGGAGAGAATAATACTCGCCTACTTGTGCCCGAGGGTGAGGGCCTACACTGACCCCCTGTAGTTTGCGTACCAGCAGAGATTGGGGGTGGATGATGCTGTAGCGTCTCTGCTACATACAATGCATTTGTTCTTGGACAATGATGGAACTGCAGTGCGCGCTATGTTCTTTGACTTCTCTAGTGCTTTCAATACCCTACAGCCGCTCTTACTACGTAATAAGTTGACTGATATGGCGGAAGATGAGGGATGGTGAACTGGATAAGTGACTACCTGACAGACAGGCCGCAGTTTGTAAGGATGGGGGAGGTGGTATCTGGCAGTGTACGGAGCACTGTTGGAGCCCCTCAGGGTACAGTGCTGTCACCCTTCCTCTTCTCATTGTATACAGCTGACTTTCAGTATAAATCTGATTTTTGTCACCTCCAAAAATTCTCAGATGACTCTGTGATTGTAGGGGGCATTGTGGGGGGCCAGGGGGAGGAGGAATATAGAAGGGTGGTTTCTGACTTTGTGGATTGGTGTCAGACTAACTGTCTAGAACCAAATGTAAAGAAAACCAAGGAGATGGTGGTGAGTTATAGAAGGAAAAAGGAGGATTACTTACCGATCACCATTGCTGGCCAGGAAGTTGAGATTGTTAAGAGGTACAAATATTTGGGGTTCACCTTGACAGTAAACTCGATTGGAGATGTCATACAGAAAAGGTTTACAAGAAGGGAATGAGTAAACTGTACTTTCTGCGGAAGCTCAGGTCGTTCAATGTGTGCAGTAAAATGCTGGAGATGTTCTACCAGTCCGTTGTAGCAAGCGCCATCTTTTTTGCTATCATTTGCTGGGGCAGTAGTGTGCGAGTAGCTGACGCTAATAAACTCAACAAACTTATCAAGAAGGCAAGCGCAGCTGTTGGTCTCCATCTTGACTCTTTTGAGGAGGTATTGGAGGATAGAATTCAGAAGAAGTGTAGGGCTATAATGAACAATAATACACACCCACTATACGAGCTGTTCTTGAATCAGAAGAGCACATTCAGCAGCAGTCTAATCCTACTAAGGTGCAAGAAGGAGAAATTCAGGAAATCGTTTGTACCTACTGCTATGGGGATGTATAATAATTTCCTAAGGGTGACAGAAAATAATGACTGGTGTACTAATGTCAATTAACATTGTCTTATATACACCTGAACTACACACTTTTATTTATTATGTAATGTTGGTACACCTGTGCAAGATTTGTGTCCTAATATTTTATGTACTGCTGTTTGTATTGCTGCTGTAATACTGTAATTTCCCCCGTGATCAATAAAGTGTATTGCATCGTATCGTATGTCACACAGATATCTACAGTCAAGGGATTCTGTTGTCCATATCTGGGGCAAACCCAGCAATTGGGTTCCTGGGAATTCTGGTACTGGGGAAAGGGGTGACGTCGGGGGCAGATAGGGAGGAAAATCTGTCATTCCGGTTTTTGTCAGTCTGTAACATCCGTTTTCTAATTCTTTAATTCTTCCTTCAAAATGAGAGCATGCATTCATCCATACATCCACTGTCTTCAACAGACCCTTATCTTTCAACCATCCATGATAGGAGTTAAAGAAGGATTTCCATTTCTCTTTGGCTGTAACGCCTTCTTTGGCATTTTGGTTGCCCATTCTTTCGGTTCTCCTCACTCAGAGTAGACTCCTCGATCACTTAGACAATGGGCCACAAAGATTTCTGAACCACACCACTACTTGCCCTCCAGGACTTATACGGCAACCAGAAAAACAGACCAAAAACACAGATCCCGAGACACACCCACAACACAATCATCGGATCCATACTGTAATTCTTAAGTTCTCCAAAGGATAGAAGGCAGGACTGACAATTTATCTGAGGGGATTCTACTGGTTCAAAGGGACCTGAGCCAGACAACAATCTGTGAATTACCTGGGAGCCGACCACTCGGAGGTGAGGGAGTCTCTTCTATGTAGCGATATAATTTAGGTAGAATATAACAGTTATTCTTACCTCAGCGCTGTATATATGTCACCAACAGAGAGCTTCGCTCGCCCCACGTCTCGGACCGGTCGAACACCCCTGGGCAGATTAACTCAGGTCCCTGTTCGGGCACCAGCTGTCCTCACTGCTTTCTTGCTGCTTCCATCCTTTGGCATGCGGTACCGGAGAGAATAAGACACAAGACAGGTAGTATGCGTCAACAGACTCTAACTTTATTACAAAGCATAGGGTTTATATACACACCCTAGAGGCAGAAAAAGGATTTACCATATATGGTCCGATCATACAATTTAGCTGTTGTGAGACAGTGAAGGAATATGTGTTGAATGGGGTGTACATTTCACCTAGGTACTGTGTTGTATGGTATAAGGGAAATGTGTGGCTTTGTAAACCTAGTGGTAGAGAAAGGTCACTACACCTCACATTCAGCACACACTTGCAGCTCAGGCCTGAAACCATTCAGCTGTTAATTAGGAGACCAGAAGTAGGTGTCTGCAAACACAATCAGGGAGCTGGCTTAGTCTGGACACAGGAAGGTGTCCCGGCACAAGAAGCAGTCTCCAGGAGTGGGAGCTGGCTTAGTCTGGACACAGGAAGGTGTCCCGGCACAAGAAGCAGTCTCCAGGAGTGGGAGCACGCTCAGTCTGGACACAGGAAGGTGTCCCGGCACAAGAAGCGTCTCCAGGAGTTTGAGCTATCTCAGTCTGGGTGCTCGATGTACCCCGGACACAGGAGTAGTCTCAGTGAGAATCCGTGCGAATAGCGGCTGAATAGGAGTGGAGCTCTCTCAAGTCTGGACGTTGGATGTGCCTTCAGACAAAAGGAGGAGACTCTGTGAACCTCAATGCTGGTAAATGCTGGTAAATGCTGAACATATGTGTTGTTTTGGGCACAGACTGGTAGAGTCTGGACCCGGATAGATAGGGAAATCTATCTATGTGTAAGTAGTGGCTAGACAAGCCTAGGTTTTCTGTTTATGATTTGTTTTTATCTGTTTGCTGTGGACTTTAATAAAACTGGTTGCGGCCAGTTTTACACCAGAACTGCTGTCTGAATGAACTGTTTTCGTGCCATTCTGTCTACCCAGACAGCGATCCTAGAGCTATATCCCCTGGAAATGTTACAATTGGTGGAGAATGCTGGGGCAGCGCAGTGGCTGATAAAGTTAGTGCTGGAGTGTGCATGCAGCACAGTGGCTTAGAGACAGCAATAAAGGTGAAGTCTGTTGAAAAAGCAGCAGAGGAAAAAAAAAAGTGTGTCAGCAGAAACGTCTGTTTGGAGCAGTCTTAAAGAGACAGGAGCCCTAATAGACTTTGCAAAGAAAAAAAAAAAAAGTGTCTGCACAGCAGAGCTGAATTTTTCTATGGAAAAGACTGTAGAGTGTGTATGTCTTGAGTGAAGACTGCCGTTGTTGAGACAGAGAAGTCTGACAGCATGGATGACAGCATGGAGGCGCTGTTTGAACAAATGGCGCAAGTTAATGTGCAACATAAGACTGCCGTGGTTGAGACAGATAAGTCCGGCAGTATGGAGGGGCTCGTTGAGTACCTGGTCCAGGCCCAGCGGACCATGGAGCAGCAGCGCCTGCAGCACCAGCAGCGCATGCAGCAGCACCGGCAGCAATTCCTGCAGCAGCAGCAGGAGAATAACCGGTTGTTGGAGCAGATTGCAGCTCTCAGCACCTCGTCTCAGAGTAATGTTATGAAGGCACCTGCCTTGTCCGCTGTAAAGAAGGCGGTAAGACGGTCCCTGAAAAAGATGACACCTCGTGATGATGTGGAGGTATATCTCACTAGATTTGAGGAACTGGCAGAGAAGGAGAATCTGCCCCTATCTGAGTGGGCCATGATGGTCGCACCCTATCTGATTGGAGTGCCCCAGGTGGCCTATGCTGACCTGAGCGAGCAGGACAGCCAAGACTATGCCAAGCTGAAAGCGGAGATTCGTACCCGGCTGGGTGTTACGGTGACAGCCCGTGCCAGGGGAGTTCGTGACTGGAGATACAGTTGGGAGTCTGCAGTCAGCAAACCTGATTATGGAGTTGAAAAGGTGATAGTGAACCGCTACACCCGAGCACGTCCTCCTGAGGTACAGCCGTCTGAGATGTCGTCACTTCAGAGTTCCCGGACGCCGAACTCTCCCGGTAAGAGCGTTCCAGCTGTTGGGGACATGGGGTATGTTGATAGACGGGTTCAGGCCCGAGGGGACATATGGGAGGGTGATTGTGGTGGACAGTGTTGGAGATGTCGTGAAATTGCAGCCGGCTGTTCACTAGAGGGGGAGCCTATGTGCCGTGATGTTGGCAGGTCCCTCTCTCTCTGCGCAGAACCTGTGTGTGTGACCACCGCAGCCGAAGAGACTGGACCACAGGTGTCCCCGGTGGTTGTAAATGACTGCCCAGCACAGGCCCTCTTAGACTCAGAGAGTCCAGTGACTTCCGTATGTGACAGCCTGATTGATAGGGACTTCATCCCTGATAAGCACCTGAGTGTGGTGTGCATCAATGGAGACACCAAAGTCTACCCAGAGACTGCCGTGGACTTGGTCCCTAAACTCGGGGAGGTTTCATATGAAGTGGGGGTAGTGAAGAGCCTGGTGCACCCCGTCATATTGGGTGGAGACTTTCCCCGATCTGGGGATCTCTGGGGGAGAAATGTTTCTGATGGACAGTGTGATGAAGCTCCTATTGAGGGTGCGCAGTCCCGAGGGGCGGAACACAATGCTAGTGGGCCGTTAAACTTATGTGATAATGATGATGATGATCATGATAATGATGATGACCATGATAATGATGCTGATAATGATGATGATCATGATAGTGATGATGATACTGATCATAATCATGATAATGATATTGATAATAATGATGACTGTGATAGTGATGAAATTCCTTTGCAGGTGATGTTGGGAGACGAGGATGGTGGTTCTCGGGAACCGAGTGTCCCTGACTTACCTGTGTCCTGTGACAATTTTGAGAGTGAGCAGTGGCGAGACCCCACTCTTAAGACGGCACAGGAAAATATGATTGTTCTAAATGAGGTTTCCCAGGAGCCTGGCTCTGAGGAGAGGTTTCCTCATGCTGCCATGGACAATAGCCTATTGTATAGGGACACTGAAGTCCAGGGAGAGGTCGTGAGTCAGCTCCTAGTACCTGAACTTTATAGAAGTATAGTGCTGGGGTTGTCACATAGTCACATACTTGAGGGACCAGATGGTGCAGTTAATGTTGTGGATGACATATTAACTAAGGTTCCAGATCAAGATGTGAATGAAAATGAATTGTATAACACTGACAGTGAGCCAGATGTGACTGAAGAAGTAGAGTGTAGGACAGACGGTAGGGCTTCTAGGCATGTCCTGCCAGAAGAGCCTGAAGGTGGGGAACTGGAGAAAAGTGAAAAACCCCCTATACCCTCTGTGATAGTTGGTGACACATGGTCAGTGCACCAGGGACAGGAGGTACGTGAGTTTCTGAGGAAGAGTCAGCAGAAGTGTTCTGATGTGCCGGGTCATACTTCTCTGGCCAGGCACTATATTGAATCTGAGCCCGGCCCTAAGGTCAAGATGAAACCGTGCAGGATACCCGAGACCCGCAGAGAGCATAGGCCTGGGAGGGTACAGGGTAGTGCGGATGCTTCAGATGAAGAGAAAGCTGATGTTGGCTATGACTCAGGTAAAGATACAAATGACAGTGGTGAAGATGAAGCTGATGAGGGCCATGACTGGTCCAGAGTTCACTGTCTCTGTTGGATTGTTGACCAGCCCTCCGGTCTGGATGACCAGCCCTCCGGTCTGGAGAAGAGGGAGGGGATATGTGAGACAGTGAAGGAATATGTGTTGAATGGGGTGTACATTTCACCTAGGTACTGTGTTGTATGGTATAAGGGAAATGTGTGGCTTTGTAAACCTAGTGGTAGAGAAAGGTCACTACACCTCACATTCAGCACACACTTGCAGCTCAGGCCTGAAACCATTCAGCTGTTAATTAGGAGACCAGAAGTAGGTGTCTGCAAACACAATCAGGGAGCTGGCTTAGTCTGGACACAGGAAGGTGTCCCGGCACAAGAAGCAGTCTCCAGGAGTGGGAGCTGGCTTAGTCTGGACACAGTAAGGTGTCCCGGCACAAGAAGCAGACTCCAGGAGTGGGAGCACGCTCAGTCTGGACACAGGAAGGTGTCCCGGCACAAGAAGCGTCTCCAGGAGTTTGAGCTATCTCAGTCTGGGTGCTCGATGTACCCCGGACACAGGAGTAGTCTCAGTGAGAATCCGTGCGAATAGCGGCTGAATAGGAGTGGAGCTCTCTCAAGTCTGGACGTTGGATGTGCCTTCAGACAAAAGGAGGAGACTCTGTGAACCTCAATGCTGGTAAATGCTGAACATATGTGTTGTTTTGGGCACAGACTGGTAGAGTCTGGACCCGGATAGATAGGGAAATCTATCTATGTGTAAGTAGTGGCTAGACAAGCCTAGGTTTTCTGTTTATGATTTGTTTTTATCTGTTTGCTGTGGACTTTAATAAAACTGGTTGCGGCCAGTTTTACACCAGAACTGCTGTCTGAATGAACTGTTTTCGTGCCATTCTGTCTACCCAGACAGCGATCCTAGAGCTATATCCCCTGGAAATGTTACACTGTGCAAACAAAAACTGGTTTCTGTTCTCGTGACGCCTATGTTTGTGGTTGAAACATTTTATCTGATTTCACCCGATGCCTAGCAAGGACACGTTATTTTCTATTGATACAAGGAAGGAACATTCAGTTGTTATTTTGACCCAAGGTAACCGTCAGATTTATTTAGCATAGATGGGGTCTTTGGACTTGAGGGACCTTATTTTCTGCTATAACACATGCATACCAGGATAGGGATGAGGTGACATGCATACCAGGATAGGAGGGGGCAGCACATACCAGGATGGGAGGCCATATACCAATAAAAATGCTTGCCACCCGGGCATAGAACGGGTTCATAGCTAATTATATATATATCCTTACCTAATTTAATATATTCACTGGTCCTCCGGCATTAAAAATTCTGACTCTATAACACCTGGAACTTGCCCAATCCCTAGCCCAATTAGTAATTCCCTTTAGTCTGACCGAGTTTTGTAAGTGAAACCGCCATTACACAGGGCGCTTCAGTTCCCTTGTACAATGTAACAACACCTATTCACTAACTCAGGCGTCCCTAACGACGGCTGCGCATGCGCAGTTGAACATACAACTCATTACAACGTCACTTCCGGTCCGGATACTTCCGGCCTAGCGGTACCTCCACCGCTACTTAAGTCCACCTAGGGAGGTTGTCGTGCACCTCATAACAGGGCGTGAGAGCGCTGCCTGGTCACGTTACATATTAAGTTAATGGGGACACTTACTACAACACCTAATAGGGCCTTTACTTGTAAACGCTAATTTATACATAAACACAATTATTTTATTCACAGGGGACAAATAACGCTGTCTACCCCCTTTGGACCATACATTTAGGTATCTTTCTTCCTGATATGTATATATATATATATATATATATATATATGTCCTTACCTAATTTAATATCATTCACTGGTCCTCCGGCATTAAAAATTCTGACTCTGTAACACCTGGAACTTGGAACTTCATGCCACTAAATATTTCTGCTTATATTGGAATACATCATAATGCTATCACTATCTCTTGCAGACCCTGGATCCCGCTGGGATCTCTCTCTATCTCTTGCCCCTTTTTATCCTCTAATACAGCTGAATTAAGGTAAATCCTGTACATAATTGTCTGGATACTCATTAGTAGCCTGTTTGTATTGGATGTAATATAGTGTATATTGTATATTTTCGCTTGTACCATTTATATAGTCGAACACCAGTAGTTTCTCCTTTAGGGGATGACTAATGTCACGTACAACAGTTACCGTTGTTTTGTGAGCATTTATGGTATTATTTTACTTTTTATTTTGTTTTCTGATATGCTCTCCTTTTACTTTACAGCAACTTATAATAATAATAATAATAACAACTTATGATTAAGACCCCGGCGGGGTCGAAACGTCAAAAGTTGTGTCGCAATCGCTCCCCTACCCTTGTTCTGTGTAATACTAGCACTACCTTATTTTCCGGACTATAAGACGCACCGGACCATAAGACGCACCTAGGTTTTAGAGGTTGAAAATAGGAAAAAAAATATTTTGAAGCAAATAATGGGGTAAAATATTTAATAACATAAACAAAATATTTTACCAATGCAAATGTAAACAGAACTCAGCAGCAGCATTAACAACCATTATTGATTTACATACAGAAACTCCTCAGTCATCAGGGAACCCCAAGAACTCCTCGTCACTACTGTCCATATTTAGGAAGCTCGGTTCCTCAGAATCACTGTCTTCACTCTGTTCATAGAGGATGTCATCTTCGGTGCCATCTAAAGCATTGCTGATGCCACATTTTTTGAAGGACTTCACAATGGTTTCATCTTTAACTGACTGCCATGAGGTTTTCACCCACTCACAAACCTGGGTGATAGTGGGCCTCTTCATTCGTCCAGTTGGTGTCAGGTCATGATTTCCAGCAGCCATCCATCTATTCCATTGTTCTCTCATGAAAACTTTAAATGGCTTATTGATGGAAACGTCCAAAGGTTGCAACTGACTGGTAAGCCCCCCAGGAATTATGGCAAGATGGGTTTTCTCTTCTTTAAATCTCCTTTTTGTGGCTTCAGTGATATGTGCCCTGAACTGGTCCAGCACTAATAGAGCAGGTTTTTTCAGAAGCCCTCCAGGACGTTTGGACCACACTTTTTCTATCCATATCTTCATGCCATTTTCATCCATCCATCCTTTGTCATGAATATGAACAATGACACCTCTTGGGATCGCCTCTTTTGGCATGGTTTTTCTCTTGAAAATCAGCAGTGGGGGCAGTTTGGTGCCATCTGCACAGCAGGACAACACTGCTGTATAATGGGTTTTCTCGTGCTCTGAGGTCTTCACGGCTATAGTTTTGGCACCTTTCACATCAACAGTTTTGTTTGATGGAACATCGAAAGTCAACGGGACTTCATCCATGTTCCCAATCTGAGTCATTTCGTATCCATTTTTCTTTCTTGCTTCCAGGACAAATTTGTGAAAAGACACAATCTTGGTTTCGTATTCTATAGGCATTTTTTGTGCAATCCTAGTTTTTGTGCGCATAGCAAGGCCACCTCTCTTCATAAATCTATAGCACCATGATGGTGATCCTGTGAAGTCCTCAATGTCTTTCTCTGCAGCAAGACGTTTAGCTTCATAAATGATCATTTTTGTAGATACAGAATATCCATTGTTCCTGTGACGTATGATCCACTCTTTCACATCCACTTCTAAATGTGGCCACTTTGCAGCATGCCCACGAAAACATTTTTTGTCTTTGTCCATTTTTTGCAGCTGATCCTTCTGTTTCCTCCATTCCCGTATCATTTTTTCAGTTGGAGGTGGCCCAAAGTGTCTCTCCGCTGCTCTGTTCCCATGTTCTTTGGCATACTTCACTACCTCCAGTTTAAAAGGGATTTTATATGACATCCTTTTCTGCTTTGACATCTTCCCGGGAGAGTACGGTACACGATCGTATCTTTCTGCAAGAAAATACAAAATTATGGTATCAGTACGGTACTTTGTCTTGCTGCTGACTCTGTTATGGTGGGGGATCTGCTGCTGGAGGGCCACAGGTTGTGCAACACTGTTGCATGGAACAACACCCCAGCAAGGAGTTTGTATGTTCTCCCCATGTTTGCATGGGTTTCCTCCGGGTTCTCCGATTTCTTCCCACACTCCAAACACATACGGATAGGTACGGTATGCTTCACTCTGAAATGCTACGGTGTTTCAGCGAAAACACACACGTACCGTACTTTGGCTTTTCCCCTCCTGCTGCCAATCACTGACAGGTCTCTTCCTGTATGTGTACGCAGAAAGAAAATTGTCACTCAATGGTAGCGGATGGGGAGGAGCTGCTGGGGACCCACGTGTTTGACTACTGTAATCTCCAGGTGGCTTTTAAAGTACGGCACGTGCTGTCCAATGCATAGGCAGCATGTACGGTATTAGCGTAACAATGGACTGTATGACTTTAGCCACTTTTTTTTCCTCTAAAATGCTGTGGCATTTAGACCGCAGCATGTCTACGGTATTTACCGTATCTTGCAGAGACGGTCAGTCGCCGCAAGATATGGAAAATACGGTAGCACCACCCAATGTATAGGATGCGGTGATTCCGCATGTGTTCAACGAATCACACGTACAAAAGCCGGCAGCGCTTTGGATGGAGCGGACATGTGCTGCGTTCAAAGCGCTGCAGGTATGTGACCGTGGAAACATACCCTAATACACTCTGCCTGTGCATTTGACAGCCTACCGTATATCATAGGTGCCATTTTTTATACCGTATGTCAAGTGCTTTGGAGAACTATAACTCCCAACATGACCTGCAGCTCCTGTAGCATGTTGGGAGTTATAGTTCACCACAGTAGTGATAGTGTTTTAAAGGGAATCTGTCACCCCATTTTTGCCCTATGAGATAGGGCCACCGCCATCAGGGGCTTATCTTACATTCTGTAATGCTGTAGATAAGCACCTGATGTCACCTGAAAGTGAAGAAAAACGAGTTACGGTATATTACGGTATACTCATCCAGGGGCGGTCTGCCGTCCGATGGGCGTCGCGGTCCGGTTTGGCGCCTCCCATCTTCTAGCGAAGCCGGCCTCTTATTTCCGTTCCGTCGCGGCTCCTGCGCAGGCGCACTGCTCTGCCCTGGTGAGGGCAGAGTCCCTCAGTGCGCAGGCGCCGGGAAAGGTAAGAGGTCCGGCGCCTGCTTACTCCAGTACTCTGCTCTCACCACGGCAGAGCAGTGCGCCTGCGCAGGAGCCGCGATGGGACGCAGAGAAGAGGAGGGCTTCACTACAAGATGGGAGGCGCCGAACCTGACCGCGACGCCCATCGGACCGCCCCTGGTTGAGTATAATAGAACTGTTTTTTCTTCACTTTCAGGTGACATCGGGGGCTTATCTACAGCATTACAGAATGCTGTAGATAAACCCCTGATGGCGGTGGCCCTATCTCATAGGGCAAAAATAGGGTGACAGATTTCCTTTAAGGGTGTGTTTCCACGGTCAGTAAATGCTGCGTGTTTGACGCTGTGTACAGCCGCAGAGTCAAACACGCAGCGTCCAGATGTTACAGCATAGTGGAGGGGATTTCAAGAAATCCTGTCTCCACTATGCTCTGTCGCCGCAAGGGAAATAACACAGGCCTATGTAGTGCTGCGGTGATTCCGGATGTGTTCAATGAGCACATCCGGATTCACCGCGCGTTCAGAAGGGGGCGGTGCTTTGGGCGGAGCGGACTTTCTGCTCCGTCCAAAGTGTTGTGGTTCCGGACCGTGGAACCACACCCTAACTGTTTTAACTATAAGGCCAGCGTCACACTGGCGAGTTTGATAAGAGTAAGTCGCACGACTTTCTCGCATCAACACCCGGCACGGCCGCCCGCTCTCGGACCCGAGTGTGCGGCTGCATAGAAATACATGCAGCCACACACTCGGGTCCGAGAGCGGGCGGACGTGACGGGTGTTGATGCGACAAAGTCGTGCGACTTGCTCGCATCAAACTCGCCAGTGTGACGCCGGCCTTAAACCAAATGTACTGTACCTCACTTCTGTGGCCACACTAGGCAGGAAGTATGGTATGTTCTCATCCAGTTCATGAGCTGCAGCACATGACAATCTGTCACTGCAGCACATGACCAGCAGGGAGGACCTCCTGCTTAACTGCCGGAGGCTTCTGCTTTACAGCCGGCGGCTCCTGCTCCACCACCGGCGGCTCCCATGGCCCTGCTTAACTGCCGGCGGCTTCTGCTTCACAGCCGGCGGCTCATGCTCCACCGACGGCGGCTCCCATGGCCCTGCGTAACCGCCGGCGGTATTCACAGTGCGGTGGCTCACAGTGGAGGCAGCCGCTTCACCGCCAGAGGCTCACACAGCGGAGGCTGCAGAAAGCTGCCGACGGCTTGTGCTCCTCGCTGGCGGCTCCCACGGCCATGCTTAACCGCCGGCGGCTTATGCTTCCCCACCGGCAGCTCCTGCTCCACCGCCGACGGGTCCCGCCATGCTGCATCGCCGCTGGAGGCTCCCGCAGTGCCGCTCCACCGCCGGCTACGAGCTCCTGTGATGCCGCTGAACCCTATTTACAGGTACGTTCCGACCATAAGACGCACCCTCAAATTTCCATAAGTGCGTCTTATGGTCCGAAAAATACGGTATATTGTATATGCACAATAAAATTTGTTTATTTTTTGCAAGATATTCCACTAAGAGTGTGCGGTGAATTTTATCTTGACCCATCAGACATAAACACTTAAATCCAGAAGCCAATATACAGATAAAAAGTTATTTCTTGGTTTGCAAAAAAAACATGATTGTCTGGGAAATGAAGATACAATCTGGTTTCTTCACACGGTCGATATTCAATACATCCGAATGCGAGAACAGTGAAGTTGGCGCTGATTGGGCACAGGGCTTGTATTATGTAATAACCTCACATGAGCCCCAAAAGCAAGAGTGTCAACACCGGTGGAATGGTCCTTGCCCCGAAGGCGAGTATGAATGTTTTATTTTAACAAGGCCAAACATGAGAAATGACAAGGGGTTGCCCTAGTAATGGACAACCCCTGAAAGAAAATACAAATTTTGAACATTCCGAACATGAAAAAGGCTTCTCCCTTGTATGGCTTCTCTGATGTTTATTAAGAGTTGATTTCTGTGTAAACATTTCCCACATTAATAACATAAAAAAGGTTTATCCGTTGTGTAAATTCTTTGGTGTCTAACAAAATATGATTTTCATGAAAAACATTTCCGTCATTCTGAACATGAAAATGGCTTCTCCCCTACATGAGTTCTCTGGTGCTTAAACAAATCTGATTTCTGGTTAAAACATTTTTCACATTCTGAACATGAAAAAGGCTTCTCTCCTGTGTGAGTTCTCTGGTGACTAAGAAAAGCTGATTTATTCACAAAACATTTCCCCAAACTGAACATGAAAAAGTCTTCTTCCCTGTGTGGGTTTTCTGGTGCTTCACCAAATATGATTTCTGGTTAAAACATTTCCCACATTCTGAACATGAAAAAGGCTTCTCCCCTGTGTGAGTTCTCTGGTGGCCATCAAGATGTGCTTTACGGATAAAACATTTCCCACATTCTGAACATGAAAAAGGCTTCTCCCCTGTGTGAGTTCTCTGGTGGCCATCAAGATGTGCTTTCCGGATAAAACATTTCCCACAATCTGAACATGAAAAAGGCTTCTCCCCTGTGTGGATTCTCTGGTGCTTAACCAAATCTGATTTCTGGATAAAACATTTCCCACAATCTAAGCATGAAAAAGGCTTCTCCCCTGTGTGAGTTGTCAGGTGCTTAAGCAAATATGATTTCTGGATAAAACATTTCCCACAATCTGAACATGAAAAAGGCTTATCACCTGTGTGGGTTTTCTGGTGCCTAACCAAATCTGATTTCTGGATGAAACATTTCCCACAATCTGAACAGAAAAAATCCTTCTCCCCTGTGTGAGTTCTCAGGTGCTTAAGCAAATATAATTTCAGTTTAAAACATTTCCCACATTCTGAACATGAAAAAGGTTTTTCCCCTGTGTGGGTTCTCTGGTGGCCTTCAAGATGCGCTTTCTGGTTAAAACATTTCCAACATTCTGAACATGAAAAAGGCTTCTCACCTGTGTGGGTTCTCTGGTGGCCATCAAGATGTGCTTTCTGGTTAAAACATTTCCCACATTCTGAACATGAAAAAGGCTTTTCCCCTGTATGGGTTCTCTGGTGGCCATCAAGATGTGCTTTCTGGTTAAAACATTTTCCACATTCTGAACATGAAAAAGGCTTTTCCCCAGTGTGAGTTCTGTGGTGACTAAGAAAAGTTGATTTATTCACAAAACATTTCCCACATTCTGAACATGAAAAAGTCTTCTCCACTGTGTGGGTTCTCTGGTGCTTAACCAAATATGATTTCTGGATAAAACATTTCCCACATTCTGAACAGGAAAAAGGCTTCTCCCCTGTGTGGGTTCTCTGGTGGCCATCAAAATGCACTTTTTGGTTAAAACATTTCCCACATTCTGAACAGGAAAAAGGCTTCTCCCCTGTGTGAATTCTCTGGTGGCTAACAAAATCTGATTTCTGGTTAAAACATTTCCCACACTTGGAACAAGAAAATCTTTTCTCCTTTGTGTGAATTTTTTGAGGTTTAAAAAAAGAATTTTCAGGGGGAAAACTGTTTCTATATTCTGTAGGTAAAAATGACTTCTTTGATTTAGGAGTAGTTTGTTTTTTAATGCTTATTTTTTTTCTTTGATTTTCCTTATTTGTCACTAATGAATAAGAAGTTAGGACATGTTTCAAAGGAACAGATGACATATCTTTGCTGTGAAGGGATGATGGTGTATCTGGAATAATGGTTTTCACTTCAGTTGTATCCTGTGGGATCTCA
Organism: Oophaga sylvatica; assembly: GCA_033576555.1. Lineage (NCBI taxonomy): Eukaryota > Metazoa > Chordata > Amphibia > Anura > Dendrobatidae > Oophaga > Oophaga sylvatica. The sequence goes on from JARQOD010000003.1 coordinate 17,245,758, forward strand.
AGATGAACTGATTTAAAAATTGAAGATGTCAGTTGTCCCTCGGATCTCCTGGTACAGTCATCTGAAAAGATAAAACCAATTATTTTTAAATAAAATATCCTTGAATTTTATATTTTTGAACATTTCTACTTAAACTATCTGTAAAAATGGCAAATATTTTAAAAATATTGAATTATTCACCAAGACAATGACAGTTCACAGTCTAATAGAAAACCTCATAGCATAAATCAGTGGAGAGTGATGTTCAACTGTTTGTTCATTCTGTATAAAAAGATATTGAATAAAAAGCCACCAAACAATGTTATGTAGATGAAAATTAATACCAATAAAAACTTTTACTCATCTCACACTCAGATCCATTATCTGTTAGTGCAAAAGTCAAATGTCCCTCTTGCTTCTGAGCCTTGCAGTGTGCCCAAATCACATTCAGCATCCATCTATTTGGTATTACTATAGTGAGAAGAATCCACTTAGTGTCTCCTGGAGTACAGTTTGGGCAATTTGTGTTGGGTAATAAAATGGTATATTTGCAATTTTTACTCATCCACTGTGTGCTAATTTCAGGAAAGTGAATGTGGAATCAAATTAGTCACTATTCCTATAGATTAATTAATTGAAGGTTATAATTTCCACAATGGAGTCACTTTATGGGGATTTCTACTGCTCTGGTTTTCTGACATTTGATCATGTTAGAAGGTTTTTTTAGCTGTGTCCCATCTCCTCTGTGCACGGCTCATGCGACTTATTCATTCTGGTGATGGGGGAGACGTTGGAACCAGAAGCTTTGGGCAGCGCAGGGTCTGTCCAGCCACTAAGATTAGGGTGCCTGGAATCAGTAGTACCATCCAGTCTGGCAGTATAGGTGTGTGTGTCATCCAGCTGGAGTAATTTTCTCCCTGCTTCAGTAAAATTAAAAGCACCACACCCTACTAAAGCTTGAAGCATATTGATGGAAGATGCCAGATACAGACTTGTTCTCCTCTGGTTCAGTCCTTTGTGCTCAGCTCCCAACATGTGTATTTGTTTCCTGTTGTGAACCCGGCCCATTTCCTGACTACTCGTGTCTTCTAATTTTGTATTTTCTCTGTCCTCCTTCTTCTGACCCAACCACCTGATTATTTTTCTTGCCGTCTCACATCACAGAACAGCAGTTAACACTGTGACCCAAGCCTAGAGGTTTGCGTATAAATCCAGATCCACGTAGAAGAGTTAAAGAGTGATGGGTAAGGCAAAGCCTATTTTGGACACTAACTACCGTAGTGAAAAACTGCAATTATAGACATGATGAATTACACACAAAAACAACGAAAATCATTAGCCTATATTAGACTCTTATAGACCCTCAGTCCGTTCCTATGCTGTAGATAAAGCGGTTGTTTGTACTCTATGATAGAAATACCTAACACCAGGTGTACATGGTTTCAATTTAGGAAGAAGGTACGAATATTCAACCAGGTTGTGCGTATATCCCACAGTTATACAATCGTACAAGACCACAGTGTTGCAGGTTATATGGACCAGTTTACATCAGAAATTTTTCTATGTTCAAATAAGGTCCTGTGCTGGTTTTAAACATTTGCGTATACACAAACAAATAGTAGATATTTGCACAAACAATGGCTTACCATGCAAACCACCTGCTTGCCACCGATCAGACCTTATACTCCATGGTATGTCCCACATCTGTCTGGTGGGCTATCATATACCACAGTCGTATACAGTGGGTACGGAAAGTATTCAGACCCCTTTAAATTTTTCACTCTTTGTTTCATTGCAGCCATTTGGTAAATTCAAAAAAGTTTATTTTTTCTCATTAATCTATACTCTGCATCCCATCTTGACTGGAAAAAACAGAAATGTAGAAATTTTTGCAAATTTATTAAAAAAGAAAAACTGAAATATCACATGGTCATAAGTATTCAGACCCTTTGCTCAGACACTCATATTCAAGTCAGATGCTGTCCATTTCCTTGTGATCCTCCTTGAGATGGTTCTTGTTATGTTTCGGTAACTGAGGAGAAATGGCAAAAAGACGGATTTTGGTAAGAACTTACCTGTAAAATCCTTTTCAGCGAAGAAGGAAGGGAGACACAGTCATAACTAGTGGGTAGGCGGAGCCCAGATGAGATAGACACCTCAGATTAAAAAGAGTGTTGGCCGGCCCCTCCAGCTCGGGCTCCTCCTACTCAGCTCTCCAGTCGTACTCAAGCTTAAGGAAGAGCAATATCACCAGCGTAGCAACATAACCCCTTCTGAAGAAATTCAGAGAAGAAAACACAAAAATACAGGTTATGCATGCATGTAGGTAAAAACCACACAGTTCCAGGTACTACTCACTGGACCTGACCACTGCGATGAGCTGGCGATGCTGGAACAGAGCCTTAGCGCGTCAACCTCAGCTGTTGTGAATGGGTTTGAGATGAGTTCTGAGCAGAGGCTCCCTCTGGTGGTTACTAGCGGTACTAGTGAGGATTGGGAATCAGGTGTTACTGATTGGTCTTATTTAAGGGAATCATTTTCCCATCAGGGTGGCCGGTGATACTGTTATGTTACGGTAGCTGAGGAGTGCAGGTAAAAAAGGAAATACACCAGAGCAGTTGGAATCTATGAGATTGCAGTACCCTGACTAACCACCGCAACTAGAGGCAGCCGTGGAGCGTTCCTACGATGGTCCTAGACGCCTCGTCACAGCCTGAGAAACTAACTACACCTAAAGATAGAAATAGGAAAGCTATCTGCCCCGGAGCAGAACCCCAAAGATAATAGAAAGCCCCCAAACATGTAATGGCGGTTAGACAAGAGGAAATACTGACACAGAAAGAAAATAGTATGAGCAAACGCTGGGGCCCAAACTATCTAAATAGAAAAGGACAGGAAGGGTACTTACTGCAATCCCAGAAAACCCTGAAAAACACCAACTCTACTAATTTCAAAATCACCTGAGATCACACGACCTCTACCACCTAAATTAGTTCTCTGGTGTAACAAAAACAGCAGCCACTGAAAAAACTGTAAAAAGCAAAAGTACAAAACACAGTGGCTGGACTAAACTGAGAGGGCAAAAGCCCCCGGAGGGGACCCAGAAGGCCCCCACAGAAGTGCAGGACAAAATGCAAAAATATAGCAAAAACAAAAAATAAGAAATTGTCTTATCTGATAGCAGGAGATGCAGACACGACACAGCAGGCTACAAGGGAAACTGGAAAGAAGGATTCAGACCAGAACAATTGATCACCGGCAACCCTGATGGGAAAATGATTCCCTTAAATAAGACCAATCAGTAACACCTGATTCCCAATCCTCACTAGTACCGCTAGTAACCACCAGAGGGAGCCTCTGCTCAGAACTCATCTCAAACCCATTCACAACAGTACCCCCCCCTTGAGGAGGGGTCACCGAACCCTCATTTGAGCAACCAGGTCGGTCAGGATGAGTTCTATGATACGCACGGATAAGTCTCCTAGCATGGATGTCCGAAGCAAACACCCAAGAATTATCTTCCTGGCCATAACCTCTCCATTTAACCAAATACTGGAGTCTTCGTCTAGAAAAACGAGAATCCAATATTTTCTCAACCACATACTCCAGATTGCCCTCAACCAAAACAGGGTCAGGAGGCACAGCAGCAGGAACCACTGGCTCAACAAACCTCTTCAACAAACGCTGGGGGCCCAAACTATCTAAATAGAAAAGGCAGGAAAAGGGGACTTACTGCAATCCCAGAAAACCCGGGGAAAAAAAACCCAAATCTACTAATTTCCAAAAAAACACCTGAGACACACGACCTCTAAACCCCCTAAATTAGTTCTCTGGTTTTAACAAAAACAGCAGCCACTGAAAAAACGGAAAAAGCAAAAGGGGAAACAAAAAAACCGTGGCTGGGCAAACCCGAGAGGGCAAAACCCCCCCCCCGGGGGGGCCCAGAAGGGGCCCCCCCAAAGTGCAGGAAAACAAAAAGGGGAAAAAAAATAGCAAAAACAAAAAATAAGAAATTGTTTATTATAGCAGGGGAAGCAGACACAAAACAGCAGGCTACAAGGGAAAAATGGAAAGAAGGGTTCAGGAAACCCAAAAAAATTTTATCACCCCGGGGGCCCTGGGGGGAAAATGATTTCCCCCTT
>JARQOD010000003.1:17249978-17294559 GCA_033576555.1 Oophaga sylvatica
ACCCAAGACAACTGAGCGTGCAAAACATCTTCCCCGCTTAGGGCAGACAGAGATAGCATGGGAAGCATCACAACAGTAGAAACATAACCCATTGCGCTTACGAAACTCATGACGCTGAGTCCCAGAAGTCACTCCATCACACTGCATGGGCTCAGGAGCTGACTCACAAGGCAACACTATCTCACGCATACCTCTGTGCTCACGCAAACGTCTGTCAATTTGAATAGCCAAAGACATAGAATCATTGAGACCAGAGGGAACAGGGAATCCCACCATAACGTCCTTTACTTTTTCTGACAGACCCTTTCGAAAAAGGGCTGCCAAAGCATGATCATTCCATTTGGTCAGGACTGCCCACTTTCGAAATTTCTGACAATACAACTCAGCGTCTTCAAGACCCTGATTTAATGCCAACAAGGTCTTTTCAGCTTGATCAGTGACATTAGGTTCATCGTACAATAACCCCAGAGCCTGAAAAAATACATCAATATCATTCAAAACAGGATCCCCAGGTGTCAGGGAAAAAGCCCAATCCTGAGGGTCGCCGCGCAGCAGGGAGATGACAATTTGAACCTGCTGTGCCGCGTTCCCTGAGGACTTAGGCCTTAAGGCAAAAAACAACTTACAGTTATTTTTGAAATTCAGAACTTTAGATCGATCCCCCAAAAACAAATCTGGCATGGGAATCCTAGGTTCCACAACCGGCAACCTAGCAAGATAGGTAGCAATACTCCGAACCTCAGTGGCAAGCTGATCCACATGGCCAGACAACTGTGCACACTCCATTGAGAAAAAAAAAAATACTCCTAAGCACCCAGAGAAAAAGAGGGAAAAAATGCAACAAACAGAAAAAAAAAATCTCTGACAACTCCCTTTTTTCTTTTTTACTATTTTTCCCTTCTGTTGAGTACCATATAATTTTCAGTTTTGGCCAGTTATACTGTTATGTTTCGGTAACTGAGGAGAAATGGCAAAAAATAGCAAAAGCGGTAATACACCAGAGAGGCTGGAACCTATTGGATTGCAGTAACCTGAAATAACCACACAACTAGAGGTAGCCGTGGAGCGTTCCTACGTTGATCCTAGATGCCTCGTCACAGCCTGAGAGATAGAACTACACCTAAAGGCAGAAAGATGAAAGCTATCTGCCCCGGAGCAGATCCCCAAAGATAATAGGAAGCCCCCAAACATGAAATGGCGGTTAGACAAGCAGAAAGCTCGGACACAGACAGAAAATAGAATGAGCAAACGCTGGGGCCCAATCTGTCCAGACAGAAAAGTACAGGAAAGAATTCTGACTGCAATCCAACAAAAACCCCAACAAAAATACCAACACGTCTGACTGCCAAAAAACCTGAGATCACTCGACCTCTTCCACCTAAATCAGATCTCTGGTGTAACAAAACGCTATTCAGCAAATTAAAAGTAACAAAAGAGCAAAGCAAAAGTGCAGACACAAACGAATCACAATTGCAGCACCAGACCCCCAAAAGGGGACAGGCTGCAGTCCACTGCAGGCAGCAAACCAGCAGAGAAAATCAAACAGAGAAAAAAAAAACAGCAAACACTTATGTGAAGGAGGGCAGGAAACTAGCAGTGCTTCAAGCAAGACCAGAAGAACAATTGATAACCGGCAGGGCTGCTGGGAAATCAGGCAACTTATATCCTACCATTCAGCGCCAGCTGAAGGCCATTCATTAATCAGTTCATTACCCTCAGCAACCACCAGAGGGAGCCCCAGCTCAGAAGCGGCCTCTAGCATATTCACAACAGGTTCTACTTCTTCAGTCCAGCTGTGTTTAATTAAACTGATAGGACTTGATTTGGAAAGGCACACATCTGTCTATATAAGTCCTCACAGATCACAGTGCATGTCAGACCAAATGAGAATCATGAGGTCAAAGGAACTGGCCAAGGAGCTCAGAGACAGAATTGTGGCAAGACACAGATCTGGTTAAGGTTACAAAAGAATTTCTGCTGTACTCAAGGTTCCTAAGAGCACAGTGGCCTCCATAATCCTGAAAATGGAAGAAATTTGGGACCACTAGAAGTCTTTCTAGAACTGGCCATCCAGCCAAATTGAGCAACCGTGGGAGAAGAGCCTTGGTGAGAGAGGTAAAGAAGAACCCCAAGATCACTGTGGCTGAGCTCCAGAGATGCAGCAGGGAGATGGGAGAAAGTTCCACAAAGTCAATTATCACTGCCAGTCAGGACTTTATAGCAGAGTGGCCCGACGAAAGCCTCTCCTCAGTGCAAGACATATGAAAGCCCGCATAGAGTTTGCTAAAATACACACGAAGGACTCCCAGACTATGAAAAATAAGGTTCTCTGGTCTGATGAGCTGAAGATAGATCTTTCTGGTAATAATTCTAAGTGGTATGTGTGGAGAAAACCGGGCACTGCTGATCACCTGTCCAACAAAATTCCAACAGTGAAACATGGTGGTGGCAGCATCATGCTATGGGGGTGTTATTCAGCTGCAGGGACAGGACGACTGGTTGCAATTGAAGGAAACATGAATGCGGCGGAGTACAGAGAGATCCTGGATGAAAACCTGTTCAGACTTGGCCAAAGGTTCACCGTCCAACAAGACAATGACCCTAATCACACAGCTAAAATAACAAAGGAGTGGCTTCAGAGCAATTCTGTGACCATTCTTGACTGGCTCAGCCAGAACCCTGACCTAAACCCACTTGAGGATCTCTGAAGAGACCTGAAAATGGCTGTTCACCAACATTCACCATCTGACCTAACGGAACTGGAGAGGATCTTCAAGGAAGAATGGCAGAGGATCCCTAAATCCAGTTGTGAAAAACTTGTGACATCATTCCCAAGAAGACTCACGGCTGTACTATCTCAAAAGGGTGCTTCTTCTCAATCCTGAGCAAAGGGTCTGAATACTTATGACCATGTGATATTTCAGTTTTTCTTTTTTATTAAATTTGCAACATTTTCTACATTTCTGTTTTTTCCAGTCAAGATGGGGTGCAGAGTATAGATTAATGAGAAAAAAATAAACTTTTTTAAATTTACCAAAAGGCTGCAATGAAACAAAGAGTGAAAAATGTAAAGGGGTCTGAATACTTTCCGTACCCACTGTATGAAGGCTACAATCTGATTAAAACAAATCCTGAGGAGGTCTCATTTATATTGGGAGGTGTTCTATAGTGTAGTCCCGTTAATATATAGTGAACACCACTCCCATTGCAGATCCTTCCCAGCATTGGTAAAAAAAAAAAAAAAGGATCAATGTGCCTTTAGGTAACTTTAAATAAACAGGAGAGGTCTCACCCAATATGGAGGGAATAATTGAATAGTTACTACATTCCTGGGGGAGAGTGTCCACTACTGAACCTGGAGAGAGAAATGCAGTAACTATTCACTTATTCCCTCTGCATCGCATGAGACCTCTCCTGTTTATTTAAACTTGCCTAATGTCGCATTGATCATTTATTTTCCTTTTTACCAATGCTGGGAAGGAATGAAGGAATGGGAGTGTTGTTTACTATATGTTAATGGGAATAACTGGGTGTAGAGTATAGAACACCTCCTAATATAAGTGAGACCTCCTCAGGATTTGCTTTAGGCCGGGGTCACACTAGCGATGAATACGGACGAGTGCTATGCGATAAAACGTAGAATAGCACTCGGACCAGTATTCATCTATGGGGCAGATCACATCAGCGTTTTTTTTTTTCTCGGCCGTTTTCAACGTACGAGTGAAATCGCAGCATGCTGCGATTGTTACCGACACTCGGCCGAGTCTCGGCGCACTCGCACCCATATAAGCCTTTGGGTGCGAGTGAGAAAACGCACGTCACTCGGATATCATCCAAGTGATGTGCGATATACGCCGACGCTGGCAATAAAGGAGATGGAGAAATTAATTTCCCCGCCTCCTCCGCAGTTGTGCTCCGATCCGCTCTGTGCGAGAGGCTCGGAGCACAGTCGCATGACACTCGGCTCCTGCAAGCAGAGTCATTAGCAAATCGCATCCGATGCTCTCGCGTCTGACCCCGGCCTTAATCAGATAGTAGCCTTCATTCACGAATGTGGTACATGATAGCCCATCAGACAGATGTGAGACATACCATGGAGTATAAGGTCTGATCGGTGGCAAGCAGGTGGTTTGCGTGGTAAGCCATTGCTTGTGCAAATATCTGCTATTTGTTTGTGTATATGCAAATGTTTAAAACCAGCACAGGACTTTATTTGGACATAGAAAAATTTCTGATGTAAACTGGTCCATGTAACCTACAACACTGTGGTCTTGTACGATTGCATAACTATCGGATATACACACAACCTGGTGGTTTCTAAATCGAAACCATGTACACCTGGTGTTAGGTATTGCTATCATAGGGTACCAACAACCGCTTTATCTACAGCATAGGAACGGACTGAGGTTCCGTAAGAGTCTTATATAGGCTAATGATTTTCCTTGCATTTGTGTGTAATTTGTCCTAGCACCTTTCACTTTAGACTAGATTCTATTTTATTTAAATACCTATTAAAAGTTATATTTTATTCCAATACGCTATTTTTTAATTGAGACTAGTTGGATATAACCATCTGCTACATTTCTTTCTGATTATAGACAACATATCTACTAAAATGATCACAGTCTTCATCAATAAAGAATGAGTGACTAGTGGTGAAACCTCTCTGGGGTAATTAAAGTATGGGGCTCGGTGGCTCTTTACAATCTAAACTATCATAAAGGCCATTATTTTCTGTCTGATGAGTTTCAAGAACAAATATGAGATATTTAAAGAGAACTTTGTATAATAGTGCAGAGCTGAGGTGACTAAAATTTAGATCTTGGGCATTTGGAAGAGGTAATGGAAACTTTTTTTTTTGAAGACTATCAGAGCGTTACAGAGTCACATAAGTGAGGCAGGCCGATCCCACCACAATCAAACTATAATATAGAATGAACCTTAAAAATAAAATATAGAATAAAAAAAACATGTTTCATCCCAACAACGATGTATGTACAGGTGCTTCTGACAAAATTAGAATATTATCAAAAAGTTAATTTATTTCAGTTCTTCAATACAAAAAATGAAAATGATATATTATATAGAGTCATTACAAACAGAGTGATCTATTTCAAGTGTTTAATTCTGTTAATGTTGATGATTATGGATACAGCCAATGAAAACCCAAAAGTCATTATCTCAGTAAATTAGAATAATTAACAAAAAACACCTGCAAAGGCTTCCTAAGCATTTAAAAAGGTCCCTTAATCTTGTTTCAGTAGGCTCCACAATCATGGGAAGACTGCTGACTTGACATATGTCCAGAAGGCAGTCATTGACACACTTCACAAGGAGGGTAAGCCACAAAAGGTCATTGCTAAAGAAGCCGGCTGTTCACAGAGTGCTGTATCCAAGCATATTAATGGAAAGATTAGTGGAAGGAAAAAGTGTGGTAGAAAAAGGTGCACAAGCAACTGGGATAACCACAGCCTTGAAAGGATTGTTAAGAAAAGGCCACAAGGAGTGGACTGCTGCTGGAGTCATTGCTTCAAGAGCCACCACACACAGAGACGTATCCAGTACATGGGCTACAAGTGTCGCATTCCTTGTGTCAAGTCATTCATGACCAATAGACAATGCCAGAAGCGTCTTACCTGGGCCAAGGAGAAAAAGAACTGGACTGTTGCTCAGTGCTCCAAGGTGTTGTTTTCAGATGAAAGTATATTTTGCATTTCATTTGGAAATCAACGTCCCAGGGTCTGGAGGAAGAGTGGAGAGGCCACAATCCAAGCTGCCGGAGGTCTAATGTGAAGTTTCCACAATCAGTGATGGTTTGGGGAGCCATGTCATCTGCTGGTGTAGGTCCACTGTGTGGTATCAAGACCAAGGTCAGCACAGCCGTCTACCAGGAAATTTTAGAGCACTTCATACTTCTCTCTGCCGACAAGCTTTTTGGAGATGGAAATTTCATTCTCCAGGACTTGGCACCTGTCCACACTGCCAAAAGTACCAATACCTGGTTTAAAAACAGCAGTACCACTTGCTTGATTGGCCAGCAAACTCGCCTTTCCTTAAGTGGGGTCAAGAGGCAGATGAGAGACACCAGATCCAACATCGCAGACGAAATGAAGGCTGCTATCAAAGCAACCTGGGTTTCCATAACACCTCAGCAGTGCCACAGGCTGATCGCTTCGAAGCGACGCCACATTGATGCAGTAATTGATGCAAAAGGAGCCCAGACCAAGTATTGAGTGTATTCAGTGAACATTGATTTCAATAGGCCAACATTTCGGATTTAAAAATCACTTTTCAAGCTGGTGTTATAAAGTATTCTAATTTACTGAGATAATGACTTTTGGTTTTCATTGGCTAAAAGCCATAATCATCAACATGAACAGAAATAAACACTTGAAATACAGTGGTGGCCAAAAGTATTGGGACCCCTGCAATTCTGTCAGATAATACTCAGTTTCTTCCTGAAAATGATTGAAATCACAAATTATTTGCTATTTTTATCTTCATTTAATTTGCTTGCAAGGAAAAAACACAAAAGAGAATGAAGCAAAAATCAAATCCTTGATCATTTCACACAAAACTCCAAAAATGGGCCAGACAAAAGTATTGGCACCCTCAACCTAATACTTGGTTGCCCAACCTTTAGCCAAAATAACTGCGAACAACCGCTTCTGGTAACCATCAATGAGTTTCTTACAATGCTCTGCTGGAATTGTAGACCATTCTTCTTTGGCAAACTGCTCCAGGTCCCTGATATTTGAAGGGTGCTTTCTCCAAACTGCCATTTTGAGATCTCTCCACAGGTGTTCTATGGGATTCAGGTCTGGACTCATTGCTGGCCACCTTAGAAGTCTCCAGTGCTTTCTCTGAAACCATTTTATAGTGCTTTTGGAAGTGTGTTTTGGGTCATTGTCCTGCTGGAAGACCCATGACCTCTGAGGGAGACCCAGCTTTCTCACACTGGGCCCAACATTATGCTGCAAAATTTGTTGATAGTCTTCAGACTTCATAATGCCATGCACACGGTCAAGCAGTCCAGTGCCAGAGGCAGCAAAGCAACCCCAAAACATCAGGAACCTCCACCATGTTTGACTGTAGCAACCATGTTCTTTTCTTTGAATGCCTCTTTTTTTTCCTGTACACTCTATGTTGATGTTTTTTCCCAAAAAGCTCGACTTTTGTCTCATCTGACCAGGGAACATTCTTCCAAAACGTTTTAGGCTTTCTCAGGTAAGTTTTGACAAACTCCAGCCTGGCTTTTTTATGTCTCGGGTAAGAAGTGGGTCTCCCTGGGTATCCTACCATACAGTCCCTTTTCATTCAGACGCCGATGGATAGTACGGGTTGACACTGTTGTACCCTCAGACTGCAGGGCAGCTTGAACTTGTTTGGATTTTAGTCGAGGTTCTTTATCCACCATCCTCACAATCTTGCGTTGAAATCTGTCGTCAATTTTTCTTTTCCTTCCACATCTAGGGAGGTTAGCCACAGTGCCATGGGCTTTAAACTTCTTCATGACACTGCGCACGGAAGACACAGGAACATTCAGGTCTTTGGAGATGGACTTGTAGCCTTGAGATTACTCATGCTTCCTCACAATTTGGTTTTTCAAGTCCTCAGACAGTTCTTTGGTCTTCTTTCTTTTCTCCATGCTCAATGTGGTACACACAAGGACACAGGACAGAGGTTGAGTCAAATTTAATCCATGATAACTGGCTGCAAGTGTCATTTAGTTATTGCCAACACCTGTTAGGTGCCACAGGTAAGTTACAGGTGCTGGTGATTACACGAATTAGAGAAGCATCACATGATTTTTTAAACAGTGCCAATACTTTTGTCCACCCCCTGTTTTAGGTTTGATGTGGAATTATATCCAATTTGGCTTTAGGTCAATTCTTTTTGCGTTTTTTTCATTGAAGACAAAAATAAATGAAGATAATAATACCAAAGAATTTGTGTTTGCATTCATTTTCAGGAAGAAACTGAGTATTATCTGACAGAATTGCAGGGGTGCCAATACTTTTGGCCACCACTGTAGCTCACTCTGTTTGTAATGACTCTATATGATATATGAGTTTCACTTTTAGTATTGAAGAAGAGAAATAATTTAACTTTTTGATGGTATTCTAATTTTGTGAGAAGCACCTGTATTAGAGGAGAACTTCAACACTAAACCGAAGCTGCACTCATTTATGGTAGACCATTGGAGCTACTATGGATCGTGACTAGAAAGACTCTTCGTGCTCCTTATTTCAGGAGAGATTGTGCAATAATCTGAATTGCTTATGATTGAAAACAATGTAATTTATGACGTGGAGCAGACCTGGGCAAAGTGCGGCCCGCGGACCTCATTCGCCCTCTGGCTGTTCCAGTCTGGCCTGCGGACCGAGACAACCGAGGGGCTGAAAACAGAGGCCCATGGGCCACACTGTGCGTGCCCATCGCGCGTTGTCTCTGCCCACCCGCTCGTTGACTCAACCTGCCCGCTCACGCTGTCTCCGCAGTCACTTTTCATACAAGCTGACTGCATTGATGGAGGAGTGGCCTCCGGATCCTTCCTCCACCAATCAGCATATGAAACAGCTGACGCGATGACGTCATGTCAGCTGTGTACTGCGGAGAGTCAGCGCACAGGAGACAGAAGCAGAGCACCGTGGAAGCGGGAGAAAGGTGAGGTTTTTTTTTTATTTATGTATATGGGATGTTTGGCTGCACATGGGGAGGCTATATGGGGCTCATCATGGACATGGGGAGGCTATATGGATCTTACCATGGACATGGGGAGGCTGTTTGGGTCTCATATGGTGGCCATGAGTAGGCTGTGTGGGTCTCATATGATGGCAATGGGGAGGCTGCGCGGGTATCATATTGTGCCATGGGGAGGCTGCGTGGGCCTCAGATGATGGCCATGGGGAGGCTGCATGGGCCTCAGATGATGGCCATGGGGAGGCTGCATGGGACTCATATGCTGGCCATGGGGAGGCTGCATGGGCCTCAGATACAGGCCATGGGGAGGCTGTGTGGGCCTCAGATGCTGGACATTCAGAGGCTATGTGGGCCTCAGATGCCGGCCATTCAGAGGCTGTGTGGTCCTCAGATGCTGGCCATTCGGAGGCTGTGTGGGCCTCAGATGCTGGCCATTCGGAGGCTGTGTGGGACTCAGAAGCTGGCCATTCGGAGGCTTTGTGGGCCTCGGATGCTGTCCATTCGGAGGCTGTGTGGGCCTCGGATGCTGGCCATTCGGAGGCTGTGTGAGCCTCAGATAATAGCCATTCGGAGGCTTTGTGGGACTCAGATGCTGGCTATTCGGAGGCTGTGTGAGCCTCAGATAATAGCCATTCAGAGGCTTTGTGGGCCTCAGATGCTGGCCATTTGGAGGCTGTGTGGGCCTCAGATGCTGGCCATTCAGAGGCTGTGTGGGCTTCATACGATATAATAAAGGAGCTGTGTTCGGGTTCAAATGGTATATAGGGGGATGTTAGCATACTCAATTCTGCTCAATATTAAATGATATATTTCATATAAATATATTTAATATAATAATTAAAATTAATATGTTGATATTATTATTGAGCCTAATTAATTTCAGCTTATTGGTTCGGCCCTCTACAACAGTCACGGTCTCTCATGTGGCTCCTCGGGAAAACTAATTGCCCACCCCTGGCGTGGAGTGAATCCATGAAACCAGGGCTCGAGCCATGCCAGCACATCTCCTGAATAAATGTATATTCCAGCCATCAGTAATGCATATTTTAGAGATATACACAGGCACAGGTGTAATGTGTTTTGTATAATTTATCGTAATCCTGCTTGAAGTTAGTTGTTTTTAAAAGAATTTGAAAAGTCAGGATAAAGGGAATTTCTGTTGTTATTGTACAGAAATTCACACTTTGCCTCACTGCACATTTCATGTTGTCGATCATAAAAGCAAAGTTTGGCCATAAAGACTGGACCTGGTCTTGTAGGGACCATATGAGACATTCAGCAGCACAAAAGGGAGAGAAGTTAGATTCATCCAATAAGATATCAGGGTTCTAGGAAGCCAACAGCATCATTACCCTCCACTTTCTCTTACAGGACAATCATAATAGTTTTCTTCAAGTGATTTTCTAATTTGTCAACACATTCTATGTACGCTGACATTTGGCTTTGTAGTTTACAGATCTGGGCAGGTAAGAGACACCATCTCCTAATCCCAGGGGGTAGGTGGATCTTCCAGGTTTAAGTTCTATAGAAAAAAGCATTCAATGCCCAAAGTCATTTGAACAGCTTTGGGTGGAGGGGAGTGTTGTGCTTTAGAGGCAAAATGGTGATTATATGATTCTGACTACACCACCTATAAAGCAGCCACAGCCGATGACTGATAACAATCTGTGACTTCTCTGCTTTTAGTGGTTACTACTCACCTGGGTAGTCATATGTAGGAATCTCCTCTTTACACCACTCATCACCCCTCACATATGTCTCTGTAGTATTAATATAGGTCAGATCTTCAACCTGAAACAAATATTGTAAAAGTCACAGACAGAAGGAGAAGTCACATCTATGATCAGCTCTAATCCTGACATCTCCACCGTTATCATTACACAAGTATAAAACATATACAGTTGCGCTCAAAAGTTTACATACCCCGGCAGAATTTTTGCTTTCTTGGCCTTTTTTCAGAGAATATGAATGATAACACCAAAACCTTTTTCTCCTCTCATGGTTAGTAGTTGGGTGAAGCCATTTATTGTCAAACTACAGTGTTTTCTCTTTTTAATTCATAATAACAATCCAAAACATCCAAATGACCCTGATCAAAAGTTTACATACTCCATTTATTAATACCGTGTATTGCCCCCTCTAACATCAATGACAGCTTGAAGTCTTTAGTGGTAGTTTTGGATGAGGTTCTTTATTTCTCAGATGGTAAAGCTGCCCACTCTTCTCGGCAAAAAGCCTCCAGTTCCTGTAAATTCCTGGGCTGTCTAGCATGAACTGAGCACTTGAGATCTCCCCAGAGTGGTTCAATGATATTGAGGTCAGGAGACTAAGATGGCCACTCCAGAACCTTCACTTTGTTCTGCTGTAGCCAATGACAGGTCAACTTGGCCTTGTGTTTTGGATCCTTGTCATGTTTGAACGTCCAAGTACGTCCCATGCGCAGCTTCCAGACTGATAATTGCAAATTTGCCTCCAGTATTTGCTGATAATGTGCTGCATTCATCTTTCCTTCAACTTTGATAAAGTTAGCTGTGCCTTTGTAGCTCACACATCCCCAAAATATCAGCGATCCACCTCCGTGCTTTACAGTAAGAATGGTGTTCCTTTCATAAGCCTTGTTGACCTCTCTCCAAATGTTACGTTTATGGTTGTGGACAAAAAGTTCAATTTTGGTCTCCTTACTCCAAATTACCTTGTTCCAGAAGTTTTGAGGCTTGTCTCTGTGCTGTTTTGCATATTGTAGGTGAGATACTTTGTGGCATTTGCGCAGCAATGGTTTTCTTCTGGCGAATCGACCATGCAGCCCAGTTTTCTTCAAGTGCCTCCTTATTGTGCATCTTGAAACAGCCACACCGCTAGTTTTCAGAGAGTCCAGTATTTCAACTTATGTTATTTGTGGGTATTTCTTTGCATCCTGAGCAATTTTCCAGGCATTTGTCACAGGTCCGTGAGGATGTTAATTATGTTACCTTTAGTAGCCATTCAAACCCATTTGTGTCAACTTCTGTGCATGTTATCAGTAAAAAATCACCCGGGAATGTAAACTTGATCAGGGTCATTAGGATGTCAACAAGGCCTATGATGAAAGAAACCATTCCTACTGTAAAGCACGGAGGTGGATCGCTGATGTTTTGGGGATGTGTGAGCTACAAAAGGCACAGGAAACTTAGTTAAAGTTGAAGGAAAGATGAATGAAGCACGTTATCAGCAAATACTGGAGGCAAATTTGCAATCATCAGCCCGGAAGCTGCACATGGGACGTACTTGGACGTTCCAACATGACAATGATCCAAAACACAAGGCCAAGTTGGCCTGTCATTGGCTACAGCAGAACAAAGTGAAGATTCTGGAATGGCCTTCTCAGTCTCCTGACCTCAATATCATTGAGCCACTCTGGAGAGATCTCAAGCACGCAGTTCATGCTAAACAGACCATTAATTTATTGGAACTGGAGGCTTTTTGCCAAGAAGAGTGGGCAGCTTTACCATCTGAGAAAATAAAGAACCTAATGCACAACTACCACAAAAGACTTCAAGCTGTCATTGATGTTAGGGGGGGCAATACACGGTATTAGAAAATGGGGTATGTGAACTTTTGATAAGAGTAATTTGTCTTTCTTCTGGCGACTCGACCATGCAGCCCATTTTTCTTCAAGTGCCTCCTTATTGTGCATCTTGAAACAGCCACACTGCTGGTTTTCAGAGAGTCCAGTATTTCAGCTGATGTTATTTGTGGGTTTATCTTCGCATCCCAAACAATTTTTCTGGCATTTGTCACAGGTCACAGGTGAGTATGTTACCTTTAGAAGCCATTCAAACACATTTCTGTAAACTTCTGTTCAAGTTATCAGGCCAAAATCACCACGGTGTGTAAACTTTTGATCAGGGTCATTTGAATGTTTTGGGTTGTCATTATGATTTAAAAAGAGAAAACACAGTAGTTTGACAATAAATGACTTCACCCAACCACTAACCATGAGCAGAGAAAAAGTTTTGGTGTTATCATTCATATTTTCTGAAAGAAGGCCAAGAAAAATTCACAGGCAAGACAAGACCTTCACAGCCATCTACACATCATAGGGGAGATCTCATGACACTTTCTCTCCATCTACCTGATGATCCTGAGGAACATTGGGATCTTCTTGTTTACAGCCATGTGGAAGAAGAAGACGGGACATCTCTCTGGTGTTGTCCACTTACTGGATAGATCTGGAGGAAACACATACAGAAACTGAATTCATTCTTTACGTACATATAATTATGGGGTCATGTGTATTTAGTCCTGTCTATTACCTGGTGATGTGAGGGGCTGGGGAACCTCCGTCATGACGTCCTGTACAGATCTTTGTGTCCTTCTAAATACTCCCACTCCTCCATGGAGAAATAGATGGTGACATCCTGACATCTTATAGGAAACTGACACATACAATGATATTGTCATCCCCCCAATACTATCATAGTGTTACTGTATAATGTCCCAGCATTCCCAGCAGTGTCACCTCTCCAGTCAGCAGCTCAATCATCTTGTAGGTGAGTTCTAGGAACTTCTGGTCATTGATATCCTCGTACATCAGGGGGTGAGGTGGAGGCCCCGTGATTGGGCACAGGGGTCTTCCCCATCCCTCAGACACAGGGTCCTGACAGCGCTCACTAGAGGTCTTCTTCACTACTGTGTAATCCTGGTTATGGAGAGACACATTAATAAATCTCACTGCAGACATTTCCAGAGTCCTCACCCGTCCAGTTCTGTCCATCTGTTATTCCCATACATAAGAATGATGTAATGTGACGTTATCAGAATCTCTTACCTCTCCAGTAAGCCGGAAGAGGATCTCTAGGGTGAGGTGTAATATCCTCTCCGCCATCTTGTCTCTGTCCATATCTATCCTTGATGGGTAATTCAGAAAAATTCTCTTCTGTAGAAGATCTTCACTGAGAGGTTCCGATATTGTAGAGACCTGAATGAGAAGATGAGCTGATGTAACATCATAAAAATCCTGTGTATTAATACAATTACTGGAGATAATAAGGGAAACATATGAGGAGATTTATTATTTTACAGTATTTAGTTTTCTTCTTTACATCTACTAATAAAACCTATATATTTAGGGCACAGACAACAAGCAGTTTCTTCCTCGGAGTCGGCAGCTGAATATGTTCCTCATAGACTCATCTTCCATAACGCTAATTCTCCTCTCATTTACCGACATTGGAATCAGCATTAGTAATACTGCAGGAGATATTCATTACACGTGACAGGAGAAATAACTACTTCATGATGAGGACGACATCTTCATCTTCTACTACGGCTCTAGAGACATATTTGTCCAGAGTCGTCACTGACTCCATCACCACCGGTGTCTATATGAATGTTTCCTGTCTTCCCCGCACTGTAATCTTCTATCACGTTAGATCTCAGGTCTGATTCACACACAGAAGTTTGAGGCTTTTAGAAAAGATTTTTTGTTTGCACAAACACCGCGGACAGGAATCATCTGATCCCAAAGTCTCCATGTACAGTGGATTTTGGAAAAACACCAGAAAAAAGAAGATATTAAAAGGTTTCAAAAGAAAATTGGTTCCAATCATTCTTGCAAAAAGAAAAAAACATGTAAAAAGCAGGAGACACATTTTATCTTTTTTAACACCTTAAACATTTTAAAAATAATTAACTCTTTTGGGCACCAGAACATAGATGTACACTGCAGGGACAGCACAGGTCTCTCGATATCTCGCTTCCAAAGATTTCAATCTACGCATGCCTTCAGATTATAAGATCAAATTTTGGGCAAAAAAATGTATTTTATAATCCGAATAATACGGTACATCAGATAGCAGGCACTACACTTTATGAATGCTTCTTCTGCATTATGCAGTCAGGAACTTCCCGGTTACGTGTGGCGGTACATAACTTTTGTTAAAAGGTACTACAGTCCAGCAAACCATTATGGGAAGGCCCATCCTCCTCCTTGGGGACCATACAGGTAGACATGTGTTGCTACGGCCCCTCAGAGCTCCTCTCAGCTCCCAGATGATCTGTGAGGACCTCACTGGCTGAGGGGCATCAATACGACTCCTCACTAGTTCTCTCATAGTCCATTTGATGAGGGCCACACGCTCCTTGCTGTGACACTGCATCTTCAGATCTCTGTAGGATAACTCGTGTCCCAGTTTGGCGACATTGTAGCTTCCTCTATAGTACAGACAATTGTTTGCTTAACCCCTTTACTTCCGAGGGTGGTTTGCACGTTAATGACCAGGCCAATTTTTACAATTCTGACCACTGTCTCTTTATGAGGTTATAACTCTGGAACGCTTCAACGGATCTTGGCGATTCTGAGCTTGTTTTCTCGTGACATATTGTACTTCATGTTAGTGGTAAAATTTCTTCGATATAACTTGCGTTTATTTATAAAAAAAAACGGAGATATGGCGAAAATTTTTAAAATTTTGCAATTTTCAAACTGTGAATTTTTATGCCCTTAAAATAGAGAAATACAGTACAGACCAAAAGTTTGGACACACCTTCTCATTCAACGATTTTTCTGTATTTTTATGACTATGAAAATTGTAGAATCACACTGAAGGCATCAAAACTATGAAATAACACATGTGGAATTATACATTACACTTTACAAAAAAGTGTGAAACAACTGAAAATATGTCTTATATTCTAGGTTCTTCAAAGTAGCCACCTTTTGCTTTGATTACTGCTTTGCACGCAGAAAAGGTGAACGGATGGACTCTACATGCCTGGTTCCCACCGTGAAGCATGGAGGAGGAGGTGTGATTGTGTGGGGGTGCTTTGCTGGTGACACTGTTGGGATTTATTCAAAATTGAAGGCATACTCAACCAGCATGGCTACTACAGCATCTTGCAGCGGCATGCTATTCCATCCGGTTTGCGTTTAGTTGGACCATCATTTATTTTTCAACAGGGCAATGACCCCAAACACACCTCCAGGCTGTGTAAGGGCTATTTGACCAAGAAAGAGAGTGTTGGGGTGCTACGCCAGATGACCTGGCTTCCACAGTCACCAGACCTGAACCCAATCGAGATGGTTTGGGGTGAGCTAGACCGCTCACTGCTTCAATTTTGAATAATCCCCAACAGGGAGCGGTCCGTGACAGCTCATGGCACTTAGTGCTAGGTGTCAACTGTGAGAATCAGCTGACACCCGGCCGCGATCAGCCAAGCTCCCCCCGTGAACACGGCAGATCTCCCATGACGTACTATCCCGTCCCTAGGACTTAAGTCCCAGGTCACATGGACGGGATAGTACGTCATTTGGTAGAAAGGGGTTAAATTCTGTTTGTCTAAGATAAGAATTCCTTCCTTAATCACCTTTAATCAGGCCTTTTGCTCACCCAGATTAAAGTTCCTTACCATTTAAAGGGAAGGTGCCCTAAAAAAAATAAAATCTTGAATTGAAAAAATGTATAGTATTATTGTTTTAAATTAAAAAAATATTTGTTTTTAATTAATTAAAATATGAAAAATAATGTAAAAAGCTTTGGCATTTCCATTTTAACCCCTTTCTGCAATTAAACGTACTATCCCGTCCATGTGACCTGGGCCTGAATGACCATGGACGGGAGGGATAGTACATCATATGCGATATAGTACATGATATGCGATCGCCGCGCTCACAGGGGGAGCGCGGCCGATCGCGGCCAGGTGTCAGCTGATTCTCACAGCTGACACATGGCACTAAGTGCCAGGAGCAGTCACAGACAGCTCCCGGCACTTTAACCCTCAGAACGCTGCAATCAAACATGATTGCAGCGCTCCGGTGGCATAGGGAACCATCGGGCAGGGAGGGGGCTCCCTAGGTGCTTCCCCGAGACCCTCAGAAAAATGTGATGTGATTGCATTGTTCCGAGGGTCTCCTCGCTGCAGGCCCCCGGATACAAGATGGCAGGGAGGTGGCTTATAGTAAAGTCCCACCCTGAGACAATGTAAAAAAACAAAACTGTGTAAAAATATTTTTAAAAAATCCCTAAATAAATAAAAAAAAATTCCCAATAAGCACATTTTTATTATGTAAAAAAAAAAAAACAATAAAAGTGCACAAATTTAGTATCACCGTGTCCGTAAGGACCCGCCCTATAAAACTGTCCCACTAGTTAACCCCTTTAGTGAACCCCTTAAAAAAAAAGGCAAAAAAAAATGCTTTATCATCATACCGCCGAACAAAAAGTGGAATAACACGCGATCAAAAAGACGGATATAAATAAACGTGATACTGCAGAAATGTCATCTTGTCCCGCAAAAAACAAGCCACAATACAGCTCCATCAGCGGAAAAATAAAAAAATTATAGCACTCAGAATAAAGCGATGCAAAAATAACTATTATATAAAATAGTTTTTATTGTGTAAAAGCATTAAGATATAAAGTAAGATATAAATGAGGTATCGCTGTAATCGTACTGACCCGAAGAATAAAACTGCCTTACATCAATTTTACCACACACGGAACGGCATAACCCTCCAAAAAAAAAAATTCCCGAATTGTTGTTTTTGTTCATTTTACCTCCCAAAAATCGTAATAAAAAGCGATCAAAAAAGGTCATGTGCCCAAAAATGGTACCAATAAAAACATCAACATGTCCCGCAAAAAATAAGACCTCACACGACTCTGTGGGCCAAAATATGGAAAAATTATAGCTCTCAAAATATGGTGATGCAAAAACTATTTTTTGCAATAAAAAGCATCTTTCAGCATGTGACAGCAGCCAAACATAAAAACCCGCTATAAATAGTAAATCAAATCCCCCTTTATCACCCCCTAAGTTAGGTAAAATAACAAAATTAAAAAATGTATTTATTTCCATTTTCCCATTAGGGTTAGGGTTGGGGTTAAAGTTAGGATTAGTGTTGGGGCTAAAGTTAGGGTTGGGGCTAAAGTTAGGGTTAGGGTTGGGATTATGGTTAGGGGTATGTTAGGGTTAGGTTTGTGGTTAGGGTTATGATTAGGATTAGGGGTGTTTTGGGGTTAGGGTTGGAGTTAGAATTGGGGGGGTTTCCACTGTTTAGGCATCAGGGGCTCTCCACGTGACATGGCGTCTGATCTCAATTCCAGCCAAATCTGCGTTTAAAAAGTCAAACGGTGCTCCTTCTCTCCCAAGCCCTGCCATGCGCCCAAACAGTGGTTTACCCCCACATATGGGGTATCAGCGTACTCAGGACAAATTGCACAATAACTCTTGTGGTCCAATTTATTCTGTTACCCTTGGAAAAATTAAAAATTGGGGTCTAAAATATCATGTTTTTGGAAAAAAAATATGATTTTTTATATTTATGGCTCTTTGTTATAAACTTCTGTGAAGCACTTGGGGGTTCAAAGTTCTCCCCACATATCTAGATAAGTTCCTTGGAGGGTCTAGTTTCCAAAATGGTGTCACTTGTGGGGGTTTCCACTGTTTAGGCACATCAGGGGCTCTCCAAATGCGACATGACGCCCGCAGACCATTCCATCAAAGTCTGCATTACAAAAAGTCACTACTTTTCTTCCGAGCCCCAACGTGTGCCCATACAGTAGTTTTCTCCCACATATGGGGTATCAGTGTACTCAGGACTAATTGGACAACAACTTTTAGGGTACAATTTCTCCTGTTACTCTTGGGAAAATAAAAAATTGTTGACTAAAAGATCATGTTTGTGGAAAAAATATGATTTTTTATTTTCACGCTCGGGCGTTATAAACTTTATTGAAACATCTGGGGGTTCAAAGTGCTCACCACACATCTAGAAAAGTTCCTTGTTGGATCTGGTTTCCAAAATGGTCTTTTGTGGGGGTTTCCACTGTTTAGTCACATCAGGGGCTCTCCAAATGCTACATGACGTCCAGCCAATTCTGCGTTGAAAAAGTCAAACGGCGCTCCTTCCCTTCCGAGCTCTGCCATGCACCAAAAGAGTGGTTTACCCCCACATATGGGGTATCAGCGTACTCAGGACAAATTGCACAATAACTTTTGGGGTCCTGTTACCCTTGGGAAAATAAAAATTGGGGGTGAAAAGATCATTTTTGTGGAAAAAATATGATTTTTTAAACTTTACTGCTGTACGTTATAAACTTCTGTGAAGCCCTTGGAGGTTCAAATTTCTCACCACACATCTAGATAAGTTCCTTGGGTGGTCTAGTTTCCAAAATGGGGTCACTTGTGGGGGGGTTTCCACTGTTTAGGCACATCAGGGGCTCTCCAAATGCGACATGGCATCCGATCTCAATTCCAGTCAATTTTGCGTTGAAAAAGTCAAATGGCGCTCCTTCCCTTCCGTGCTCTGCCATGCGCCTAAACAGTGGTTCCCCCCACATATGGGGTATCAGCGTTCTCAGGACAAATTGTATAATAACATTTGGGGTCCAATTTCTCCTGTTACCCTTGGGAAAATAAAAAAAATTGGACCTGAAGTAATTTTTTTGTGAAAAAAGTTAAATGTTCATTTTTTTTAAACATGCAAAAATTTACTGTGAAGCACCTGAAGGGTTAATAAACTTCTTGAATGTGGTTTTGAGCACCTTGAGGGGTGCAGTTTTAGAATGGTGTCACTTTGGGTATATTACATCAAATAGACCCATCAAAGTGACTTCAAATGTGATGTGGTCCCCAAAAAAAAAAAAATGATGTAAAAATGAGAAATCGCTTGTCAACTTTTAACCCTTAACAAAAAAAATTGGGGTCCAAAATTGTGCTGATGTAAAGTAAACATGTGGGAAATGTTACTTATTAAGTATTTTGTGTGACATATGTCTGTTTTAAGGGCATTAAAATTCAAAGTTGGAAAATTGCGAAATTCTTGCCAAATTTCTGTTTTTTCACAAATAAACACAAGTCATATAATAGAAATTTTACCACTATCATGAAGTACAATATGTCACGAGAAAACAATGTCAGAATAATCAGGATCCATGGAAGCATTACAGAGTTATTATTTCATAAAGGGACAGTGTTCAGAATTGTAAAAATTGGCCCGGTCATTAACAAGCAAACCACCGAGCGCAGTGAGTCTGTACAGTGAGATCGTTGGAGAACCGTACGGCACGGTCCGTCCCCGTAATGTACTGAAGGGCATAGAGAGGAGAAGTGAATAATGTGAACTGTGTGGTACCGTATGCTGATGTTGTTTCTGAAGAGGATGTGCTGCGACAAAGAAACAGTCAAGTTCATTGTTTGAATTTTTCAAAGGACTCTTGTCTCTATGTGCCACAACACAAGCAGCGGAGCCTCAGCAAGCCTGATGGGACCCTGATGCTGCAGAAGGGACAGTATTTTCCTGTGATTGGGAGCCAGGGCACGCCTAAGCCACTTGTTACAGCCACGACTACAGCCCTGGCTCAGACTCTCACATGTGTGATGTCACTCCTCTCCTCACCTTCTGTGTGTTTGTAAAAACATAAGAGGGGATGAGGTTTAGGATCACAGTGAGGAGCCATTTTGTTGGTGACTGCAAAGTGATACAGACAAGTAGACTGTCTCCGATGACGACCGGCAGCACCAATTCTGTTAGTTGGTGCTGCTTGCTGTATCATAAGCTGGAGTTAGATACTTGGAGTTTATCACTTGCTGCGATTAAATAAGCTTATAGTAACACACGCTAAGATTAGAAACAGGGCTCAGTGTAGTTTATCACACAGGATGTGTTTAGATAATAAGTAGAGTTGAGCGAAACAGGTCGGACAGATTCATAAGTTGCCGACCTTTGCCATAGTCGGGTTTCGCCGACCGAAACCCGACCATAGCGTGAAGTCGGCCATGCGGTCGGCAAAACGAGCGCCAAAGTCGGATTTCCCAGAATGCTTGCAGGTGCCTTTTTTTCAGCCAATGAGCAAGGACGTACACTGTGGGCAACGAGATGACATGTGCAGCGTCCACCACCATGGTAAAGAAGGGCATTGCAGTGATTGGCTTGCTTTGGGGGGCGTCATAGTGTCTATAAAAGCCCTGACCGCCGACCTCCATTTTACTTCTGCCAATCTTAACAGTAGAGAGAGGTTGCTGTTTATCAGTAGGGAGAGAGTTAGGGCTGTAAAGATATAAGAAGTTCTTATGTGCTTGTGCTGATAGCAATTGTGCTGTATAGTTAGTGTGCAGTGACGGGGAGGATTTTCTTGTGTGCAGCAGCGCTGGTTATTAGGCTGCCTGATAGCTGTATTGCTGTGGGTACACTGCTGTGCAGACTGCTTTTTACACAGCACTAATACTTTTATTCTTTTTTTCTGCACAGTTACCGAACGTTCATTTTTTTCCCACACCATATAGAGCTGTACGCTCCTCACACACTACCGTGTTCCGACTGGTATCACGGACAAATACATGCTGACTATCTGTGTGTGACTCTGGAAATAAATACGGAGATTTAAATTTTCCCCTACACAGTATACAGCTGTACACTTCTCATACACTACAGTATATCTGCTGGTATTACGGTCAAATACATACTGAGTGAGCGTCTGTGTGTGACTCCAGAAATATATACAGAGATTTACATTTTTCCCTACGCCGTATACAGCTGTACGCTCCTCATACAGTACGGTATATCTGCTGTTTGTATTACGGTCAAATCCATACTGAGTGAGCGTCTGTGTGTGACTCCGGAAATATTTACGGAGATTTAAATTTTTCCCTACACCGCATACAGCTGTACGCTCCTCATACAGTACCGTATGTATTACGGTCAAATACATACTGAGTGAGCGTCTGTGTGTGACTCCGGAAATATATACGGAGATTTAAATTTTTTCCTACACCATATACAGCTGTACGCTCCTCATACAGTACCATATATCTGCTGGTATTTTTGGTACATTTTCCCAAACATGAGGAAGTATGGTGGAAGAGGCCACAGACGTGGGCGGGGGGGGCAGCTGGTACTGATGGTGGTGGTGGTGTATCTGCTGCTAGTGCCAAAAGCACAATAGCACCTAAGGCAGGAGGTGTTCAGCCTGAATCATAGTCTGGCTCCAGAAGGCCTGGAAGGCTCCCTTTTCTGGGAGTAGGTAAACCGCTTTTAAAGCCGGAGCATCAGGAACAGGTTTTGGCTTACATTGCAGAAACAGCCTTCAGCTCTATTGCCTCCTCTTCTGAAGTTTCAAAAACTGCAAGCACTGAGTCGTCAGTGCAGGCTCCTGGTCAGGAACAACACCTTTCCTTGTGTCCTTCACCCCCACCAAAAGTGAAGGATGCGGCAGGCCACACATACCATGCCTAAGTTATCAAGTGAAATCCTGAATTCCCCAGTCCAAGATGAATATGACATGGAGTGTACTGATGCAGAGCCACTGCTATATGATTCTGCTGGCACATTCACCCAGAGCACTGCATTGCCCTCGCAGTCTACTGAGCCAGATTCTGACCCTGATGAAACTCAGGTGCCCCTTCCCGCATACTATACCACCTTACACGGTGACACAGAGAAAGGTGCAGATGAAATTGAAGAGGAGGTGATGGATGACCCAGTTGTTGACCCGGATTGGCATACACTGGGGGAAGAGTGAGCTGCTGGCAATAGTTCAGAAGAGGAGGATGATCCGCAGCAGGCATCGACATCGCAGCTGCGGTTATCTGGCAGGCCCGTAGCAGTCCAAAAACGTGTTAAAAAAGAAAAAGTTGCAGGACAGCTTGGCCAGACGGTCAAATTAGCACAGTGTGCAAGCCCTGAAAATTTTTCCCATAGTAGGAAGAGTGCAGAGAGGCACTTTTTTGACCAAAATCCTATTGATGAGGCAAAGGTTATCTGTAAGAACTGCGGAAGGACCTTTAGCCGAGGGAAAAATCTCTGAAATTTGAATACCAGTTTCATGCTTAGACATGTAAATACCATGCACTTGCAAGCATGGACAGACTACAAAACCTCAGGTAGCACATGTGCACCTGCTCCGAATGAAGGTAGCCAGCAACGCTACATTGCTTCCCCCACTGTAAGCCCACCGGTTAGCACACCACCAGCAAGAAATGTAGAGGTGTCGTCGCAAGGCCAAAGCACTCAGGGAATCACAATGTTTTTCCAACGAAAGACTGCATCTAGGCCATCACCACCACCACTACCATCATCATTACCAACCCCCTCTCAGTCTGCCATGTCCACCGCTAGTTCCATCATATGCAGCTCTCAAGTCCAGCTCACCCTAGCAGAGACTCTGAGTAGGACAAGAAAGTACTCATCCTCTCATCCGCGTACACTGGCTTTTAACGCCTACATTGCCAAACTGATCTCATTAGAGATGATGCCCTTCCGTTTGGTTGAAAGCGCAGCGTTCCGAGAGCTCATGGCCTACGCTGTCCCACGCTATGACCTACCCAGTCGGCACTTCTTTTCTAGAAAGGCCATCCCTGCCCTCCACCTGCATGTGAAAGACCGCATTGTCCTAGCACTCAAACAATCAGTGAGTGGAAAGGTGCACCTCACAACAGATGCATGGGCCAGTAGCATGGCCAGGGCCGTTACGTGTCCATCACTGCGCACTGGGTTAATGTGGTGGATGAGGGTCCACAGGGACAGCGGTGGTGGGACAGTGCTGCCTAGCCCACGGTATAGGCAACAGTTGGCTGTAGGTGTTCGACCCTCCTCCTCCTCCAGAAGCAAAAGCTCGTCAACAGAGCGCAGTCGCACGAGCACTCCATCTGCAGCTGCCAGTGTTGCACACGAGGTGTCCCACTATCGAACAGCTAGTGGTAAGCGTTAGCAGGCTGTTTTAAAGATGATGTCTTTGGGCGACAACAGACACACCGCGGAGGTACTGGCCGACTACTTGCAGCGAGAAACTGAGTCATGGCTGGGCAGTCTACATCTTGAGCCAGGCAAGGTAGTCAGTGATAACGGATGTAATTTTGTGCAAGCCATAGCCCTGGCAAAACTCAGACACATACTTTGTCTGGCTCACACCTTGAACCTGGTGGTGCAGTGCTTCATAAATAATTATCCGGAGTTACCAACCCTGCTCCATAAGGTGCGAAGACTGTGCTCGCACATCCGTCGTTCGCTCGTAGACGCCAGTCGTATGCAGAGGCTGCAGCGATCGCTCCACCTCCCCAAACACCGCCTAATCATAGACGTTGCAACAAGGTGGAACTCCGCCATGCACACGGTTGAGAGGCTGTGCGAACAGAGGCAGGCTGTAATGCATTTGTGGGAGGATACACGGGCCGGCAGTTTGAGGGCAGACATCTAGTTGTCGGGTGTGCAGTGGTCAAATCTGAAAGACCTCTGTAAAGTCCTTCAGTGTTTTGAGGAATGCACATGGCTGGTAAGCGCAGACAATGCCATCATAAGCATGAGCATCCCACTTATGCGTCTGCTCATGCAAACTTTGACGCACATTAAGGATCAGACGTCTGCAGCGGAGGAGGAGGAGGGAAGCCTTGATGACAGTCAGGCATTGTCTGCTCAGGGAACTGTCCTGGTCGAGGTGGAGGAAGAAGAGGAGGAGGAGGAGGTTGATTATTTTGGGAGGAGGATGCTTCTCAGGGGGCAAGAGAAAATGTTGCTTGCCAAGGTCAGGTACAGGGTTTGTGCATGACTGGAGGGATGTGAATTTGGCAGAAAGTGCTCCTCCACCCACCATTGGCAGTGCCTCAGTGACACCTGGAACATTGGCCCACATGTGTGATTTTCACTTGCGGATCCTAAAAAGGGACCCCCGCATTGCCAAAATTATGAAGGATGACGACTACTGGTTGGCCAGCATCCTCGATGCACGCTATAAAGGCAAATTACAGATCATGCCACAGGAGAACCTAGAGCTAATATTGGCGAACAAACAAGCAACTCTGGTAAACCATTTGTTAGAGGCATTCCCAGCACACAGCAGCCGTGCAGGTTCTACCACGAGCCGTACTGGGCAACATGAAAGAGGTGTTCGTGTGCACACAGCCGAAATGGTGTTGGAGACAGGGGTTTCATGACAATGTTGTGGACTGATTTCTCGAGTACCACTCACACGACTGGTAATACTGAATCGATTGCAACAGACAGGAGACAGCAGTTGTCAACTATGGTTCAAAATTACCTCTCCTCCCCTATCGATGTTCTCCCTCACAGTTAATTCCGCTTTGACTACAGGGCCTGTAAACTGGACACTTGGCCTGAATTGGCACAATATGCCTTACAGGAGCTCGCTTGCCCTGCTGGTAGTGTGCTATCAGAAAGAGTCTTCAGTGCTGCTGGATCAATCCTGACAGAAAGAAGGACCCGGCTGTCGACCCAAAATGTAGGTGATCTCACCTTCATTAAAATGAACCCTGGGTTTCAAAGGATTTTGTACCACCTTCCCCTGATGACACATAGGTTGCCAGCAAAACGGCTCGCTTTGTCCTCCTCTTCCTCCGACTTTTCCAATTCCTCCATTTGCAGCTGCTGAACGTCCAGCCTATACCTCAACATATGCCAGTTTTCCCACCTCCCTAACAGGGCTGTACCCCACAACTTTAGCCAAATAACCCCCAGTTTTCAATGCGTTACTATTATTATAAAGTAAATTAAGGTTGACAAGCTTAAGTAAAAAGAATTGATGTCATTAGCATTGAAATGGGCACTGTAGGTGTGTTTATTGTCCTCCACTCACTGCCGACTTTTATTCCCCATTGACTTGCATTGGGTCGGGTTTCTGTCGAAACTCCGATTTTTTGCCGATAGTCGGCCGATTTCTTTCGACTCGACTTTTGGTAAAGTCGGGTGGTCTGAAACCCGACTCGACCCTCCTGGAGGCAAAGTCGCTCATCTCTAATAATAAATATCTAATGTATGAAATGTCTGACCCGTCCACTTTTTTGGCAGCAGAGGTGTAATGTGTGACCCGGTTCAATCCACTACATTACTACTCACATAAAACTAGACAGATCAAGGGTCACACATTACACCACTGCTCCCATGGAAGTGGATGTAGCGGGGCGGTCACACAACCAGCCAAGGTAAAGCAGACAGCTGTGGGCTGATATTATCTGGCTGGGAAGGTTCCAGGTTATTGGGCCATTTCCAGACTAAAAATACCAGCCCACAGCCATCTAAAAATTGGTACATCACATTAGATGGTGCTTTGCAAAGTTCTTCCCAATTGCCCTGATGATGTGGCAATCGGGGTAATGGTAGTTGGATTGATGACAGCTGTGATTTCCAAAAAATTACAGCTGGCATCAGGGTTAGTAATGGAGAGGCGTCTAACACACACCCTCATTACTAACCCGGTAATAGGAAAGTAAACACAAACAAAAAAATACATTTTATTTGAATACAAACTCCCCGACATTTTCTCTGGTTCACAAAATTATTAAAAAAAAAAAAAAATCCCACGCAGGTCCTTCGTAAAGCCAAGGAAACCTGCCATACTCCTTCAATGGAAACAAGAAAAAACATTAAACGAGAGAAATAAAGACCAGATACTGTCCTTCGTTCATCAATTTATTAGAAAAGAAAAAGTTCCCATGCAGGTCCAACGTAGTCCATGGCGCTTCCAAGACGATCCCTGAATCCAACATCCAAAAGTTATGGGGCCTCATTCAGAGAATAAAGCTCCATAGGCTGTAGGAGCAATCACTCCGGCTACGCTCCACGAGACCTGGCAGCTGTGATGACGTCAGTAACTACACTGCTCATCAGAGTTGCTGAGCCCTCTGTATAATATCCCCATGCAGTGTTTCACAGTGTTCTGCCCATTCTGAGTACTGGGCAGCATGTTTCTTACTGTGTGCTAGTTTTGCTTGTTATAGCACCATCTAGTGGTGGCTGAATTTATAGCCTATGCCTTTAACAAGCAGATAGAGTATTGCATTGTAGGATTGAAGCAAGGTATTCTGGGAAGAAGAAACTCCATTTTCTTCCATGTACTTCAGGGAATACACGTGTTCATGTGCTTTCCTGTAACCTCTCCAACTTGAGTTTGCTATCATCGTAAAGCATATCTGGTAAGATCAATATCTTCTCTAGCAGTGCAGTGTTTAGGAGGTTATTAACTGTATAGCAGCCAGTGCATAGGAGATGTTATTAGAATCCTGTGTTTTCTCATGCTATAGTTGCATGATACTGTATACTTTTTGGTAATTATAAAGTGTCAGCTGTGTGATTATTGCCCAATACTTATCTATGTTATTTGTATTTTTTATAGTTTTACCGCGCGCATGTTCCATACTGTTCACCAATAAACAAGTTAGACTACAGAGGACAGTCTGCTTATTTGGAAGATAGAATGATGGTTTAGCTGTATGCTAGATTGCACACCGTGTCAACGTGTATGAAGGCAGAACACACAGTATGATGGCCCTCTATATTGCTCCACAGTATAATGGCCCTATACAGTGCACAATATAATGGCCTCATATAGCCCGGTTTTTCTCAGGAAATTTCTGCAAAGAATCCTAAACTTGGGCAAATAGCCTCAGAGAACAGCAGATGGATGATCTCCCTGCTGTGCTCTGAATAGGTAGGCGGTGAGCGGTGATCAGCAGCCTGTAATGTAATACTGATGACAGGTTGTGATGATCATTCCCTGCTGCCGCTGCTTATACTCAGCTCATCCGGGACTTCCTCTCCCTAGCAGCTCCTGTCATCGAACCCACTGACCAGATGGCAAATGGAGCCCTTAGGCCTCTTTCACACATCCGTTTTTTTGTATCAGGCATGATCCGGCTTGTTGCTAAAAAAAACGGATCCGGTACCGGATGCGTTTTTTTACCATTGACTTTCATTAGCGCCGGATCGTGCCTGATGTCATTGTGTTGTATCCGTTTTTGTCTGGATCCGGCAGAAATGTACATTCCGGCGGCCGGACAAAACGGTGCATGTAAGGTTTTTTTTGTTTACCGGAGCCGCCTGATAGTGCCTGAAGCGGCGCATCAGGCGGCCGGAAACAATAGAAGTCAATGGAACCGGATCAGATTTTTGTGCAATCCGTCAAAATTCTGATCCGGATTCTGGAAATCAGGGACTACTACTACGTCGGATCCATCAAGAAAATGGATCCATTGCATCAGTTTTTTTATTTCAGTGCCGGATCCGTCCCTTCAGGTGTACGCCTGATACAAAAAAACGGATGTGTGAAAGAGGCCTTAGCGTACACTGATAGTTGCGATCTTCACCCACAGCTGTGACCTGGACAGCTCAGGGGTCATGCCCAGGTCACAGCTAGAGGCAGAAGCAGCCTCAATGCAAGAAATGTGGTCAGACAGCGACCGCAGTCTCTTATGCCCAGGGGCTGTATTTGAGGTGTGTAAGTGTCGTGCTCAGACACATACACACCCTTAAATGCAAATAGCATCCCCAGTGGCTGAAATTAAAAAAAAAAAAAAAACTATTAAAGTTGTACATTTAATTTTTTATCAATCAACAATTATTCATGCAAAATTAAAAATTGTGGCATCTTCACTTTAAGTAGGCCTCCTGGCCTGATCTAAATACCTCGTCCTGCTCTTTGTCTCTGATATGCTCCCTGCCTGGAATCTAGGTTCCTAATGCCATTATATCTTTACTTTTCTTCAGAACGTACTGATGTCTCCCTCCTGGCACACAGCACCATATCAATTCAGGACTGCAATCAGATAGACCAAAGGTCTGAATTTCTCACTTATCCCTATCTGACTAATCACCAGGAGATTTTTCTCCTGTGTGCCGCTGTAGCTCAGAATGAGGGCTTTCAGACAGTATGATGGCCCACAAAGCCCCTCACACAGTATTAAGGCCACCACAGTCTGCTACACAAAATAAGGACCCCCACTTAGTATGGAGGCCCCTACAGTCCACCACAGCCCCTTACTCATTATAATGGCCCCTACCAGCCACCCACTCAGTATCAGAGAGTCCACAGCTCATCACTTAATATGATGCCCCAACAATTTCTGATATTTAAAAAAAAAAAAAAAAAAAAAAAAAAACACACACTGCTCACCCAACCCTGTTCCTGAGGTGCACTGCTCCGGTTTATACAGTGTGAGTACTGAGGCTGCATACTACAGGTGTGATGTAGTGACGTCATTGTGTGTGCAGTGCACGGAGTCTCAGACTCACAGGTGAAGGCTGAATGGTGGATTAGGAGCTTTCAAC
Source organism: Oophaga sylvatica (assembly GCA_033576555.1). Classification (NCBI taxonomy): domain Eukaryota; kingdom Metazoa; phylum Chordata; class Amphibia; order Anura; family Dendrobatidae; genus Oophaga; species Oophaga sylvatica. The sequence goes on from JARQOD010000003.1 coordinate 17,278,714, forward strand.
TCCCTGATTCACTATTCTATTCAATGGTATCACCGTCATGGGAATGTGGATATTGCTGAAATTGTGATGATGGGGAAGGAGAAAGTGCCCAATGCCGGACCGCACCGAGCCCTCTCAATTCATGGGCACCATAAAGGCCTCGTGGGCTGCCGCTAAGGATGATATGCGCCTGCCTATCCAAATATCATGTGTTAAATATCTCATAGATCCTGGGATCATTAGTATCTGAAACAAGAATAAGACCAAGTGAGTATTTATTAATTAGCTGTAAGGTAGTCAGTGGGGTGGATGGTACCATATTGTGTACAGTTGTGCTCAAAAGTTTACATACCCCGGCAGAATTTTTGCTTTTTTGGCCTATTTTCAGAGAATATGAATGATAACACCAAAACTTTTTCTCCACTCATGGTTAATGGTTGGGTGAAGCCATTTATTGTCAAACTACTGTGTTTTCTCTTTTTAAATCATAATGACAACCCAAAACATCCAAATGAGCCTGATCAAAAGTTTACATACCCCATTTCTTAATACCGTGTATTGCCCCCTCTAACATCAATGCCAGCTTGAAGTCTTTTTTGGTAGTTGTGGATGAGGTTCTTTATTTTCTCAGATGGTAAAGCTGCCCAATCTTCTTCGCAAAAAGCCTCTGGTTCCTGTAAATACCTGGGCTGTCTAGCATGAACTACGCACTTGAGATCTCCCCAGAGTGGCTCAATGATACTGAGGTCAGGAGACTGAGATGGCTACTCCAGTACCTTCACTTTGTTCTACTCTAGCCAATGACAGGTCAACTTGGCCTTGTGTTTTGAATCGTTGTCATGTTGGAATGTCCAAGTACGTCCCTTGTGCAGATTCCGGGCTGATGATTGCAAATTTGCCTCCAGTATTTGCTGATAACGTGCTGCATTCATCTTTCCTTCAACTTTGACCATGTTTGCTGTTCCTTTGTAGCTTATACATCTCCAAAACATCAGCGATACACCTCCATGCTTTACAGTAGGAATGGTGTTCCTTTCATCATAGGTCTTGTTGACCTCTCTCCAAATGTAACGTTTATGGTTGTGGCCAAAAAGTTGGTCATTTTGGTCTGATCACTCCAAATTACCTTGTTCCAGAAGTTTTGAGGCTTGTCTCTGTGAAGTTTTGCGTATTGTAGTATTGTAGGCAAGATACTTTGTGGCATTTGCGCAGTAATGGCTTTCATCTGGCAACTCGACCATGCAGCCCATTTTTCTTCAAGTGGATCCTTATTGTGCATCTTGAAACAGCCACACCCCTAGTTTTCAGAGAGTCCAGTATTTCAGCTGATGTTATTTGTTGGATTTTCTTTGCATCCTGATCAATTTTCCTGGCAGTTGTGGACAAAATTTTTGTTGGTTTACCCGACTGTGGTTTTGCTTTTACAGAGCCCCTGATTTTCCATTTGTTAATCACAGTTTGAATGCTGATGACTGGCATTATCAATTCCTTGGATATCTTTTTGTATCCCTTTCCTGTTTTATACAGTTCAACTACCTTTTCCTGTAGATCCGTTGGCAATTCTTTTGCTTTCCCCATGACTCACAATCCAGAAAGGTCAGCGGCTGGATAACAGATGCAAGAGTCTGTCTGGAGCCTAGAAACTCTCTCAGCTTTTATGTACACACACACACACTGATTACAAGCAAACAGGTTACAGTTGAGTATGTTACCTTTAGAAGCCATTCAAACCCATTTGTTTCAGGCCAAAATCACCAGGGTATGTAAACTTTTGATCAGGGTCATTTGGATGTTGTGGGTTGTCATTATGATTTAAAAAGAGAAAACACAGTAGTTTGACAATAAATGGCTACACCCAAACACTAAGTAAGTGGAAAAAAAGTTTTGGTGTTATCATCCATACTCTCTGAAAATAGGCCAAGAAAGCAAAATTTCTTCTGGGGTATGTAAAATTTGGAGCACAACTGTATGTAGGTGGAACTACTGTGGGAACATTAGAAAGTTGGAGGATGGTAGTACTTTGGGAACATTATACTGTGAGTGGAGGATGGCAGTAATATAAGAATATTAAAATTTGTGTGGGGGGTATGACAATACTGTGGGAACATTATACAGTTAATGGGGCAGTAGCAGTCCTTTGGAAATAAAATATTATAATGATAGTACTGCGGGAACATTATGCTGTGTCTGGGGGGTATAGCGGTACTGTGGGAACCTTATAATGTGTGGAGGGAATGACAGTACTGTGGGAGCATTATACTGTGCATGGTGGAATGGCGGTTCTGTGGGAACATCATCCTTTGTGTGGGGGGATGGTGGTACTGTGGAAATATCTTTTGTGTGAGGAATGCCAGTACTGTGGGAACATTATACTGTGTGAGGGGCATCATACATACTGCATAAGGGGTGTAAGAGTGTGTGTCATAAGATGTAAGAATTCTCAGCGCAGTGCATTATTTGTACAAGAAAACTGCCACCTGCAGTCCAGGAAAGTTACTGAAGAAGCAATGGGAAGAGGGAGAGTTTTAGGAAGGGTCTAGGTGGTACACCGTGTCAAGTGACCTTGATAACGCAGGTACCTGACATAAAAGGCTAATCTGCCAAATGGAAGCAGATTTTGCATCAAGCAAAGGAATGGGCAAGACATGTGCAGGGGAAGAATCTGAGGCCGAGGTACTAGGACATTGAAAAATGCCCGAGACAGCGGGAAGGGGATTGCCTGGAAGCAGAACTCGGTTGGCGCCAAACGAGTGCCAGAGTCCAGGCATTGCCAGCTAAGTTCCGAGAACAAGGCCTGAGCTGGTCAAGACCCAGAGTCCAGACTACGCCCAGGCAAGAGGTGAGTCCCATCCCTCACTACTTCAGGTACGAGAGACGTCTGCCGTTGGTCAAGCACCAAAGATCCTTGAGTAAATTTAGCTCGTAAATATACGCCTACAGTGGAGAGTGGGAGGCGCGACCAAGCTGGGCCAATGCTTCCAGCATTGACGTACGGTACATGGGATGGTTCGGGTTAGTACAACTGATAGAGTGAGGGCCAGTGAAGAGAAGGTAGCCTAGCAAGTCTTGATAGAAGTTGTCAGGAGGACTTGCAACCTAGCGGGAAGAACCAGAGATCCCCACTAAGGCCCTTGTTCACAGAGAAGTCCGTAATGTGGCCTATACAGTGAGTACGGAAAGTATTCAGACACCTTTAAATGTTTTACTCTTTGTTTCCTTGCAGCTATTTGGTATATTCAAATAAAGCTATTTTTTTTCTCATTAACCCCTTAACCCCCAAGGGTGGTTTGCATGTTAATGACCGTGCCAATTTTTACAATTCTGACCACTGTCTCTTTATGAGGCTATAAGACTACTTTCACACATCAGTTTTTTTGAATCAGGCATAATCCGTCCTATGCCTGATAGCAACTGAACAGGTTTTTTGCCTGATCCGTCCTTCCGGATCAGTTTTCTGACGGATTTGTCAAAAGACTGGTCCGGCGCCATAGGTTTTCATTGTTTCCGGCCGCCTGAAGTGCCGATTCAGGCACTATCAGGCGGCTCCGGAAAAAAAAAAAACGTTGCAGCAAGCGTCTTGTCCGGCCGCCGGAATGTACAATTCCGACAGATCCGGTCAAAAACGGATGCAACGCAGTGACATCAGGCGCGATCCGGCGCTAATGTAAGTGAATGCTAAAAAAACGCATCCGGTACCGGATCCGTTTTTTTAGAAACACGCCGGATCGCGCCTGATTCAAAAGACGGATGTGTGAAAGTAGCCTAACTCTGGAACGCTTCAACGGATCTTCACGATTCTGAGACTGTTTTCTCGTGACATATTGTACTTCATGATGGTAGTAAAATTTCTTCGATATAATTTGCGGTTATTTATAAAAAAAAAATGGAAATATGGCGAAAATTTTGAAAATATTGCAATTTTCAAACTTTGAATTTTTATTCCCTTAAAACAGAGAAATATGTCACACAAAATAGTTACTGAGGCACTGAGGAAGCCGCCTCCCTGCAGGACCAGGCGGCCATCTTGGATCCGGGGTCCTGCAGTGAGGAGAGTCCCTCGGAACAGCACGACACATCGCGCTGTTCTGAGGGTCTCAGGGAAGCGCGCAGGGAGCCCCCTCCCTGCGCGATGCTTCCCTGTGCCCCTGGTACACCACGATCATGTTTGATCGCGGTGTGCCAGGGGTTAATGTGCCGGGAGCGGTCCGTGCCGGGTGTCAGCTGTGATAATCAGCTGACACCCGGTCGCGATCAGCTGCGCTCCCCCCGGGAGCGCAGCTGATCGCATGGGACGTGCTATTACGTCCCTGGGAATTAAGTACCATGTCACATGGATGGAATAGTACGTCCCATGGGATTAAGGGGTTAATGTACACTCTGCACCTCATCTTGACTGAAAAAAAGAGAAATGTAGACATTTTTGCAAATTTATTAAAAAAGAAAAACTGAAATATCACATGGTTATAAGTATTCAGACCCTTTACTCAGACACTCATATTTAAGTCACATGCTGTCAATTTCCTTGTGATCCTCCTTGAGATGGTTCTACTCTTTCATTGGAGTCCAACTGTGTTTAATTAAACTGATAGGACTTGATTTGTAAAGGCACACACCTGTCTATATAAGACCTCACAGCGCATGTCAGACCAAATGAGAATCATGAGGTCAAAGGAACTGGCCAAGGAGCTCAGAGACAGAATTGTGGCAAGGCACAGATCTGGCCAAGGTTACAAAAGAATTTCTGCTGTACTCAAGGTTCATTAGAGCACAGTGGCCTCCATAATCCTTAAATGGAAGAAGTTTGGGACCACCAGAAGTCTTCCTAGACCTGGCCATCCAGACAATCTGAGCAATCGTGGGAGAAGAACCTTGGTGAGAGAGGTAAAGAAGAACCCCAAGATCACTGTGGCTGAGCTCCACAGATGCAGTAGGGAGATGGAAGAAAGTTCCACAAACTCAACTATCTCTGCAGCCCTCCACCAGGCGGGCCTTTATGGCAGAGTAGCCCGACGGAAGCCTCTCCTCAGTGCCAGACATATGAAAGCCTGCATAGAGTTTGTTAAAAACCACATGAAGGACTCCCAGACTATAAAAAATAAGATTCTCTGGTCTGATGAGACGAAGATAGAACATTTTGGTGATAATTCTAAGTGGTATGTGTGGAGAAAACCAGGCGCTGGTCTTCTCCTGATCAATGCAATCCCAACAGTGAAACATAGTGGTCGCAGCATCATGCTATGGGGGTGTTTTCCAGCTGCAGGGACAGGACGACTGGTTGCAATTGAAGGAAACATGAATGCGGCCAAGTAGAAAGATCCTGGATGAAAACCTCTTCCAGAGTGCTCTGGACCTCAGACTTGGCCGAAGATTCACCTTCCAACAAGACAATGGCCCTAAGCACACAGCTAAAATAACACAGGAGTGGCTTTAGAACAACTCTGTGACCATTCTTGACTGGCCCAGCCAGAGTCCTGACCTAAATCCAATTGAGCTTCTTTGGAGAGACCTGAAAATGGTTGTCCACTAATGTTCACCATCCAACCTGATGGAACTGGAGAGGATCTTCAAGGAAGAATTGCAGAGGATCCCCAAATCCAGGTGTGAAAAACTTGTTGCATCATTCCCAAGACTCATGGCTGTACTAGGTCAAAAGGGTGCTTCTACTTAATACTGAGCAAAGGGCCTCAATACTTATGACCATGTGATATTTCAGTTTTTCTATTTTAATAAATTTGCAAAAATTTCTATATTTCTGTTTATTATAGTGAAGATGGGGTGCAGAGTGTACATTAATGAGAAAAAAAAATGAACTTTTTTGCATTTACTAAATGGCTGCAATGAAACAAAGAGTGAAAAATTTAAAGGGATCTGAATACTTTCCGTACCCACTGTTGGGACCATCACATTTAGTAACTAAAGAAACATACTGTTAGAGGCTGCTATTGCGGTTAACCCTTTTGCTCCAGAGCCTGTTTTCACCTTTGTGATAGGGCCAATTTTTACAAATCTACCAGCGTCATTTTATGAGGTAATAACTCTGGAACGCTTCAATGTATCTCAGTGATTGTGACTTTTTTCATGACATATTGTACTTCATGGTAGTGGTAAAATTTGTTCGATATAATTTGCATTTATTTCTCAAAATATCAAAAAATTTTATTGAAACTTTTGAAAATTTCAAAATTTTCAAACTTTTAATCTTTATGCCCTTAAATCAGAGAATTATGTCACATAACATAGTTCATAAATAACATTTCCCACATGTCTATTTTACATCAGCATAATTTTTCAAAAAAATCTTTTTCTGTTACTACGGTGGAAGGGTTAAAAGTTGACCAGCAATTTCTCATCTTTTCATAAAATTTACAAAACATTTTACTTTTGATGTGACTTTGAAGGGCCATATAACAGAAAATGCCCAAAAGTGACACCATTCTAAAAACTGCATCCCTCAAGGTGCTCAAAACCACATTCAAGAAGTTTATTAACCCTTCAGGTGCTTCACAGGAATTAATGGAATGTGGAAGGAAAAAAGTAAACATTTAACTTTTTCCCTCAAAAATGTTACTTTAGCGCCAAATTTTTCATTTTCACAAAGATAACAGGAGAAAATGCACCACTGTTGGACAATTTCTCCTGAGTACGCAGATACCCCACATGTGGTGGAAAACTGCTGTTTGGGTGCATGGCAGGGCTCCAAAAGGAAGTACCACCATTTCAGTTTTAGAATGTGAAATTGGCTGGAATCGATAGCCGACACCTTGTCGCGTTTGGAGAGCTCCTGAGGTGCCTAAACAATAGAAACTCGCCAAAATGACTCAATTTTGGAAACTAGACCCCTTAATGACTTTATCTAGGTGTATGGTGAGCACCTTGAACCCTCAGGGGCTTCACAGAATTTTTTAATTTTCACGGTTCAACATTAAAAAACACATTTTTCCAATAAAAATGTTATTTTAGTCTCAATTTTTTTTATTTTTGCAAGGGTAACAGAAGAAAATGGATGCCAAAATTTGTTGTGAAACTTTTCCAAAATAGGCAGATAACCCATATTTGTGGGAAAACGACTACTTGGGCGCATGGCAGGGTTGGAAAAGGAATGAGCGCTATTTTGGCTGGAATAGGTTGCAGATACGATGTCACATTTGAAGAGCCCCTGACATGCCAAAACAGCAGAAAACCCCACAGATGATCCCATTTTGTAAACTATACCTTTCAAGGAATTCATCTAGGGGAGCAGTATTTTTTAACCCTTAGGTGATTCACAAAATGGCATAAAATTGGCTGAGTAAATTAAATATTCTATTTTTTCCACTAAAATGTTGCTTTGACCCCAAGATTGCAATTTTCAGAATTTAGTAATAGGAGAAAACAAATAGTACAATTTATTATACATTTTCTCCTGAGTACGCCAATACCCCACATGTGGTCAAAAATTACTTTGAGGCACAGTGCAAAGCTCAAAAGGGAAGGAGTGCCATATTACAGTTCATAATTTGTATGAGGGTATCATGTCACATCGGCAGAGCCCCTCAGGAGCCAGAACAGCAGAAACCCCTATAAGTGACCCCATTTTGCAAACTAAACCGCTCAATGAATTCACCTAGGGGTGCAGTGATCAATTTGACAACACAGGTGTGTCACAGAATTTTATACCATTGGGCAGTGAAGAAAAAAAATAATTACATTTTTACCACTAACAAAATGTTATAGCCCCAGATTTTACATTTTCACAAGGGGAAATGGGTAAAAATGGTGCAAAAATGTGACACACAATTTCTGCTGAATGTGGAAATGCCCCATTTGTGGCTGTACAGAACTGCTTAGCCACACAGTAAAATTCGGGAGGGACGGAACGCTATCTGACACTTAGAGAACAAAGTATTATGGAATAGTTTCCGGACTTCATATGCAAAGCCCCTAAATGCCAGAAAAGCAGAATACCCCTCAAGTGACCCTATTTTGGAAATTACACTGCTTTGGGAATTTATCTACAGGTGTGATGATTTTGACTACAAAAGTGTTTTCCAGAAAAAAGCAGCAGTGGATGTAGCTGAGTGAAAATTGCAAACTGCCACTGTAATGACCAGTAAGTTGTAGTGCCCAGTACGTTATGCGCAGCTCATGCTTCTGGAGACATGCACCTGTAAGTTAGGTGGGCTCTTGTCGCTACAGAAATACCACAAATGTGGCGCTAAACGTGGATTAAGCACACTGGAGCTCACAAGGGAGGGGGCATTTGTATTTGTGAGGGCAGAATTTGCTGAATTTCTTTTGGGGGGGGCGAGGAGTCATAGTGCTTTGCAAGAGCCTTTGTACTACCAGTAATGTGGAAACCCCCTATATTTCCATTAACATGATGGATGGACTTGAGTGGGAACTTGCTTTTTTTGTGGATTGTGTTGACGCTTTTATTGGGAACATTTTACATAACATTTGGGATCACATTTATCCTGCGCTCCACGCTGACCACTTACTTTGGGGTTTCCATCTAAATCTCAGAGTGACGTGATTCAGATGAAACCCTCAAGGGATCCTTTCACTATAATGAGGCAGCAGAGTGGACTCCATCCGGCCTCTGTTCAAAGCGTGTTCTTCTTTTCAGAGGTGCACAAAACTGGCAGACTGTGCTTTTATGTGTGACTAAAAAGACGGACACTACAGATCACAGGTCAGATGGCTTCCACAGTGCCTCTGTCTGCCTCATAGAATCATAGAATGGTAGAGTTGGAAGGGACCTCCTGGGCCATTTGGTCCAACCCCCTGCTCAAAGCAGGATTCTCTAAATCATCCCAGACAGATGTCTGTCCAGCCTCTGTTTGAAGACTTCCATTGAAGGAGAACTCATCACCTCTCGTGGCAGCCTCTTCCACTCATTGATCACCCTGTTAAAAAGTTTTTTCTAATATCTAATCTGTGTCTCCTCCCATTCAGTTTCATCCCATTGCTTCTAGTCTTTCCTTGTGCAAATGAGAATAAAGATGATCCTTCTACAATGTGACAGCCCTTGAGATAATTGTAGACAGCTATTAAGTCTCCTCTCAGTCTTCTTTCTTGCAAGCTAAACATTCCCAAATCCTGCAACCGTTCCTCATAGGACATGGTTTGCAGTCCGGTCACCATTCTGGTGGCTCTTCTCTGAACTTGCTCCAGTTTGTTGATGTCGTTTTTAAAATGTGGTGCCCAAAACTGGACACAGTATTCCAGATGAGGTCTGACCAAAGAGGAGTAGAGAGCAATAATGACCTCACGTGATCTAGATCTAGACTGTATGCTTCTGTTGATACATCCTACAATTGTATTTGCCTTTTTTGCTGCTGCATCACACTGTTGACTCATGTTCAGTCTGTGATCAATTAGTATATCCAAGTCTTTTTCACATGTGCTGTTACATAGCCCTATTCCTCCCATTTTGTATATGCTTTTTTCATTTTTATTGCCCAGATGTAGTACTTTGCATTTTTCCCTGTTAAAAACCATTCTGTTAGTTGCTGCCCACTGCTCCAGTTTATTTATATCTTTTTGAATCCTCTCTCTCTCTTCTCTAGTATTAGCTACCCTGTTATGAATGTGCTAGAGATGGTTTCTGAGCATAGGCTCCCTCTGGTGGTTACAGACAGTACTGAACCTTTCAGCGAGGAGTGGCAATCTGGGTTCACGGACTGGTCTGATATAAGGGAGGTTCCCTCCCATGATGGTTGCCGGTGATCAATTGTTCTTGTCTCAATTGTGGTTCCTGGTTCATTTGGAAGTTTGCTGGAGTCTTGCCTGCATCTCCTGCTTTCAGATAAGATATTTTTTTGCTTTTCTTTTTGTGCTTGCTTTTTGCATTTTTTCTGCACTTTTGTGGAGGTCAGCCAGGTCCCCTCCTGGGGCCTGAGCTCCTCACAGTTTATCTGCAGCCACTGTTGTTTGTTCATTTGCTTTTTCCTGCTTTTTCAGCAGCTGCAGCTTGGTTTTGATCACACTGAGAACTGATTTAGTGGGTGGCGAGATCGTGTGATCTCAGTATTTTTGTAATCAGAATTGTTGGATTTTTGTAGGGTTTTCTGGGTTGCAGAAAGTAATCTCTCCTGTCCTATCCTATTTAGTCAGCTTGTGGCCCCAGCGTTTGCTCAGTCTATTTTCTGCCTATGTTTGTATTTTCATCTTGTCTAACCGCCATTATATGCTTGAGGGCTTCCTATTTTCTTTGGGGATCTGCTCCAGGGCAGATAGCTTTCATCTTTCTGCCTTTAGGTGTAGTTATTTCTCAGGCTGTGACGAGGCATCTAGGATCAACGTAGAAACGCTCCACGGCTACCTCTAGTTGTGTCGTTAGTTTAGGAATCTGCAACCCATCAGTTACCAACATCTCAGGTGTTCGGCTGCCATGCTGTTGTTCCTGTCCTCCTCAGCTACCGAAACATAACACTACCCCTCCTAGCTTTGTGTCATCAGCAAATTTGATCAGTTTACCCACAATTCCTTCATCTAAATCATTGATAAAGATGTTGAACAATACAGGGTCCAAAATGGAGCTTGTGGTACCCCACTTGAGACATTCTTCCAACTGGATGTTCAGCCATTTACAACCACTCTTTGGGTCCGATCACTAAGCCAGTTATGAATCCACCTAACAGTTGCCTTGTCCATTTCATAATTAGTAATTTTTTCAATAAGGATTCTGAGAGATACTTTGTCAAATGCTTTGCTGAAGTCAAGATATACTATATCTACAGCATTTCCCTGATCCACCCAGTCAGTGATTCTGTCAGAGAAGGAAATTAAGTTAGTCTGACATGACTTATTAGTTACAAACCCATGCTGACTCTGTTTAATCACTTCATTCTTATCCAGGTATTTGCATACATGCTCTTTAATAATTTGTTCAAAGATCTTTCCTGGTATAGAAGTTAGACTCACCGGTCTGTAGTTCCCTGGGTCCATCTTCTTCCCCTTTTTGAAGATAGGAACAACATTTGCTCTTCTCCAGTCTTCTGGGACTTCTCCTGTTCTCCAAGAATTTTCAAAGATTATGGACAGTGGTTCAAGAATTTCTTCTGCTATCTCCTTCAGTACTCTGGAGTGTAACTCATCTGGACCTGGAGACTTGAATTAATTTAGGTTAGCTAAGTGTTTCCTCACTGTCTTTCTGTTTATAGATATCCTGGATTCTTCTATTTCTTTAATAGGACAGTGAAGATCAGTTCATGTTACATTTCCTTTCTGAGAGAAAACAGATGCAAAATAGTAATTTAAAAGTTCAGCCTTCTCAACATCCTGTTTTACCATTTCATCATTTTCATCCTGTAAAAATCCTATAGCATCTTTGACTTTTCTTTTACTTTTGACGTATCCCCAAAATCCTTTTTTGTTGCTTTTGACGTCTCTTGCAAGCCTTAATTCATTGTCAGTTTTAGATAATCTGATTTGTGCCCTGCAGGTTCTGCAGATGGCATTACATTCTTCTTTAGATATGTCTCCCTCTTTCCATTTGATAAACATTTATTTCTTCCTTTTTAGCATGCGTTTAAGTTCTGTGTTCATCCATCCAGGTTTCCTTAAATGCTTCCCATTCTTCCCTCTTTTCGGAATTGTTAACGATTGTGCTTTGAGAATCTCATTTTTCAAGATTTCCCATCCTCCCTGGACATTTTTGTCCTTAAGGATATCCAGCCATTGGATCCCTCCAGTTCTCTTTCTGAGTCCCTTAAAATCTGCCTTTCTGAAATCTAACCTTGACGTCTGAGTCTTCACAGGTCTTCCTCCTCTTGTTATCCAAAATTCTAAAATAGCATGGTCACTACCTCCTAGTGTCCCAGCCACTCTTACCTCCTCAACCATTTCCTCCCTGTTTATAAGAATTAGATCCAAGGTAACAGATCCCCTTGTTTTCACCCCTACCTTTTGGAAGATAAAGTTGTCAGCAAGAGAGGATAAGAATTTCCTTGACCTGTTAGTTTTGCCTGAGAGAGATTCCCAACAAATGTCTGGATAGTTGAAATCTCCTATGACCACTATGTCATATTTTTTGGAGAACTTGAACATTTGATGCATAAAGAGTTCATCCATATCTTCAGCTTGCATATGTGGCCTGTAGTAAATGCCTACAATGGTGTCCTTTCCATTGTTCTGTCCTTGTATTCTTACACAAACAGTTTCCACAGAACTCCCAGTCTCTGAAGCGTCAATCTCTGTGCAGATATACGCTTTTCTTACGTACAATGCGACACCTCCTCCTCATTTATCAAGTCTGTTTCTTGCAAATAAGTTGTATCCTTCCAGCCTTGTATTCCAATCATGTGTATCGTCCCACCAAGTTTCAGTGATTCCAATGACATCATATTTATTTTCCTGCGTTAGTAGTTCTCCTTGTTTGTTGCCCATGCTTTGTGCATTCGTATAGAAACACTTTAGTTTGTGATTGGTTTCTCTTTCTTCAATATTTTTATTATGTAGATTTTTTTGTCTTTGTTCTTCCCCTTCACTTCTAATAGCAGAATTCTCAATAGTATTTGTCAGGTGTATGGCTTTTGCTGGCGTTTTGCTTCCCTTCCCACATTGATCTAGTTTAAAGCTCTCCTGATGAGTGTAGCAAGGCGACTTCCAAATACATGTTTTCCAGTCTTTGTAGGGTGCACCCCATCTCTAGCAAGTAGTCCATCGTATAGGTAATTCACTCCGTGATCCAAAAATCCAAATCCTTGCTGACAGCACCATCGACATAGCCAGTTGTTCACCTGCAGAATCTTCTTCCACCTCCTTGTTCCATGGACATCCACTGGAAGGATGGAAGAGAAGACCACCTGCGCTCCAGTTCTTTCACTTTCTTACCTAAGTTTTCAAAGTCACTGCAGATGGTTTCCAGGTCGTTTCTTGCGGTGTCATTTGTCCCCACATGTATTAGCAGGAATGGCTAGTCATCTGTAGGTCTGAAGAGTCCTGATATCCTGTCAGACACATCTTTAATTTTTGCACCTGGAAGACAGCACATTTCTCTTGAGGTTAAATCCGGTCTGCAGATAGCGGCCTCTGTTCCTCTCAACAGGGAATCCCCCATGACAACAACTCTCCGTTTCTTCTTCACAACAGTTTTCTTTCTCCATCCAGGAGGACTCTGAGGGCATACAAGGTTATTGTTTGTAGCCAAAGTCTTATCTTGATGTATTTCTTCATCGTTCTCTTGTGTGAGAGCCTGGTACTGGTTCCTGAGCAGTATGGGTGCTGACTGCCTCCCGATCCTCCTGCTTCTCTGGGTCACATGCTTCCATTCCTCTGTTTCTTCAGGTGCACTTCGAATTTCTTCTCTTTCTGTAACATGAAGAGATAATTCTGCTCTGTCTAAGAACTCTTCACCTTCCTTAATGGTTTTCAATGTAGATAACCTCTCTTTCAGATTTTGCAACTTTTCCTCCAACAGGGACACAATCTTGCATTTCTGGCATGTGAAGTTTGGCTTTTCCACTGGTAAGTCTGTGAACATGTAGCAAGAAATGCAGCTCACCAAATGGCTCCTGGCCTCTTCCATGTTCTTATTGTTCAAGAGATATTCAAGCGGTGAAATATATGCCAAAACTCACACGCCGCTAGGCGCGCGATTTACTGATGTCCTCCTTTCAGCTGCAACGGCCAAAATCCAGTGTTCCTTGAGCTCGCGGAGACTCTTCACTTATCCCAGAAGGCACTGGGAATATGCAAATTCTCTCCTCGGGACTCTTCCCCTGGTTTACTGATGTCCTCCTTTCAGCTGCAACGGCCAAAATCCAGTGTCCCCTGAGCTCGCGGAGACTCTTCACTTATCCCAGAAGGCACTGGGAATATGCATATTCTCTCCTCGGGACTCTTTTTGTAAGGTGGCATGATGAAAAAGCCAAAGTTTTTGCTCCTTTTTTTTGTCTTTGACGGTGTACACTGAAGTAGTTAACTAGTGTAAGGCTAGGTTCACATAGCGTTAATGCAGTCCGTTCAACGCATAGCGTTGACGGACTGCATTAACGCTAGTGTCATTTTGTGATCGCATTATGCGATCACGCTATCGCAGCTTCTCTATTCTGAGCTAGCAGTGACGGACCCCCGAACGCTGCAGACCGCGTCCGAGGGTCCGTCACAGAATGACGGGACATCGCTAACGCATGCCGATTTCGGTATGCGTTAGGATGTGCTACTGCTATTGCGGGCAATGGCGGCGTTAACGCATCCGTTACATAGCGTTAGTGCCGCTATGTAACGGATGCTGTCAGCTCATTGCCCGCAACGCTATGTGAACCCACCCTAACAGTTTTATAGTTCGGCTCGTTGCGGATTTGACGATACCATGTATTTATTGGTTTAATAAATTTTAATTTATTTTATGATTTCTTATAATAGTTTTAAAACATTTTTTTACTTTTTTATTTAGTCCCTGTATGGGTCTTCAATTTTTTTTTTCTCTGATCACTGGTCTCATGCAATGCAAAATACATGTATTGCATTGCATGAGACCTGACGGTTCACACTATCAGATCACTTGTTAGACTCAGTTGTCTAACAAGCCACCGTAGCTGGCAGACCTGGAGGTCATCACGTGACCTTCAACTGACATGACAACATGGGATCCCCCATGATGTGATCAGATCTCATCACGGGTGTGGGGAGGGGGTTGGAGAGGAGTACAGCTGTGGTTTCCCTCTGCTATCTTCTAAATGCTGCGATCGCGGCATCTAGAAGATAGCAAACAAAGGGTTAACATCATCGGGACCTGATCCAATATATATTTACCGTATATACTCGAGTATAAGCCGACCCGAGTATAAGCCGAGGCCCTTAGTTTTGCCACGGAAAACTGGGTAAGCTTAATGGACTCGAGTATAAGCCGGTGTATTAAACCGCCGTCCTGCTGTGCTCCCCCGTCCTGCTCCGTGCTCCCCCATACAGCTCTGTGCTCCCCTATTCTCCTCTGTGCTCCCGCCTTCCTGCTCCGTCCTCCGCTGTGCTCCCCCCTTCCTCCTCCGTCCTCCTCTGTGCTCCCCCCTCCTGCTCCGTCCTCCTCTGTGCCCCCCCATTCTGCTCCGTGCTCCTCTGTACTTTCCATCCTCCCCCTCATCCTGCTCTGTGCTCTCCATCCTCCCCCATCCTGCTCCGTGCTCCTCTGTGCTTTCTATCCTCCCCCTAGTCCTGCTCCGTGCTTCTCTGTGCTTTCCATCCTCCCCCTCGTCCTGCTCCGTGCTCTCCATCCTTCCCCCGTCCTGCTCCATGCTCCTCTGTTCTCTCCATCCTCCCCCCGTCCTGCTCCGTGCTCCTCTGTGCTCTCCGTCCTCCCCCCCGTCCTGCTCCGTGCTCCTTGTCCTCCTTCATGCTCCCCCCATCCTCCTCCATCATACTCACCCTCCCCGTGCCATCGCTGAACTTCCTGGCAATCCTGCGTTGAACCCGGCTTCCTGCAGCTCTCCTGTGCTGAGCGGTGACGTAATACCGCTCATTAAGGCTATGAATATGGACGCCACGCCTATGGGAGTGGCGTCGCGTCCATATTCATGGCCTTAATGAGCGGTATTACGTCACCGCTCAGCACAGGAGAGCTGCAGGACGCCGGGTACAACGGAGGATTGCCGGGACGTTCAGCGATGGCACGGGGAGGGTGAGTATGATGTCCCAGCACCAGCTCCTGCCGCGGCACCCCCTCCCCACTGGTTTCTGCCCAATGACTTGTGTATTAGCCGAGGGGGCATTTTCAGCACAAAAAAAGGTGCTGAAAATCTCGGCTTATACACGAGTATATACGGTATATCTTTTTCATTTTAAAAATTACCAAAAGGAACATGGGCAGATGCAAAAGTTTGGGCCCCTGCATGGTTAGTACCTAGTAGCACCCCCTTTTGAAATTATCACAGCTTGTAAACTATTTTT
>JARQOD010000003.1:17294659-17409025 GCA_033576555.1 Oophaga sylvatica
GCGGAGCTAGGAGAGAAATAATCACATTGTGTGAGAACTTCTCTGGGCTTCTGTCCTCTCATCCTGCAGGTGTCTGACTGGATCTAATGTGGAGCTGGGAGCCAGCTAAGCCGCATCCTGTCCACAGCTGATACGTCACTGTTCACACCACACAGAGACCCCAAAAGAGTCTCAGTGCTAAAGGTGTTGATATCCCCCTCATGCCCAGTAAAGGGGGATCTCCAGCACCGACCTCCACCCGCAGAGCCGCACTCCACATAGAGAATAATGGAGCCTCCAGCACCGACCTCCACCCGCAGAGCCACACTCCACATAGAGTATAATGGAGCCTCCAGCACCTACCTCCACCCGCAGAGCCGCACTCCACATAGAGTATAATGGAGCCTCCAGCACCTACCTCCACCCGCAGAGCTGCACTCCACATATATGGCTGTTCTGTGCACACAGGACCTGTGATGAGGTCACAGGAGGGGAGGAGTCAGGGGTCACATGATCAGGAGCCTCAGTGTATGCAGGACTCTGCTGTGCTGGTTGACAAAAACCTACAGAAAAAAATTCTCCCATACAAAACAAGATAATAATCAAACATCTTTATTTAAGCAGAAGAATAAAAGCAGTTATAAAAGAGATGTATTACAGGATGAAAAAGACTGGCACCAAAGTCAAAAATCTGTTGAGCATGAAATGTTAGGATTATTATTATTATTATTATTTATATAGCACCATTAATTCCATGGTGCTGTACATGAGAAGGGGTTACATACAAAGTTATAGATATCGCTTGCAGTAAACAAATTTACAATGACAGACTGGTACAGAGGGGAGAGGACCCTGTCCTTGTGGACTTACATTCTACGGGATAATGGGGAAGAAATAGAAGGTCGGGGGTGCAGCAGCTCTGGTGGTGGTGGTGAGGCGGCAGCTTTGGTGGTGGCGGCGAGGCGGCTGCTAGTGTGGTGACGAGGCGGCAGAATGGTTATTGCAGGCTGTAGGCTTTCCTGAAGAGATGGGTTTTCAGGTTCCGCCTGAAGGATCCAAGGGTGGTGGATAATCGTACATGTTGAGGTGTGGAATTCCAGAGGATGGGGGATATTTGGGAGAAATCTTGGAGGCGGTTGTGTGAGGAACAAATAAGTTTGGAGGATAGTAGGAGGTCTTGGGAGGATCAAAGATTATGTGAAGGAAGATATTGGGAGATAACTTCAGAGATATAGGAAGGAGACAGGTTGTGGACGGCTTTGTAAGTCAGTGTTAGTAGTTTGAACTGGATTCGTTGGGGAATTGGGAGCCAGTGGAGGGACTTGCAGAGGGGAGAAGCCGGGGAGTAGCGAGGA
The DNA here is from genome assembly GCA_033576555.1 of Oophaga sylvatica. Lineage (NCBI taxonomy): Eukaryota > Metazoa > Chordata > Amphibia > Anura > Dendrobatidae > Oophaga > Oophaga sylvatica. The sequence goes on from JARQOD010000003.1 coordinate 17,295,994, forward strand.
GAGAGGTGGATTAGTCGGGCAGCAGAGTTGAGGACAGACTGGAGTGGTGCAAGAGAGTTGACCGGGGGCCACAGAGGAGGGTGTTGCAGTAATCAAGGTGGGAGATGATGAGGGCATGCACAAGAGTTTTAGTAAATTGAGGGCTGAGGAAGGGACAGATTCTGGAAATGTTTTTAAGTTGGAGGTGGCAAGAGTTTGGACGTGTGGTTTGAAGGACAGGGCAGAGTCAAGAGTTACTCCAAGGCACCAGATTTTAGCGTGATGCCATTTACCATAATAGATACATCGGGTAGGGAAGATACGTGAGATGGGGGAAAGATGAGGAGTTCAGTTTTGTCTACATTGAGTTTTAGGAAGCGAGAGGTGAAGAAGGAGGATATGGCTGATAGACTGTGTAGCCCTGGTACACAATACCAGGAGGATGAGTGGAGAGGTAACAGTTAAGGTCTCTTCATGACATCATGTACACTTCTGACACACCCAGCAGGGGTGTGGAAGGGAGTGATTTTCTAGTCAGTCAGTTTCCTGTCCTTGGACAGAGTAGACGTGTCCAGTTTGAGCTTGTCAGCAGTTCAGAACGTGGAGGCTGGTACAGGTGGTCTAATTCACCTTAGTCTAGTCAGAGCTGTGCCCCACTGGAAGAAAGACTGAACTAGCTATTAAGAGTTGAGCAAATCGAAGGGCAAAGTGGAAGGAAGATTATTGGAAAAGTGCGTTTGGCTTGGAAGAGTCCTGCACATTGCTACCGGTTACTGGGGACCGAAGGATCACTATTAGCTACAAGCATAGTGAAGAGAAAACCAGAGATTTACCGGACCCTAGGTCGCGGCAAACAAGCCCCTTATAGTCAGTACGTAACTGGGGTCAGGGGAAGTGAAGACTTTGAGTCTCTGCAGGACAAAATAAGAATTCAGCTCCCTCATAGAAAGGCTCCTAACACTAAACTGACTGGGAAGCACAGCTTTGGATAAGCTGGAATCATAGAGGGGACTACGCTTCAGGCTGGTCGTACTCATCTTCATTGGACAGTAAAGGAGGCCCCTAAGTTGCTTAGCTGTTGCCTCAAAGCTCATCCTCCATCAACCCCATCAGCCTCCCTGGGACCTGCCTTACCATCTTGCAAGTAAAGGTATGGAAAGACACTGACGGTGTGAGACTGAGTTATTATTGCATGCCTGCACAATCCCTACCTAACTCCCGATCTGAGGGACCAGTCCCACCTGTAGGGGACCCGACATCTAGCTGCATCACCATCCCCTCAGAGATCTACAGCAGCGCTGGTATAAATTACCAGAAGACTACAGGTGGCGTCACGAACTGTATATAAACCTATCCCCTGTAAATATATCCCCAACATACGCCAGACCGCCAGGGCCACAGACCGAGCCACAGCTACCTGTGACAATCCCATAGACTTCTACGGGCTCGGCTCTGAGTACCCCATTGCCCTGGTAACCCACAATTGTGGTGGCGGGTCGGCACAATTTGGCGTCACGAACAGGATACGAAACTTGCAGCATTGCGAGCCCTGTGTGCCTGTGGAGTGTTTTGGCGAAAAAGACTGTTGCTATTGTTTGGCGCCAAAAATCGCCATCTTTGTCGCCATATTCGCGCCCTCAGGCGCTGGAGAAGAAGGTGGGCGTACCTGAGAGAGCGCGCAGAGTCTTGGACACGCCCCCGGCTCTGACTCATCGGCAGGTCCTGCAACAGGAAGTTAACGCTCTGACATCAGAGCGCCTGCGACGAAGGTCCTGTTCCCACTGCGGTGCCTGTGAAGTAGCAGCATCTGAAACCGGTAGGCTCCGTTTAACCAAGGGGGCGCTAAGATGTCACAACAACCGGCTGACAGTGCGGCCCCAGCCGGAGTCCCCAATCCCGCACCGTCTGGTATTGTAGCGCCAGATGGGGGTGCAGGCCCAGCACCCAGTCCGGTAGTCCCGATCATGCCACTAACGCTCCCATATATGCCTGGGGCGAAATGGCTTCCCCAATACAGCGGTGGGCCAGGCACATTAGCAGGCTTCAAGCGGAAGTTATGCAGCATCCTAGAAATGTACTCCATGCCTGAGAGACAAAAAGCTGCTGTGCTAATAGGGCAGCTAACTGGCGCTGCTGAGAGGGAAGTGGAGACTTGGGATACCGTTGATCAGGAGTCGGTACCTGCGATCTTCCTGAAGCTACATGCCATATTTGAAGACCGCACAGAAACGGATCTCCGGATGGCCTTCTATCACTGTTCACAACAGCCAGGTGACAGCATCCGGGACTATGCTTGCCGACTACAGGGAGCCCTGAGAGCCCTCAAGCAAATTAACCATTTAAATGCTATCGACGAGAATAGAATGCTGAAAGAACAATTTATACAGGGATTGAGATCCCCAGAGGAACGCAGAACTGTAAATTGGTGGTCTTTAGATCATCCGGATGCTACCTTTGATGCCCTAAAGGACATGGCAATAAAAGGGCTGCGGCCCCTGGGCAAACCTGAGGTGGCCACCCAACATCATCAGGGTGAAGTCGCTCTGGAACCGGCAGTAACCCCCTGTTCCCCGTTAGTGGCTGAAGCCAAAGCGCAGGTAACACCTCCTAGTGAATTGGACTGTCTGCGCTCAGAGGTGCGCCAGCTGACTAAAAATCTGGCCGCTGTGATGAGTGCCCTACAGCTGCGGAAAGAAGAGGAAGGGAAGATCTTGTTAGCTGACTGCCCAGAGGACGTTCCGTGGATGCACCGGAGAAGAAAGAAGACGTCGCCCCCCCGGAGGAGGACAACGCCACCCCAGGAGCAACCTCTGATCAACACCTTTCTCGTCGAGAGATCGTCTGTTATCGCTGCAACCGGAAAGGTCATCTGTCTACACAGTGTCCTTTAAACGGCAGAACCTGGGTCCAAGGGCCAACACCCAGGAGAATACCCGTCAGGCCCCCTAGACTGGAACCGCAGGTATGTGGGCGGGCGACCCTACCTGTCTATTATTCTAGATGGTATTGCTGTTCCAGCATTGTTAGACACTGGGTCCCAGGTGACCCTAATACCTGATGCTCTATATACCAAGTACTGGTCAATGGACAGTCTTAAACCTCCGAGCCTTGACTTTACTGTGTATGCTTCGAATGGTCTTCCTGTAGAAGTACTCGGAACAAAATGTGTAGATGTAAAGGTGGGCAGAGAGGAGTTGAAAGACCAAGGGCTTCTGGTAGTAAAGACTGTAAATGAGGAGAACGGTTTAAATATCATTTTGGGTACTAACATTATCGGTAATTGTTTGGGAGAAGTTGTGTTCTTACTCCAACAGCTCGCTGAGATTGCCCGACCAAGGCAGAGAGGAGTAATCCAAAGAGAGATCCGGGCCCTGGTGTGTCAGCAGCAAGCGAAGCTTACCGACGGCGAAATTGGTAATGTACGGGTCACTGACTCAGATCCTATTGTGATACCCCCAATGAGTGAAATGATCATTTGGTGCAGGGCAGCCATAGGTCTGAGAGGACAGAATTACCAAGCTGTAGTAGAACCCCACCATTCAGAACATAGACCTACACTTATGACTGCTAGAGGAGTAGTAGAAGTGGTGAATGGAAGAGTACCGGTACGGCTTCTCAATTGGGGAGATGATGAGGTAAATTTACCCCGTTATGCAACCATTGCTAAACTTCATGCTGTTGATAATAATTCTATTCTCCCGGCTGAGTCCTTAGACTCCTGTCAAATAGAGGAGGACAATGACCCAGCAACCCAGGTGGCGGAATGGTGTCAGCAACTCCATGTTGGGACGGACACCACTCCCGCTCACCAGAAGCAAGGGGTATTACGGGTGGTGCAAGAGTACGCCCAAGTGTTTAGCAAAAATCCACTTGATTTTGGGACAATTAAGGGAGTACAACATCATATCCCTACTGGCAGTCATCCTCCCATCAAAGAGCGGTATAGGCCCATACCTCCAGCTCATTATCAGAAGGCTAAAGAAATGTTGAATGATATGAAGAAAGCTGGGGTGATAAGGGATAGTTGTAGCCCCTGGGCAGCCCCTCTAGTTCTGGTTAAAAAGAAAGATGGTAGTATGAGAATGTGTGTGGATTACAGGCAGGTGAACCGCATAACACACAAGGATGCATACCCGTTACCACGTATAGAGGAATCATTAGCTGCTCTGAAAACGGCTAACTACTTTTCTACCCTTGATCTGACTAGTGGTTACTGGCAAGTGGCTGTGGCTGAGGAGGATCGTGAGAAAACGGCTTTCACCACCCCAATGGGGCTCTGTGAGTTCGACAGAATGCCGTTTGGGCTCAGTAGTGCCCCAGGAACATTTCAGAGAGTGATGGAAAACTGTCTGGGACATCTCAATTTTGAAACCGTGCTGCTATACCTAGACGACGTCATCGTGTATTCCAAGACTTATGAGGACCATCTGAAGCACCTGGCAGAAGTATTCGAGTCCCTGTCCAGGTACGGGATGAAATTAAAACCCTCAAAATGCCATCTACTCAAACAGAAGGTACAATACTTGGGGCACATCGTCAGTTCGGAAGGAGTAGCGCCGGACCCAGAGAAAGTCACTGCCATCCAGAAGTGGCCGGAGCCGAAGAACCTTAAGGAAGTGCGACAGTTCCTGGGACTAACGGGTTACTACAGGAGATTCGTGAAAGATTACACGAAGAAGGCAGCTCCTTTACAGGACCTCCTGGTAGGACAATCCTTAAAGAGCAGAAACCCTCCCTTTAATTGGGGTAAAGAACAGGCTGAAGCATTCCAAAAGATGAAAGAGATCCTGACAGGTGATGAGATCTTAACCTATCCTGATTACAGCCAACCGTTCCTGTTGTACACCGACGCCAGTAATGAAGGGCTGGGAGCAGTTCTCAGTCAGAAGCAGAATGGCCAAGAAAAAGTCATCGCTTATGCTAGCAGAAAACTCAGGCCAACGGAGAGGAATCCGGAAAATTATAGCAGCTTCAAGCTGGAGTTTCTGGCGCTGGTCTGGGCCATTACTGAAAGATTTAAGCACTATCTGGCCTCCAATAAGTTCACGGCGTACACAGACAACAACCCGTTAACGCACCTGGAAACCGCCAAGCTGGGTGCCATGGAGCAGCGATGGATGGCTCGGTTGTCCAATTACCAGTTTACTATCAAGTACCGGGCAGGTTGAAAGAATGCTAATGCTGATGCGTTGTCCCGAATGCCGCATGACTCTGATACGGAAGAAGAATCGGACGACCTGGAAGAAATTGAGCTACCCGCGTTCCATCGAAATGGGGTAGTCCACGAGCATCGAGTTCACAGAAAGCAGTATGGTGCAACGTTAAATCCTTTACCCCATCACAGTTGGAAAGAGACTCAGGACAGTGATCCAGTGGTCAGCCGCATCAAGGAGTTGTTAAAACAGGAAGGTTCCTCCTTGGAAAAGGATGCACCTATGTCAGCCAAGCTCCTGTGGAACGAGAAAAGCAGGTTGTTCCTATACCGTGAGAAGTTGTGCAGAAGATACGTCAACCCCAGAACCCATGAGATGGTCTGGCAAATCGTGGTCCCCAAGGCAGACGTCCCAATGGTGTTGGAAGCGTACCACGATCAAGCAGGACACTTTGGCTGGAGGAAGCTGGAGACCCTGTTGAGATGCCGGTTCTACTGGGTAGGGATGCGCAGCTCCATCGAGAGGTGGTGTCGGAACTGTGGACCCTGTGGTCTCAGAAGAAAGGACTACGGTAGTCAGAAGGCACCCCTGCAACCTATCCGGACGACTCGTCCCCTGGAGATTGTGGCCCTGGACCATGTCAAATTGTCGCCAAGTAGATCTGGATACTCATACGCCTTGACTATGGTGGACCATTACTCCCGATTTCTGGTAGTTGTTCCAGTTAAGGACCAGACCGCAGTGACGGCCGCGAAGACCTTTCAAGCAAGCTTTTGTAGACCGCATGGGTATCCGGAGCAAGTCTTAACCGATCAGGGACCTGCTTTTGAAGCCGATTTATTCAAGGAATTCTGTCACATGTACGGGTGCAAGAAAATAAGAACAACACCATATCACCCTCAAACCAACGGTCTTTGTGAAAAGATGAACCATATTGTCCTTGACTTGTTGAGATCCATACCGTTGGAAGACAGGAATCGATGGCCGATTTACTACCTGATTTGGTTGATTTGTATAATCATATACCTGTAAGCTCAACTAACTGCACTCCAGCCTATCTTATGAGAGCAAGGCCCGGAAAACTACCAATGGATTTAGAACTTGGAGTGGTAGAACCGGAGGCAGACGACGCTGTTGAAAACTGGGACGTCAATCGGCAAGAGCAGTACAGAAGAGTACAAATCTGTGTGGAGGAAAGTCTCAATAAGGCACGGGAGAAACAGGAAGATGTTTACAACCGAAATGCTCCTGCCAAGCCTTTGATGCCTGGAGAGGTAGTATTAAAAAGAAAAAGGAAGATGCACAAATTGGATAATCAGTGGGAGCAAGAACCCTACGTCATACAAGATTCTAAATATGACAACAGAAAAGTTTGTGTCGTCAGTAAAGACGGAGGAAGAACAACGACCACTGTGTCCAGAGATCATTTGAAGTTGTGTCCAGAACACTTAAAGAGTTGTGAAAAGAACCCTGTCCTCAATCAAAGAGAAAGAAAGGAAGAGGTCATACACACCGATCTGGGAGATTTTCCTGCGGATTGGCCCCGACTGGGAGATGCTGTGATAATTCCAGTGTTGCAGTTTTATCAGCCACAAGAGGAAGTTCTACCTCCAGTTGTGCCTGTGGTGCCAGTTGAGCCCGCTCAGGAGTTACCCATCCCAGCAACACCTCAACCTGTGGAACCTCAAGATGGATCATCTGAAGCAGCGCCCCATACTATGGGATCCCCTGGTGAAGCTGACTCACACCGCCCAGCCATCAGTACGCTTGCCAGATCCATAGAAAGATTAAGGCAGTTCTATAGTTTGCCGTTACGCAGTGCAGACAGATCGCAACTTGATATACCTGAAACTACACCACGTAGATCAGAGAGAATCACAAAAGGGAAATTACCCATTAGATATCAGCAGTAGTTATAACGAATTTATGTGAACATTGTAAAAGTCTATATATATAAATGTGTTTTCCCTATTATGTCTTCGTTTAACAATGGACTCAGAGGCTGAGGACTGAGCCAGCCCAAAAACTGTATCCTGTAAATAGTTGCACTTGGTGCCTTTTTAATGGTTTCACATGAAACCTTGACTTACCTCTGAACCAAAAACCCGTGTGGTGTGGCACTGAGTGAGGTCTGCATTCGGATGTCCTGCAGCCCACCCAGGACCCACGTTGAAGGTTTGGTGCGGGTCCTTCACAAGTATACCGTATATTTATTGAATGCTATTTAATACTTTTGTATTTCTATATAAAATGTTAATGTTTGCAACGTTCAAGATATCCTCACCTCCCGGATGGGACGAATTACTGTTTACTGTTTAATGTTTTCATGCATAAACAAAAATGTCTCTTTATATTTTACAGCCCGGGAGTGCTGTCGTTTACCATGGGGGAATGTGTAGCCCTGGTACACAATACCAGGAGGATGAGTGGAGAGGTAACAGTTAAGGTCTCTTCATGACATCATGTACACTTCTGACACACCCAGCAGGGGTGTGGAAGGGAGTGATTTTCTAGTCAGTCAGTTTCCTGTCCTTGGACAGAGTAGACGTGTCCAGTTTGAGCTTGTCAGCAGTTCAGAACGTGGAGGCTGGTACAGGTGGTCTAATTCACCTTAGTCTAGTCAGAGCTGTGCCCCACTGGAAGAAAGACTGAACTAGCTATTAAGAGTTGAGCAAATCGAAGGGCAAAGTGGAAGGAAGATTATTGGAAAAGTGCGTTTGGCTTGGAAGAGTCCTGCACATTGCTACCGGTTACTGGGGACCGAAGGATCACTATTAGCTACAAGCATAGTGAAGAGAAAACCAGAGATTTACCGGACCCTAGGTCGCGGCAAACAAGCCCCTTATAGTCAGTACGTAACTGGGGTCAGGGGAAGTGAAGACTTTGAGTCTCTGCAGGACAAAATAAGAATTCAGCTCCCTCATAGAAAGGCTCCTAACACTAAACTGACTGGGAAGCACAGCTTTGGATAAGCTGGAATCATAGAGGGGACTACGCTTCAGGCTGGTCGTACTCATCTTCATTGGACAGTAAAGGAGGCCCCTAAGTTGCTTAGCTGTTGCCTCAAAGCTCATCCTCCATCAACCCCATCAGCCTCCCTGGGACCTGCCTTACCATCTTGCAAGTAAAGGTATGGAAAGACACTGACGGTGTGAGACTGAGTTATTATTGCATGCCTGCACAATCCCTACCTAACTCCCGATCTGAGGGACCAGTCCCACCTGTAGGGGACCCGACATCTAGCTGCATCACCATCCCCTCAGAGATCTACAGCAGCGCTGGTATAAATTACCAGAAGACTACAGGTGGCGTCACGAACTGTATATAAACCTATCCCCTGTAAATATATCCCCAACATACGCCAGACCGCCAGGGCCACAGACCGAGCCACAGCTACCTGTGACAATCCATAGACTTCTACGGGCTCGGCTCTGAGTACCCCATTGCCCTGGTAACCCACAATTGTGGTGGCGGGTCGGCACAAGACCCTCCGGGATTCCGGACAGCAGAGAGGTGACATCTGGGCCAGAGAGGTAGATCTGAGTGTCGTCCGCATGCAGGTGGTACTGGAAGACATGGAACTTTATGAGTTGTCCTAGGCCAAGGGTATAGATGGAAAAAAGTAGGGGCCCCAGGACAGAGCCTTGAGGGACTCCAACAGAGAGAGGGCGGGATGAGGAGGTAGAGTGGGAGTGGGAGACACCAAATGTGCGGTCGGAAAGGTAAGCGGCGATCCTGGACAGGGCAAGGTCTTTGATGCCAAGGGAAGAAAGAATCTGTAGCAGTAGGCAGTGGTCGACTGTGTCGAAGGCAGAGGACAGGTCAAGGAGGAGGAGGATAAAGAACTGTCTGTTAGCTTTGGCTGTGAGTAAGGCTACTTTCACACTTGCGTTTTTTTGCGCTGCGTTTCGAGCGCACATGAAGTGCATTAAAAAAACGCGTGCAAACGCTTGTAAACGCTGCGATATTTAGTCGCATGACAACACTGGTGAAAAAGGATTTTTTAGCAAAAAATAGTAAATATTTACTTTTTATACGATTTATATAAATAACACAAGATCATATGAAAAAGACATAAGAAACACATACATAGGACGGATGCATATGCAGGGGAATGCGTTCCTGTTAATATCAAGTGACATTAATAACAGTGGCAGTGGAATAAACAAATGGTAGCCCCAAACAGGGAGTCATATGGAGCACCTCCCGCAGTGGGAAAAAGAAATGCGGTGCTGTAGCTACCTACATGTTAACCACAAAGTGCCTGAACATGCTTCAAAAAAAAAAAAAAAAAAGTCACAAACATTGGTATATATTCAGGTCAGCAATAGACTGTGCAGCGCTGCCTAATTCAGCAAGAAGCCATGCTCACCAATACAAAAGTAACACAGGAATGCAGTCACCCCGCTCACAGATGTCACCCCAACGCACGTTTCGTGGCTAGCATGCCACTTTTTCAAGGGGATAGTGAAATAATGCACAAAGGACCTTCTTATACCGCCCCTTCCCTGATCACATGATCAGATTTAGCCAATGGAGAACGGTGTGTCGGCGCATGTGTCGCTGGAGCCGGGCAAACCCACAGCGACGGCGGCGTCATGTCTCCAGGGGTGCGCACCGGTCAAAGGGCCCGTGCGCACTCCAGACACAAAAAGACGCCCCATCACAGCGGCAATCGCCCAGATCACAGCGGGGCATGCGCACTCCCGGGACTCCATTTATGGCAGTAAGCACTACATACATCATGAATAAACTGGTTTACAATCATATATGCAGAAATACAAAGCAAGATTTTTTGCATCATATATCGATCAGAGTTGTCAAAGTGCAACAAATAGTGGGTACACAAGAATTAATACATTAGAGAATCACATATATTACAGCTTTGTTCTCTCTTCTTTATTTCTTTAATGATTCAGGAATGAACGGGACGGAGGTAGAAAGCCAGATGACGAGTTAGGTGTAGACAAAAACACAACTGTAAAAGATATATATTAAAAACAAATATTAAAATCAAGAAGACATCAAAAGGAACCAAAATAGGGGATACTCAGAAGGAAAAGCAATTTATAAAAAAGAGGCAAAACTTAAAGATTCATTAAGGCCATTGAGCACCATTGTGTCCAACTGAATGATCCAACGGGCCTCCATTTGGGCCAGGATTTTTTTATAGTCCCCTCCTCTGACACCAAGGTGTAGAATATCGATTCCACGAACTTTGAAAGAGGATGCGTCACAGTTGTGATGGTATTTATAGTGACGAGGAATCGTCTTTAGGTCCGAAGGATCAGAAATGGTCCTCGCTGCGCCAATGTCCCTTACGTGTTCCCTAATACGTATTCTCAATTCTCTGGTGGTGAGGCCAACATATATCCTCGGACAGCCGCACGTAGCATAGTATATTACATTTGAACTCCCGCAGGATATACGCTGGAGAATGTCAAAAGTTTTATCACCACCAGAGGAAGAGAAATTTGTGTAACGCAGGGCATTGGCGCAAGCGAGGCAATGGCCACACGGAACAAAGCCCGCGGTAGGACCACGAGTACCAAAGACATTTTTGGAAGGTGGAAGGTAGTGACTCCGAACAAGCATATCGCGTAGATTTTTTGACCGTCTGGATGTCATGGATGGGTAATCGCCCAGCGAGCGCAGCAGAGCGGGCTCGGTTTTTAAAACATCCCAATGTTTAACTAGGATCTGTCTAATACCAGACCATTCATGGTTGAAAGTGGTGATAAATCTTATTGGTCCCTCTTCACACCCCTGACTGTCCACACGAACGGTATTAAGGAGGCAGCCACATGGAGTCCTCCTTGCACGATCATATCCTTTTTTAATACACCTATTGCTGTACCCACGTGCCCTAAAGCGCTTTCTAAGGTCCTTGGCTTGTGCCTCAAAAGCATCATTGGTAGAGCAGATGCGTTTCATACGAAGAAACTGTCCAACCGGGACGGCCCTAATGGTGGCAGGGTGATGAGCTGACTTTGCGTGAATTAATGCATTCACAGAGGTGGGCTTCCTAAAAACGTCCGTCCTGAAGCGGCGGCTAGCGTCCACCTCCAACGAGACGTCCAGGAATTCCACCCTCGTACGGTTATACTTATAGGTCAGATGAATGTTAAAAGAGTTCTGATTCAGCTCCACCATGAAATCCTCGAGCTGCTGCACCATCCCGTCCCACAACATCAGAATATCATCAATGTATCTAAACCAGTACAGCACATGGGAGGCGGCCTGCGCGCCCGCATCACCAAACAAAGATCTCTCCCAGAACCCGCTTAGTTACCCCCTGTTTACCCTGGATACCAGCTCCCAGCGTCTGCTGATCGTTGGTCTCCCGCTGTCACACGCAGCAATGTGTGCTGCCCAGCAGGAGACCAACGATAGATTTATGGTCCAATACATTCTGCAACAATTAACGATCAGCCGACTGATCGTTGATCATTACTACGTGTCACACGCAACGATGTCGTTTTGACATCGCTGCAACGTCACCGAACCGGTGACGTTGCAACGATATCGTTCACGATATCGTAGCGTGTAACGGAGCCTTAAGCTGTTAAGTTTACATTTAGATATTCGAGGTGATTAGTGGTCCATTGAAAGTGAAAATCTAGTTTTAGCTGTGGGATAATGGTGGCAGGAAGGGATTTGTTCATGGCATGTGATTTTGAATGGTTTATCTGCAGGGCGGATATGTGTTCAAACTCAATAAGAGAATGGCGTAGGGCAGGCAAAGAAGATTGCTGGGCAGTTAAAAGAAGTAGTATGTCATCTGCAAACATAAAACATTTGTGAGAAACCAACGCTGTTTCTAAAGCTTGTATATTTAGGTTGAGACAAAGGTGAATTGCTAATGGTTCGATTCCTAAGAGAAATAATAGCAGCGCTATGGGGCATTCCTGAAGACTACCTCTTTTGATAGGAAAATATGCTGAGGAGTAACCGTTAGGCTAAGTTCACACGTTGCGGAATTGCCGCGGAAATTTCTGCGGCAATCCCGCACTTCTCTGCCGTGGGAAATACACATTTTTTTGTATGCGTATTCCCCCCAGAAACTAGCGTTTTGCCTGCGTAATTAGCTTGCAGAATGCTAGCGTTTTCCTAGCGATCTGTAGCATCGCTTGGAAAACTGATTGACAGGTTGGTCACACGAGTCACACATAGTGTTTGACAAGTGTGACCAACTTTTTACTATTGATGCCGCCTATGCCGCATCAATAGTAAAAAGATCTAATGTAAAAATAATAAAAAAAAATAATAAATAATGATATTCTCACCTTCCGGCGGCCCCCGCAGCTTTCCCGCCTTCAGCGACGCTCCTGGCCAATCGGGTTCCCAGGCGTCGTTTGCGACAGACCCCAGATGACGTAGCATCACGCGAGACCGCTACGTCATCTGGGTGATTCTCGCAAAGGACTCCTGGGAACGGGAGAGTCGCTGAGAGGCGGGAAAGCTGCGGGGGCCGCCGGAAGGTGAGAATATCATTCTTTTTTATTTTAATTATTGTTTTACCAGGGATATGGTACCCAGGGCCTGGAGGAGCGTCTCCTCTCCTCTCCTCCAGATCCTGGGTACCATCCGCACATGAACCGCTTACATTCCGCATAGCCACATGCGGAAAGTAAGCGGTTCAATGCATTCCTATGGCGGCGATTCCGCTGAGATTACGCAAAATTAATGAACATGTTGCTATTTTTTCCGCTAAGCGTTTTTTTCGCGGAAAAAAAACGCAACATGTGGCCAAAACATGCGAAATCCATTAACATGTATAGGATGCTTAATGCTTGCGATTTGTTCGCGTTTTTACCGCGGAAAATCGCAGAAAAAACGCGAAAAAAAACACAAATAATCCTGAACGTGTGCACTTAGCCTTATAGCGGACATAGGCCGAAGGGGAACTATACAAGGCATAGATGCATGAAAGAAATTGATAGGGAAATTTCCATTTCCGCAAGACTGCAAATGGATATGGCCATGAGATAGAATCAAAGGATTTTTTAATATCAAGTGATAGTAGCATACTTTCAATGTTACGTTGCTTGCATTAATGCAGAAGATGAGAAACCCTCCAGATATTATCAGACGCTTGCCTATGGGGCATAAAACCAACCTGATCATTGTGTATATTGTGGATGAGAGATCCCAGACCTGAATTTAGACGTTGAGATAAAATTTTTGTAGAAAGTTTGAGATCTATGTTGATCAGAGATATTGGTCTGTAATTAGACCATAATGTGTGATCTGAGTTTAGGTATCATGGATATCGCTGCCATTAAAGAGGTTTTCCCTGGCCTCTGACCATCTCTTAATGAATTAAAGAAGGTAGTGAGATGAGAGATTAGGACAAATGCGTATTTCTTGTAGTAAAGGGCTGAAAAACCCATCCGGGCCTAGTTTTTTGTTGTTCTTTAAATTTTTAATTGCATTTTCTATTTCAGAGGGAGAGAGGGGGCCAAGGGTTGGGAGAGGGGTAGAGTTTAGGAAAGTTTCTATTTTTTGTGCATTATTTGAAGAGGTGTCATCATATAAATGTTCAAGTCGCTGTTGAAACTGGCAGATAATTAGTTGCGGATTGGAGGTTAAGCCTGTGGCAGTGCGCAAACGTATAGGAATAGCGAGTGTCGGGAGGAATTTGAGCTGTCTGGCAAGGTTGGAATTATTATATATGTATAATCTTTGGCTAAGGGGAATTGTTCTCTCCATAAATCCACCCATTTTTATTGGGAAAGGAGCTTGTTTAGAGCAGCTGAGTCTGTAGAAAGAGGAGCTATTGAGGGGGTTGGAGTTTGAGGGTTTGTAGACTTGTCGAGAGCAGTGTTAAGTATAGTGTTGGAGTCACCATCTAGTAGTGTAGTGCCTTGGGCATGTTCAGAGACTAAAGAGAGAAAAAGGCATATTGATGAGTATTGGGAGCATAGTAGGAGACAAAGGTCATCACTTCATCAGAGACAGAAGTGAGATAACGGCCCTCTTTATCTGCAACTAATGATTTAACCCCTTAGTGACAGAGCCAATTTGCAGCTTAATGACCGGGCCGATTTTTAGAATTCTGACCACTGTCACTTTATGAGGTTATAACTCAGGAACGCTTTAACGAATCCCGCTGATTCTGAGAATGTTTTTTCGTGACATATTGTACTTCACGTTAGTGGTAAAAAAAATTTATATGACTTGCGTTTATTTATGAAAAAAACAGAAATATGGCAAAAATGTTGAAAATTTAGCAATTTTCAAACTTTACATTTTTATGCCGTTAAATCAGAGAGTCATATCGCAAAAATGTCTTAATAAATAACATTTCCCACATGTCTATTTTACATCAGCACAATTTTGGAAACAAATTTTTTTTTTTACGAAGTTATAAGGGTTAAAAGTTGACCAGAGATTTCTCATTTTTACAACACCACATCACATCACATTTGAAGTCACTTTGAGGGGTCTATATGATAGAAAATACCCAAAAGTGACACCATTCTGAAAACTGCACCCCTCAAGGTGCTCAAAACCACATTCAAGAAGTTTATTAACCCTTTACTTGCTTCACAGGAACTGAAGCAATGTGGAAGGAAAAAATTAACATTTAACTTTTTTGAAATTTTTTTACTTCAGAACCAATTTTTTTTAGAGAAAATGAACCACAAAATTTGTTGTCCAATTTCTCCTGAGTACGCCGATACCCCATATATGGGGGTTTACCACTTTTTGGGTGCACGGCAGAGGTCGCAAGGGAAGGAGAGTGGTTTGACTTTTTCAACACAGAATTGGATGGACGCCATGTCGCGTTTGGAGAGCCCTGATGTGCCTCAACAGTGGAAACGCCCAACAAGTGACCCCATTTTGGAAACTAGACCCCTTAAGGAACTTATCTAGATGTGTGGTGAGCACTTTGAACCTCCAAGTGCCACAGAAGTTTATAACGTAGAGCCGTGAAAATAAAAAATAATTTTCTTCCTCAAAAATGATTTTTTTAGCCAGCTAATTTTTATTTTCCCAAGGGTAACAGGAGAAATTAGAACCCCAAAATTGGTGTGCAATTTGTCCTGAGTACGCTGATACCCCATATGTTGGGGTAAACCACTGTTTGGGCGCACAGCAGGGCTCGGAAGGGAGGGAGCACCATTTGACTTTTTGAACGTCATGTCGTGTTTGGAGACCCACTGAGGTGCCTAAATAGTGGAAACCCCTCAATTATGGCTCCAACCCTAACCCCAACATACCCCTAACCCTAATCCCAACCCTAACCCTAATCCCAATCCTAACCCTAATCCTAACTCTAATCCCTACCCTTATTTTCAACCCTAACCCTAATTGTAACCCTAACCGTAATGGAAAAATGAAAATAAATATATTTTCATTATTTTATTATATGTCCCTAACTAAGGGGGTGATAAAGAGGGGTTTATTTACTATTTTTTTTTTTTGATCACTGTGATAGCGTTTATCACAGTGGTCAAAATGTCCTGCACTGAATGAATGAATGAATCTGCCGGCCGGCAGATTTGGCGGGCTCACTGTGCATGCGCCCGCCATTTTCTTTGCAGGCAGAAGACAGGGAGCTGCAGGAGCCATAGGAGGACAGGGGGGGACACCGGGAGGTACCGGGGGGATGATGTGCGATCACATCAGAGGGGAGAGAAATTAATTGCAGAATCGCTGTTTTTTTTGCGGTTGCCGTTATATGGTTAATAACGGCGATCGCAAAAGCGGGGGACTCGGCGGGCGCACTGCGCATGCGCCCACCATTTTCTTTGCAGGGAGAAGATGCGGGCAACTGCGGGAGACATGGGAGGACTGGGTGGACACCGGGAGGCACGGGGGATAGATCGGGTGTCCCGGGGACCCTATTTCTCTCCCCTCTGATGTGCAATCACGTCAGAGGAGAGAGAAATTAAATGGAGAATCGTGGCTTTTTTTTGCGGTCGCAGTTATATGCTTAATAACGGCGATCGCAAAAGTGGGGTTGGTAAAAACCGACCCGAATAATGTTCTCTGGGGTCTCAACTACCCCCGGTTGCTGAGACCCCAGAGAAAATCCGACTCTGGGGGGCGCTATATACTTTCTCCACAGCGCCATTAATTAACGGTGCTATGGTTTAAGTACCCTTAACTACCGCCGTTAAAAGATGTATTGGCGGTCATTAAGGGGTTAAAAATGAAGGGGAGGGGAGAGATTTCTTGAAGCAAATGGCAACATCTTTAGTTTTATTTGGGGCACTAGCTGTGTAGAAAAGTGGATAAAAAGGGGAAAAAAACTTTGGGTGCGATGAGGTAGAGTCTCTTGAAGGCAAATCATATCTGCATGTTGGGATCTGTAATAGCGGAAAGCTTTGGTACGTTTGTGCGGGGAATTAAACCTCTTGTGGCCTGTAATTGATAATGGGAGCATAATAATGGGAGTGGTAAATTGTTATGAGTCTTCTTGGGCAGTTAAGGGGTTTTGGGGGTTAAGATGGGTAGAACAGTTAGTGCAACTTGTGGAGGATATAGGGGACAAATGTCACGCTGTCTAATGATATGTATACAATGTCAGTAAACTATTAATACAGGAACAACACTCTATACAACAACTAGTATAGCAACATCAGCATGTAAGTATAGAATAGATTTACCTGACACGATATCTGCTGAACTCAGGGTTAATCTTGAGGACTTGATGAGCTGAAACAGGAAAGAGGTGGACCGGGATCTAACCTGACCCTAAACTGGGGTCCTAACTAATCCCTCACCTTGGAGGTACTGACAATGGTTCAGAGGTCCAAGTCTCCAACCCAACCCCGTCTCCATCAGACCCCGAACCCCGTAATCAGTCCTAAGAAGGATCCTGACTACCACCAAAGGGACATGGGCTGATCTCAGCTAAATACACAGATTAGACATATAAGACAGACAGGATAACACTCGCTTGCATACACACTCAAACACCAAAGGAACATAAATGGTCTGGGAAATAAACTCTAACCAAGTTGAGCTTAGAACAACTAAGGAGCTCACAACTAAAGTCTATACAGATTCATTCCTATCTGTGGTCTGCATGAAGGTTTCACTGGCAACTCCCCAAGCAGACAACCAGGAATTTAAAGGAAACCAATCAACAAATAATCAATTGCAGCCGGGAGAAACTGCACCCAGTCCCAGAACCGAGCACAGACAGAATTAACTCCCTAGCTGCCAAACACAAAGAAACAGCAGCTCAGCTGTGAGAAGTCAAAATGTGCAACCGCGACGATCTTCGTGGCAATGCACACATGACAGTACCCCCCCTTCTACGAGGGGCCTCCGGACCCTCAGGGCCAGGCCTGCCCGGGTGAGTTCTGTGGAAGGTCCGAACCAAACGATCTGCGTTAACATCAGACGCAGGGACCCACGTCCTCTCCTCTGGACCATACCCCTTCCAATGCACCAAGTACTGAAGGGACCGGCGATTCAGACGTGAGTCAATGATCTTTGATACTTGAAATTCCAAGTTACCATTGACCAACACAGGAGGAGGAGGTAGAGGTGACGGTATGACTGGTGCCACATACCTTTTAAGTAATGACTTGTGGAACACATTATGAATTTTAAACGTAGGAGGGAGGTCCAGACGAAATGCCACAGGATTAATTATGGAACTGATCCTGTACGGCCCGATGAATCTGGGACCCAGTTTCCAGGAGGGCACTTTAAGTTTTATATTCCTGGTAGACAACCATACCAGATCGTTCACATTCAGATCTGGACCAGAAACTCTCCTCCTATCAGCCATACGTTTGTAACGGTTCCCCATCGCACTCAGATTATTCAATACACCTCTCCACACAGAAGCAAGTGACGACGAGAAACGCTCCTCCTCAGGAACCCCAGAAGGGCCCCCCCCATTGAAAGTACAAAACTGGGGATGGAAACCATATGCCCCAAAAAACGGGGACTTACCAGTGGACTCGCTCCGCCTGTTGTTAAGAGCGAACTCTGCCAGAGGCAAGAAAGAAGACCAGTCCTCTTGGTTCTCTGAGACAAAACACCGGAGATATGTCTCTAAGCTCTGATTCAGACGCTCTGTCTGACCATTGGTCTGCGGATGAAAAGCCGAGGAAAATGACAATTGCATCCCCCGACGTAAACAAAATGCCCTCCAAAATTTGGACACAAACTGAAACCCCCTATCTGACACCACATCAGAAGGCAACCCATGAAGTCTAACGATCTCCCTAATGAACACCTGCGCCAGAGTTTTAGCATTAGGGAGTGCAGGAAGAGCAACGAAATGTGCCATCTTACTGAACCTGTCAACAACCACCAGTATGACAGTATTCCCTGACGACGGAGGAAGGTCCGTAATGAAGTCCATAGATAAATGAGTCCATGGACGCTCAGGAAGTTTCAAGGGTAAAAGGGTCCCAGACGGACGGGTATGAGGGGTTTTAGAGCGAGCACACACCCCACATGACGCGACAAAAGTTATAACATCTTTATTAGCATTAGGCCACCAAAACCGGCGAGAAAGGAGATCTAAAGTAGCCTTACTCCCTGGATGTCCTGCTAGAGCAGAATTATGATGTGCCTCAATAACCTTTTGTCTCAACAGATTTGGGACAAACAGTCTCCCTGGAGGTCCTGCAGGGGCGTCCCCCTGAGCCTCTAACACCTCCTCCTCAAGCTCAGAAAATACAGCCGACACTACCACCCCCTCCTGAAGGATAGGACTCGGGTCATCCGTTTTCCCGGCCCCTGGGAAACTGCGAGACAAGGCATCAGCCTTTACATTCTTAGACCCCGGGCGATAAGTGACGACAAAATTAAACCTGGTAAAAAACAACGACCATCGAGCTTGTCTGGAATTCAGACGCTTAGCGGATTCCAAATACAACAGGTTCTTGTGATCAGTAATAACGGTAACCGGGTGGACTGCCCCCTCCAAAAAGTGACGCCATTCTTCAAAAGCTAACTTAATGGCCAAAAGTTCCCTATTGCCGATATCATAATTCCTTTCAACGGACGACAATTTCTTAGAAAAGAAAGCGCACGGATGCCATTTACCAGGGGACGGACCCTGGGACAATATAGCACCCACCCCTACGTCAGACGCATCCACCTCCACAATGAACGGCTGAGATGCATCTGGTTGGATGAGAACGGGTGCCGAAGCAAAACATTTCTTCAAAGAGGAAAAGGCTTGGCAAGCTTTGTCCGACCATTTAGAAAAATCCGTCCCTTTTCTTGTCATGTCAGTGAGAGGTTTGACGACAGATGAGAAATTACAAATAAATTTCCGGTAGTAGTTAGCAAACCCCAAAAAACGCTGCAGAGCCTTAAGATCCCCTGGCTGATCCCATTCAAGCACTGCTCTCACCTTTTCAGGGTCCATACGGAAACCGGAGGCTGACACCAAAAAACCCAAAAACTGAAGTTCCTGTACGGCAAATACACACTTCTCCAGTTTGGCGTATAGTTTATTGTCTCGCAAGATCTGCAACACCTGTCTCACATGCTCCTGATGAGACACAAGATCTGGCGAGTAAATTAAAATGTCGTCCAAATATACAACCACAAACAGCCCCACAAGGTGACGAAAAATGTCATTAACAAAATGTTGGAATACTGCTGGTGCAGTAGTCAGACCAAAAGGCATGACTAGGTTCTCATAATGTCCCTCCGGCGTGTTAAACGCCGTTTTCCACTCATCCCCCTCTTTTATCCTAATCAGATTATACGCCCCCCTGAGATCCAATTTAGAAAACCATTTGGCGCCAACAATTTGATTGAAGAGATCAGGAATAAGAGGGAGTGGATGCGGATCTCGAACAGTAATCCGATTAAGTTCGCGGAAATCCAAGCAAGGGCGTAGGCCTCCATCTTTCTTCTTCACAAAGAAGAACCCCGCGGCTACTGGGGAAGATGAAGGTCTAATATGCCCTTTGGCCAGACTTTCAGAAATATAATCTTTCATAGCCTGCCTCTCAGGACCAGAAAGATTATACAACCTAGCTTTAGGCAACTTAGCATCAGGAAGGAGATTAATAGAGCAGTCATACACGCGATGAGGAGGCAACTCCTGACACCCCTCCTCAGAGAAAACATCCCCAAAATCCT
Source organism: Oophaga sylvatica (assembly GCA_033576555.1). Lineage (NCBI taxonomy): Eukaryota > Metazoa > Chordata > Amphibia > Anura > Dendrobatidae > Oophaga > Oophaga sylvatica. The sequence continues at coordinate 17,316,204 of JARQOD010000003.1, forward strand.
CCAAAAAAGGAGGCAATGTACTAGGCACGACCGCACTGATGACTGTGTTCATGCAGTTGCTTTTGCAAAACTCACCCCATTGGCTTATTTCTCTGGACTGCCAATTAATCACAGGGTTATGTTTAACCAACCGAGGAAGTCCCAACACAATGGGAGTAGGTAGACCCTCCAACACATAACAAGATAATTGTTCCCTATGTATTGCCCCTACCCGAAGGTCAATGTTATGAACCTCATGAACAAAGCTACCTTGGCCGAGAGGCCTGGCGTCAATGGAGAATATAGGGATCGGTTTGACCAATACACTCAGATGCATACCTTGAGCCTGAGCAAACTGAGCGTCAACCAGATTAGCCCCGGAACCACTATCAAGAAGAACAGACAATCTCTCCACTCTCGTACCAACTACCACCTCCACTGGTACAAGGAACTGAGAAGAACTGGCGGATGAAATACATACTCCCAGGTTGTCGTCCACCACACAACCTGGGATTAACAGTTTTCCGGCGACTTTTGGCTCAACAAGGCACGGGATGGACATTCTCCAACAAAATGTCCCTCTTTCCCGCAGAAAAAACATCTTCTAGTCCTGCGGCGTACCGCCAATCCCCTCCTACGAAATGATGTCCCTCCCAACTGCATAGGCTCATCCGAACAGACAAGGGGAACCTCAACATAAGGGACTTTAGTGGTAGGTGGAGAAACAACAGGGAGTGGGGTTACCTCACCCCTCTCCCGAAGCCGTCTATCAGTACGGATAGCTAAGGCCATAGCAGCCTCCAGAGAAGGAGGAGACTCATACTGAGCCAAAACGTCTTTTAATTTATCAGAAAGCCCATGACAAAACTGGCTCCTAAGAGCTGGGTCATTCCACTGAGTATCTGTGGCCCATCTACGAAACTCAGAAGCAAATTCCTCTGCCGGACGATCTCCCTGCTGTATCTTACGTAATTTAGTCTCAGCAAGAGAGACCCGATCTGGATCATCATATACCAATCCCAGGGCAGTAAAAAATTGATCTACAGACAGTAGAGCCGGGGATCCCGGAGGAAGGGAAAATGCCCAGGATTGAGGGTCCCCTTGCAGAAGTGAGATAACAATTCCCACTCTCTGCTCCTCACTCCCTGATGATCGAGGCCGAAGCCGAAAATACAATTTACATGCCTCCCGGAAGGTGAAAAATTTGTCTCGCCCACCAGTGAACCTGTCCGGGAGAGCTACTTTAGGTTCAACTCTGGTTTGCTCCAGGGGAGACAAAACTTTGGACTTAATGTCCGTCAGCTCCATGGATAATCCCTGCAACTGCAGAGCCAGCTGGGCTACTGGATCCATGGTAACTGGAGATAATTTTTATGGCCAGTGAAAATGTCACGCTGTCTAATGATATGTATACAATGTCAGTAAACTATTAATACAGGAACAACACTCTATACAACAACTAGTATAGCAACATCAGCATGTAAGTATAGAATAGATTTACCTGACACGATATCTGCTGAACTCAGGGTTAATCTTGAGGACTTGATGAGCTGAAACAGGAAAGAGGTGGACCGGGATCTAACCTGACCCTAAACTGGGGTCCTAACTAATCCCTCACCTTGGAGGTACTGACAATGGTTCAGAGGTCCAAGTCTCCAACCCAACCCCGTCTCCCATCAGACCCCGAACCCCGTAATCAGTCCTAAGAAGGATCCTGACTACCACCAAAGGGACATGGGCTGATCTCAGCTAAATACACAGATTAGACATATAAGACAGACAGGATAACACTCGCTTGCATACACACTCAAACACCAAAGGAACATAAATGGTCTGGGAAATAAACTCTAACCAAGTTGAGCTTAGAACAACTAAGGAGCTCACAACTAAAGTCTATACAGATTCATTCCTATCTGTGGTCTGCATGAAGGTTTCACTGGCAACTCCCCAAGCAGACAACCAGGAATTTAAAGGAAACTAATCAACAAATAATCAATTGCAGCCGGGAGAAACTGCACCCAGTCCCAGAACCGAGCACAGACAGAATTAACTCCCTAGCTGCCAAACACAAAGAAACAGCAGCTCAGCTGTGAGAAGTCAAAATGTGCAACCGCGACGATCTTCGTGGCAATGCACACATGACAACAAAGCAGGGAGGGGAGGTGTAGCAAGTATTGAAGATTGCTAAGCACAACGTGCTGAGCAAGAGTGTGTAGAAACACTGAAGGGTCATAGAGATTTGTAAAGAGCAACACATTTTGGGTTATGATTATATTTATATTTTAGGAAGGGGGAAGATAGGGTGAGCTGGGTGGATTTAGCAGGTAGTGAGCCTGGTGTAGGAAGTGAGGAGTACCAGATTAACCTCAATTATTATGGTCTCTTAGATCAAGAGACTGAAGGGCAGATAAGGCTTCAGGACCCATACGGATAGCAGTTAAGCCTAGCCATGAAGGGACAAGGTGTTAGTTTGGGTAAATAGAAACAGGTAGAAAGGTTAGGGAGTCCCAACAGTCAGCATTGATGTTTATATACAGTACAGACCAAAAGTTTGGACACACCTTCTCATTTAAAGATTTTTCTGCATTTTCATGACTATGAAAATTGTACATTCACACTGAAGACATCAAAACTATGAATTAACACGAGCTACCTCTTGAAGCTCATCAAGATAATGCCAAGAGTGTGCAAAGCAGTAATGAAAGCAAAGGGTGGCTACTTTGAAGAACCTAGAATATAATGCATATTTTCAGTTGTTTCACACTTTTTTGTAAAGTGTAATGTATAATTCCACATGTGTTAATTCATAGTTTTGATGCCTTCAGTGTGAATGTACAATTTTCATAGTCATGAAAATACAGAAAAATCTTTAAATGAGAAGGTGTGTCCAAACTTTTGGTCTGTACTGTAGATCAGGGAGATTAACATAGTATAACATCAAATAGATAATGAAAAGTTAATAAAAATTTAAGTTCCATATGTTCAATCGCAAAAATCTGTAAACAATAATGTCACCGATAAAAAGGCAGTTATCTGTCTTGAAGATGTGGTGAGACGTGGATGGTAATCTTGAACTTGAGTAATACCTATAATTTATAGAACAGTTGTAGTCATGCGATCTTCGGGACAAAACTCTTTGTAAACTTCTCAAACAGAATAACTATAAAACCGAGTGAGGGCATTGTAACGAGCAAGTCAATAATGGCGCCTCAAGAAATCTGGAGCCGACTAGACAAACCATTTTTATAAAAATATGAGCTAACGAGTTGGAGATAACTAAAATATATGGAAGAGTACTGCAATTAAGCAAACTGTTGAGCTATCTTATGTATAAAGTAACATTATAGTTTGTAGTTGTAATATCAAGGAGGTGTCGGTGGATCTCGAGGTCTGGAGCGACTTTCCTTGGGTTGCTGAGAGGAAGATGAAGCAGGTGATGAGGCAGGTTGTTACAAAAGTCTTAATTTGGTGAGACGTTTTGCTCCTTCAGGGGAGAACTTTATAGCCAGATCTAGATGAGTAAAAGTCAGTTTCAATGGAAATCCCCAGTGGTATTTAATATTCTGGAAACAGAGAATTTCCACATACGGTTTCATAGCCCCTTTTTTGTTGATGGTAGTGGGGGTTAGGTCTGGAAAGAGTTCGCAAGCATGGCTTGGAATTTTAGAGGTGAGGCATTTCTTGCCACTTGCAGAAGTTGTTCCTTTGTACTATAAAAAAGTATTATGAGGTAATATCTGTGGGCGGTCCACTAAAGTCTGCATTCCCCTTGATTCCCAATCTACAAAACCAGCCAATTTGCCAAACTCCACCAGTCGCTGATTTTGCCATAATGGGGTAAAATTAGAGTAATTTCTAATCCTCTACAGTCTCTTCCCCTGTCCCACACCTTGTACATCTGGCAAAGGTTGGCTTCTCTATCTGTGTACTTAGTGCCCACCTCCAGTACGGAGGTGGGCACTAAGATTTTTTGTCTTGAAGGACAAGACTACCATTCTTTGGTGCAATTGTTTCCATATGTGGGAGAGGGTCAGTGGTAATATAGATGACTTATCCCAATTGATGTTTAGGCCTGATCTCGCACCAAACTTCTTTATATCTCTCATTATTGGGCCAAAAGATGACTCTATATCGCCCACATACAGTAGCATGTTATTGGCACACAGACTCAACTTATCTATAATTTATTACACTTAACACCAATGAAGTCCTTCAAATATGTCAGTTTACATGCCAGCGGCTCAATTGCTAAAGCAAATAGGAGAGGTGAGAGTGGGTACCCCTGTCATGTACCCCTGCCCAACTCACATGGCCCTGACAATCGACCATTTACTCTCAATCTAGCTGCCGGTGACTCATAGAGAACATTGACTCAATTTATAAACTATATGCAATACTTTCCATAAATAATTCCACTGGTCGCTGTCGGAAGCTTTCATAGCATCACAGACATTATTCTCTATTTCCAGCCTCGTTATTACTTATCTGTATAGTAAGATATCACCGTCTGATGTTGGTGCCGGAGATCTGTTCGGCATATATCCTGTTCGTCATCATGGATCACTTCCGCTATCATTTTATTTCTCTATTGGCTAGTACTTTGGCTAATATTTCATTATCTGCAGGGAGTCGGGATATCGGATTATACGAGTCTGGGGACTCAGGGTTTTCTCCCGGACAATAATTACTTCATTTATAGATGTAGGCGATCTTCCCACTGATGTCGCTCCTCAAGACCCCCAATAATTCTGGTAACAAGATCTCCCCATATTCTTTATAGGATTCTCCAGGGAAACCATCGGGCCCCTGTGCTTTCTCATTCTGGAGTTTACTCACTGCCTCCTCCAACTCCTCTACTGTTCATAGCCTGTCCAAGAGCAAACTAGGATCTACAGACAGTTCAGGGAGCGAAGAGCAAACTAGGATCTACGGTCAGTTCAGAGAGCGAAGAGCAAACTAGGATCTACGGACAGTTCAGGGAGTGAAGAACAGACTAGGATCTACGGACAGTTCAGGGAGCGAAGAGCAAACTAGGATCTACAGACAGTTCAGAGAGCGAAGAGCAAACTAGGATCTATGGACAGTTCAGGGAGCGAAGAACAGACTAGGATCTACGGACAGTTCAGGGAGCGAAGAGCAAACTAGGATCTACAGACAGTTCAGGGAGCGAAGAGCAAACTAGGATCTACAGACAGTTCAGGGAGCGAAGAGCAAACTAGGATCTACAGACAGTTCACGGAGGGAAGAGCAAACTAGGATCTACAGACAGTTCACGGAGGGAAGAGCAAACTAGGATCTACAGACAGTTCAGGGAGCGAAGAGCAAATTAGGATCTACAGACAGTTCACGGAGGGAAGAGCAAACTAGGATCTACAGACAGTTCACGGAGGGAAGAGCAAACTAGGATCTACAGACAGTTCAGGGAGCGAAGAGCAAATTAGGATCTACAGACAGTTCATGGAGGGAAGAGCAAACTAGGATCTACAGACAGTTCAGGGAGCAAAGAGCAAACAAGGATCTACAGGCAGTTCAGAGAGCGAAGAGCAAACTAGGATCTATGGACAGTTCAGAGAGCGAAGAGCAAACTAGGATCTACGGACAGTTCAGGGAGCGAAGAACAGACTAGGATCTACGGACAGTTCAGGGAGCGAAGAGCAAATTAGGATCTACAGACAGTTCACGGAGGGAAGAGCAAACTAGGATCTACGGACAGTTCAGGGAGCGAAGAGCAAATTAGGATCTACAGACAGTTCAGAGAGCGAAGAGCAAACTAGGATCTACAAACAGTTCACAGAGGGAAGATCAAACTAGGATCTACGGACAGTTCAGCGAGCATTATGCTGTGTAAGTACAGTGATGGATCGTCCTGCGCTGTGGAGTTACACAGGTATATTCCTCTATAGTATGTACTTAATGTGGGTAAGATTACTGAAGGGTCTGAAGAGTACTGAAGGGTCAGTACTCACACGGCTACATACACACACACGGCTCCACACACACGGCTCCACTCCATACACACGGCTCCGTTCACACAGTTCCTCTTTGTACACACACACACGGCTCTGTACACACACATGTAAGGGGGTGAGTTAGAATTACTTCCTTGCTTCCCTTCCTTTAATTGTTTTTCATGTGTTAATGTCTATGATTAATATTTGCGGTACTGCTACATAGTCATATGTATTATCGCTCACAATTATGGTACTGCCACATTCATATATGTGTTACCATTCTTTAGAGAACTGTACTATATTGTGTTTTGTTGCTTTAGTATAATATATGTGATGTGTATTAATGTTCATGTACAGTTTAGGGAAAGTTAGTGTATCCTTCTTGGGACTTTAGAGGAGGGCACTCTTAGTATATGGTTCTTATAGATAAGGGTAGATGTAGTTCCTGTATTGGCCACTAGATGTGGGCATACTAGTGTGCAATGTTAGATATAGTTCATAGCCAGTTTATAGAGGGTTAAGTGTGGGAGGGAAGTTTCTAGAAAGTTAGGGCAGACGAGGCCAGAGTGCCCGTGTCCACATGGGCTATAGGCCCGGACAGCTCGGCAGACCTGCAACGTTAAGTGCTGCAGCCCACATTATCCACGGCCACTGTGCATCATATCAGTGGGCCACTACAGAGAAGGAAGATATGGTGACTCATAGCTTGGGCAGATGCCTTTAGGGCAGGAGTCGGTTGGACTGAGGAGATGAAGGAAGCTGGAGCTTCGACGAGATCAATACAGACGGGCCGGATGCTTTACCAGAGGCAGCCAAACCGGGTGACTAATGATTTTGAGTCTGGGGCGAAACAGGCAAAAGGAACTGTCATCATGGCGAGGTCAGGCCAGGAAGGTACTAGGGATCTGTCTAAGAGGGTCTGGTCCGGGCGTGTACTGCACAGAAGCCACAGCCAAGCAGGGAAAGATAAGGAAATGAACGAAACCCATGATGTGCCAACTGTGGATGTAACTTGTGAAGAGTTAAGAAAAGAGAATGTTCAAGTTATCCTGGACTGTGTCTCCATTACTGAGGGTTGCCTGAAAGGAGGACCGTCGTCGCCTGGGAAGTGCCCAGGGGAGTCTGGATGTGGAGATGCAGGTATGCTGAGGAAAAGAATACAGTTTTCTGTAAGTGAAGGACTGGACACAAATGTTGCAGTAATTCAGGTCACGACTACAGTCCTGTTCCTCCCTTACACACACACGGCTCAACTCCATACACACGGCTCCGTTCACACAGCTCCGATTCCTACACACACACGGCTCTGTACACACACATGGCTCAACTCCATACACACACGGCTCCGCTCCATACACCCAAACGGCTCTGTACACACACACTGCTCCGCTCCATACACACAGGGCTCCACTCTATATACACACAGGGCTCAGTACACACATGGCTTTGCTCCATACACACATACGGATACGTTCCATACACACGGCTCAGTACACACACAGGGTTCTGCTCCGTACACACACGGCTCCGCTCTGTACACACTCAGCTCCGCTTCCACACAAAATTCCGCTCCGTACACATGGCTCCGCTTCCTACACACACGGCTCCACTCCATACACATAGGGTTCCGCATCGTACACACATGGCTCTGTACACGCACACTGCTCTGCTCCATACACAGCTCCGCTCCATACACAGCTCCGTACACACATGGCTCTGCTCCATACACACATACGGATCCATTCCATACACACGGCTCAGTACTCACACAGGGTTCTATTCCATACACACACGGCTCCGCTCTGTACACACACGGCTCCGCTCCATAAATACACGGCTCTCCATCATACACTCGGCTCTGCTCCATACACCTCTTACACCCATGGCTTCGCCCCATACACCTCGTATACACAAGTCTCCACTCCGTACACACACATGGCTACGCACAAGGCTCTGCTCTGTATACGCACAAGGCTCCGCTCCGTACATACACAGCTCTCCTCCATTCACACGGCTCCGCTCCATACACCTCAAACACACACAGCTCTGCTCCGCAGACACACATGGCTCTGATCCGTACACCTTGTACACACATGGCTCCGCTCCGTACACCTCATACACACGGCTCCGCTCTGTGCACACATGGCTCCGTACACCTCGTGCACACACTGCTCTGCTACGTACACCTCGTACACAAATGGCTCCACTCTGTATACCTCGTACACACATGGCTCTGCTCCGTACACCCCGTACACACACAGCCCCGCTCTGTATACCTCGTACACACATGGCTCTGCTCCGTACACCCCGTACACACACAGCTCCGCTCTGTATACCTCGTACACACACAGCTCCACTCCATACACCTCATACACACATGGTTCCGCTCCATACACCTCGTACACACACGGCTCTGCTCCGTACACACACTGCTCCGCTTCATACACCTCCTACACACACGGCTCCTCTTCATACACCTCATACACACACAGCTCCACTCCGTACACCTCGTACACACACGGCTTTGCTCCGTACACACACGGCTCCTCTCCATTTACCTTGTACACATACAGCTCCGCTCCGTACACCTCGTACACATGGCTTCACTCTGTACACCTCATACACACAAGGCTCCTCTTCGTACACCTCGTACACACACGGCTCCACTCCGTACACCTCGTACACACACGGCTCTGCTACGTACACAAACGGCTCCGCTCTGTATACCTCATACACACATGGCTCTGCTCCATACACCTCGTACACACACGGCTCCACTCTGTATACCTCATACATATAAGGAAGTGGAAGGGTATTAACCCTTTAAGGTTTCATCCCCTTAATTGTGTCAATATGTATATATATATATGTGCTTTGTATATTGCTATGTAGGTATGTATGTGGGGGTTTAGTGACAGGTAGTCAGTGCTTCCTAGGGGTTATTAGAGGGCACTGGAAGAATAGTGTATATAGTCATGAGTTAACTGTTATCCCTGAGGGATCACTAATGGGGGCACATTAGAGATCTAGTTAAGAAGTTATAAAAGGACGTCAGTGCAGTGTTTGGGTTTGGCCACTATAGGGGGGCAGTCAGCACATCCATTCTGTTAGGGACAGTAGTTAGGGACTTGTTGCTAGGGAATGATTGCCTCCAAGCGGGAATCTGTCAGGAAGCTCTCCTCGTAGCGGAGATCAGCTGGTGGCTGGATCTTGCTACTGTGAGGACGTCCACCTTCCTGGGCCCTAAGCATAGGGTAGGAAGAAGAGGGGACCAGCAACCCCTGAAGAAGCCGGTGAAGGATTCACCGTGGTAGTGTGAGCCCTAAGAGAATGGGTTTACGCAGCAGTAGTCCAGTGGAAGAACCACTGTGGGAACGCTCAGCAGAAGAGGTCGTGCTGGAGCGTAAAAGCGAGTGGGCCATCAGAAGTATCCGGACAGCATAACCAGAGAAAGGGTGGACGACCTAGTAAGTCTTTCTTATTTTGGATTGAAGTGTCTACAGGGGAAGCAATTGAAGTGACATTTTCACCGGGCTCATCGTCCCGTAAATACTTATTGATCCACTCTGGTGTGGCAGCGGAGAAGACGAAGCCTTGTGAAAATGTATTGCTGGTATCGTGTAAGAGATGCTTATGGTGTCTTGGATGTGCTGTGCCCGGAGGAAAATAAAGCAGAACTGTTTGACGTGATTTTGGACTCTGACTCTAATTGCTCTGTACGCTCCCTCACAGGAGGAGAACACCTTTACGCCATAGACATTACAGAGGTAAAACATCACATAGCTTCCAGTGCATCGGCCCCGCGGCCATCCCTTTACAAGTGGCGTAGTCGGCAGGATCTCACTGCCCCATCTGGCAGTGACACCGTAACAACGATGAAGTACATGGGAGCCGCGACATTGGAAGCTATTGCCCTGTTTCTGGAGATGAAGGAATGCTCTGAAAAGTTCCAAGAGATGGAGGTGTCTGACAGTACAGATGTGACCAAAGTACCGGACTTGACAAAAAAAGAGGTGGAGGAAGATGCTACAGATCCCAAGATGGCATACACAAAAAACCCCAGTGGCAAATATAATGCCGATTGGTACAGTACCAATAATCCCAAACCAGGGAAGAAGGACACCCGCTCAGTGAAGGCATAAGTATCAGAAGAAAGGAAAAGAGCAACTAGGTGGATATAGTACGATTCACTTTTATTCAACAATTCATAATAGAGAGTATATAGTGAAAAATCACAATGTATATAAACATCACAGAGACATAGCAGGACAGTCTAGAAAAACCACAGGGAAACCGCAATGCTCATGCATGCATGGGGAAATATATAAAAGTAAGAACATATTGAAGTGCTAGTGCCTAGTCATTGCATGCATATAAGAAAGTCACTGGTGGATGGGTCCATAAAGTCAATCAAGGCACAAGTGTCCATACAGGAATAGGACCAAACACACAAAAACTCACCAGAGAGTGGGGAGCACTGCAGATAGCCCTGGGCCGGGCGGAACAAACCCCGACGCATGGGGGAACGTTAGAGATCTAGTTAAGAAGTTATAAAAAGACATCAGTGCAGTGTTTGGGTTTGGCCACTAGAGGGGGATAGTCAACCATCCATTCTGTTAGGGACAGTAGTTAGGGACTTGTTGCTAGGGAAAGATTGCCTCCAATGTGCTGTGCCCGGAGGAAAATAAAGCAGAACTGTTTGACGTGATTTTGGACTCTGACTCTAATTGCTCTGTACGCTGTGAGACAGTGAGGGAATATGTGTTGAATGGGGTGTACATTTCACCTAGGTACTGTGCTGTATGGTATAAGGGAAATGTGTGGCTTTGTAAACCTAGTGGTAGAGAAAGGTCACTACACCTCACATTCAGCACACACTTGCAGCTCAGGCCTGAAACCATTCAGCTGTTAATTAGGAGACCAGAAGTAGGTGTCTGCAAACACAGTCGGAGAGCTGGCTTAGTCTGGACACAGGAAGGTGTCCCGGCACAAGAAGCAGTCTCCAGGAGTGGGAGCTGGCTTAGTCTGGACACAGGAAGGTGTCCCGGCACAAGAAGCAGTCTCCAGGAGTGGGAGCTGGCTTAGTCTGGACACAGGAAGGTGTCCCGGCACAAGAAGCAGTCTCCAGGAGTTTGAGCTATCTCAGTCTGGGTGCAGGAAGTACCCCGGACACAGGAGTAGTCTCTGTGAGAATCCATGCAGATGGCTGCTGAATAGGAGGGGATCTCTCTCAAGTCTGGACGTTGGATGTGCCTTCAGACACAAGGAGGAGACTCTGTGAACCTCAATGCTGGTAAATGCTGGTAAATGCTGAACATATGTGTTGTTTTGGCCCCGGCTGGTAGAGCCGGGACCCGGATAGAAAGGGAAATCTATCTATGTGTAATTAGTGGCTAGACAAGCCTAGGTTTTCTGTTTATGCTTTATTTTTATCTGTTTGCTGTGGACTTTAATAAAGCTGGTTGCGGCCAGTTTTACACCAGAACTGCTGTCTGAATGAACTGTTTTCGTGCCATTCTGTCTACCCAGACAGCGATCCTAGAGCTATATCCCCTGGAAATGTTACAATTGGCGGAGGATGCTGGGGCAGCACAGTGGCTGATACAATTGGTGCTGGAATGTGCGTGCGGCACAGTGGCTTAGAGACAGCAATAAAGGTGAAGTCTGTTGAAATAGCAGCAGAGGAAAAAAAAAAAAAAGTGTGTCAAGAGAAACGTCTGATTGGAGCAGTCTTAAAGAGACAGTAGCCCTAATAGAGTTTGCAGAGAAGAAAAAAAAAAAAAAAGTGTCTGCACAGCAGAGCTGAATTTTTCTGTGGAAAAGACTGTGGAGTGTGTATGTCTTGAGTGAAGACTGCCGTTGTTGAGACAGAGAAGTCTGACAGCATGGATGACAGCATGGAGGCGCTGTTTGAACAAATGGCGCAAGTTAATGTGCAACATAAGACTGCCGTGGTTGAGACAGATAAGTCCGGCAGTATGGAGGGGCTCGTTGAGTACCTGGTCCAGGCCCAGCGGACCATGGAGCAGCAGCGTCTGCAGCACCAGCAGCGCATGCAGCAGGCCCAGCGGAGCATGGAGCAGCAGCGCCTGCAGCACCAGCAGCGCATGCAGCAGGCCCGGCAGCAATTCCTGCAGCAGCAGCAGGAGAATAACCGGTTGTTGGAACAGATTGCAGCTCTCAGCACCTCGTCCCAGAGTAATGTTGTGAAGGCACCTGCCTTGCCCGCTGTAAAGAAGGCGGTAAGACGGTCCCTGAAAAAGATGACACCTCGTGATGATGTGGAGGTATATCTCACTAGGTTTGAGGGACTGGCAGAGAAGGAGAATCTGCCCCTATCTGAATGGGCCATGATGGTCGCACCCTATCTGATTGGAGTGCCCCAGGTGGCCTATGCTGACCTGAGCGAGCAGGACAGCCAAGACTATGCCAAGCTGAAAGCGGAGATTCGTACCCGGATGGGTGTTACGGTGACAGCCCGTGCCAGGGGAGTTCATGACTGGAGATACAGTTGGGAGTCTGCAGTCAGCAAACCTGATTATGTAGTTGAAAAGGTGATAGTGAACCGCTACACCCGAGCATGTCCTCCTGAGGTACAGCCGTCTGAGAGGTCGTCACTTCGGAGTTCCCGGACGCTGAACTCTCGCGGTAAGAGCGTTCCAGCTGTTGGGGACATGGGGTATGCTGATAAGCGGGTTCAGGCCCGAGGGGACATATGGGAGGGTGATTGTGGTGGACAGTGTTGGAGATGTCGTGAAATTGCAGCCGGCTGTTCACTAGAGGGGGAGCCTATGTGCCGTGATGTTGGCAGGTCCCTCTCTCTCTGCGCAGAACCTGTGTGTGTGACCACCGCAGCCGAAGAGACTGGACCACAGGTGTCCCCGGTGGTTGTAAATGACTGCCCAGCACAGGCCCTCTTGGACTCAGAGAGTCCAGTGACTTCCGTATGTGACAGCCTGATTGATAGGGACTTCATCCCTGATAAGCACCTGAGTGTGGTGTACATCCATGGAGACACCAAAGTCTACCCAGAGACTGCCGTGGACTTGGTCCCCAAACTCGGGGAGGTTTCATGTGAAGTGGGGGTAGCGAAGAACCTGGTGCACCCCGTCATATTGGGTGGTGGCTTTCCCCGATCTGAGGGTCTCTGGAAAAAAAATGTTTCTGATGGACAGTGTGATGAAGCTCCTATTGAGGGTGCGCAGTCCCGAGGGGCGAAACACAATGCTAGTGGGCCGTTAAACTTATGTGAATGAAAATGAATTATATAACCCTGACAGTGGGCAGGATATGAATGAAAATGAATTGTATAACCCTGACAGTGAGCAGGATGTGAATGAAAATGAATTGTATAACCCTGACAGTGAGCAGGATGTGAATGAAAATGAAGTGTATAGCCCTGACAGTGAGCCAGATGTGGCTGAGAAAAAGGGGTCAGACAGGGATAGTGATAGTGATAGTGAATCATCTGATGACCATAAAGCAACCAGTGCAAATGAGGAAGGCATGGTAGCAGAGGAGGTTGAGAGTCCTGAGAAGAAAGCTGATGCTGACCTTACAGCCAGACAGAAGATGGCATCTGAAGAGGTTTTACAGTTGGCCGGTTCCCTGGCGAAGACTAAGGTGACTGAAGAAGTAGAGTGTAGGACTGACGGTAGGGCTTCTGGGCATGTCCTGCCGGAAGAGCCTGAAGGAGGGGAACTGGAGAAAAGTGAAAAACCCCCTATACCTTCTGTGATAGTTGGTGACACATGGTCAGTGCACCAGGGACAGGAGGTACGTGAGTTTCTGAGGAAGAGTCAGCAGAAGTGTTCTGATGTGCCGGGTCGTACTTCTCTGGCCAGGCACTATATCGAAACTGAGCCCGGCCCTAAGGTCAAGATGAAACCGTGCAGGATACCCGAGGCCCGCAGAGAGCATAGGCCTGGGAGGGTACAGGGTAGTGCGGATGCTTCAGATGAAGAGAAAGCTGATGTTGGCAATGACAGTGGTGAGGATGAAGCTGATGAGGGCCATGACTGGTCCAGAGTTCACTGTCTCTGTTGGATTGTTGACCAGCCCTCCGGTCTGGATGACCAGCCCTCCGGTCTGGAGAAGAGGGAGGGGATATGTGAGACAGTGAGGGAATATGTGTTGAATGGGGTGTACATTTCACCTAGGTACTGTGCTGTATGGTATAAGGGAAATGTGTGGCTTTGTAAACCTAGTGGTAGAGAAAGGTCACTACACCTCACATTCAGCACACACTTGCAGCTCAGGCCTGAAACCATTCAGCTGTTAATTAGGAGACCAGAAGTAGGTGTCTGCAAACACAGTCGGAGAGCTGGCTTAGTCTGGACACAGGAAGGTGTCCCGGCACAAGAAGCAGTCTCCAGGAGTGGGAGCTGGCTTAGTCTGGACACAGGAAGGTGTCCCGGCACAAGAAGCAGTCTCCAGGAGTGGGAGCTGGCTTAGTCTGGACACAGGAAGGTGTCCCGGCACAAGAAGCAGTCTCCAGGAGTTTGAGCTATCTCAGTCTGGGTGCAGGAAGTACCCCGGACACAGGAGTAGTCTCTGTGAGAATCCATGCAGATGGCTGCTGAATAGGAGGGGATCTCTCTCAAGTCTGGACGTTGGATGTGCCTTCAGACACAAGGAGGAGACTCTGTGAACCTCAATGCTGGTAAATGCTGGTAAATGCTGAACATATGTGTTGTTTTGGCCCCGGCTGGTAGAGCCGGGACCCGGATAGAAAGGGAAATCTATCTATGTGTAATTAGTGGCTAGACAAGCCTAGGTTTTCTGTTTATGCTTTAATTTTATCTGTTTGCTGTGGACTTTAATAAAGCTGGTTGCGGCCAGTTTTACACCAGAACTGCTGTCTGAATGAACTGTTTTCGTGCCATTCTGTCTACCCAGACAGCGATCCTAGAGCTATATCCCCTGGAAATGTTACAACGCTCACTCACGGGAGGAGAACACCTTCACGCCATAGACATTACAGAGGTAAAACATCACATAGCTTCCAGTGCATCGATCCCTTTATATACACACACGGCTCCACTCCATACACCTCGTACACACATGGCTCCGCTCCATACACCTCGTACACACACGGCTCTGCTCCGTACACACATGGCTCCGCGCCATACACCACCTACACATACGGCTCCTCTTCGTACACCTTGTACACACACAGCTCCACTCCGTACACCTCGTACACACACGGCTCTGCTCCGTGCACACACGGCTCCTCTCCATTTACCTTGTACACATGCGATTCCGCTCTGTACACCTCATACACACACGGCTCTACTCCGTACACCTCGCAGACACACGGCTCCACTCCGTACACCTCGTACACGCGGCTCCGCTCTGTACACCTCATACACACACGGCTCCTCTTCGTACACCTCGTACACACACGGCTCTGCTCCGTACACCTCATACACACACGACTCCGCTCACCTCATACACACAAGGCTCCTTCCGTACACCTCGTACACACGTGGCTCCGCTTCGTACACACGCGGCTCTTCTTCGTACACCTCGTGCACACACAGCTCTACTCTGTACACCTCATACACACACGGCTCCGTACACCTCGTACACACACGGCTCTGCTCCGTACACACACGGCTCCTCTACATTTACCTTGTACACACGTGGTTCCGCTCTGTACACCTCATACACACACGGCTCTACTCTGTACACTTCGTACACGCGGCTCTGCTCTGTACACCTCATACACACACGGCTCCTCTTCGTACACCTCGTACACACACGGCTCTGCTCCGTACACACACGGCTCCGCTCACCTCGTACACACAAGGCTCCTCTCCGTACACCTCGTACACATGCGGCTCCGCTTCGTACACCTCGTACACACGCGGCTCCGCTCCGTGCACATCGTACACACGCGGCTCCGCTTCGTACACCTCGTACACACGTGGCTTCACTCGTACACCTCGTACACATGCTGCTCCGCTCCATACACCTCGCACACACGCGGCTCCGCTCCATACACATCATACACACGTGGCTCCACTTCGTACACCTCGTACACAAGCGTGTTGTGAATGTGCTAGAGATGGTTTCTGAGCAGAGGCTCCCTCTGGTGGTTACAGACAGTACTGAACCTTTCAGCGAGGAGTGGCAATCTGGGTTCACGGACTGGTCTGATATAAGGGAGGTTCCCTCCCATGATGGTTGCCGGTGATCAATTGTTCTTGTCTCAATTGTTGTTCCTGGTTCATTTGGAAGTTTGCTGGAGTCTTGCCTGCATCTCCTGCTTTCAGATAAGATATTTTTTGCTTTTCTTTTTGTGCTTGCTTTTTGCATTGTTTTCTGCACTTTTGTGGAGGTCAGCCAGGTCCCCTCCTGGGGCCTGAGCTCCTCACAGTTTATCTGCAGTCACTGTTATTTGCTCATTTGCTTTTTCCTGTTTTTTCAGCGGCTGCGGCTTGGTTTTTGTTCACACTGAGATCTGATTTAGTGGGTGGCGAGATCGTGTGATCTCAGTATTTTTGTAATCAGAATTGTTGGATTTTTGTAGGGTTTTCTGGGTTGCAGAAAGTAATCTCTCTTGTCCTATTCTATTTAGTCAGCTTGTGGCCCCAGCGTTTGCTCAGTCTATTTTCTGCCTATGTTTGTATTTTCATCTTGTCTAACCGCCATTATATCTTTGGAGGCTTCCTATTTTCTTTGGGGATCTGCTCCGGGGCAGATAGCTTTCATCTTTCTGCCTTTAGGTGTAGTTATCTCTCAGGCTGTGACGAGGCGTCTAGGATCAACGCAGGAACACTCCACGGCTACCTCTAGTTGTGTCGTTAGTTTAGGAATCTGCAACCCATCAGTTACCAACATCTCAGGTTGTCATGTATAGTGTACAGTTCCTATAGCGTCTTGTGCTTGGGTGCGAGGAAAACACAGGAGACACAGGTTGAAATGAAATGACTTGTATTACTTCATACAAGCATGCTGAAAAGTTCACACAGTTTGCAGGAACAGAGACAGGAGACACAGCAGGCCAGAGTAACTTCAAGCACTACAATAAATCTCCAAAGCAGGTTCAGGATCTCTTCTCTGTACCGCAATTCCTCTGCAAACATGGATTCACCAAACAGCAGGTTTCCAGAGTCCAAAAGTGTTCCAAGGTTCCTCAGTAGGGAATAGCTGGAGTACAAGTCCAAGGTTTCCAGGAGTCAGGTCACAGACTGACTGAGGCTTGATTCAGGAGCACTGATTGTTCAGCTGAGGCTGCTTAAGAAGCAAGAGGGAAGAATCAGGGCGGGAACATGAAAACTGGAAACTCCATATTAACTGAGGGCAAGAGCTGCAGAAAGACAGAAAGCAAAATGGCCGACGGAAAACTGAGTTTCAAGGAACATGTCAACAGAGACAAAGAACCTTACATTACTCCCCCTTAGGGACAACCTCCGGATGACCTCAGACCAGGCTTGTCAGGGTACCTCTGATGAAACTGGCGGAGCAGGCGAGGAGCATTTACATTATTGACTGGTTTCCATGAGTTGTCCTCCACTGGGTAGCCCTGCCATTTAATCAAATATTGCAACTGATTTCTGTACAACCTGGAATCTAGAATCCTTTCCACCATAAATTCTTCCTGACTATCGACCAGCACTGGGTCAGGGCAAGGAGAAGAACGTCCAGGAAACGTATTGGGTGTTGCAGCCTTTAGTAGGGATACATGAAAGACAGGGTGGATTCTCATAGTTCTGGGCAATTGAAGACGACAAGCAACAGCACTTATAATCTTACTGATCTTATAAGGTCCAATGTATTTATGTCCCAATTTAGACGATGGAATCTTTAATTTAAGATTTCTGGTTGACAGCCAGACCAAATCTCCTACCTTGAAAGCTGGTGCAGGTTTACGAAATTTATCTGCTGCTTTCTTGTACCTTTCCTGAGCCAATTCTAGATTTTCCTTTAGAAGATCCATATTCTTTTGTAAAGAAGTGATTCTTTCAGCCACTGCCGGCAAGGGCGTATCTATGGGAAATCGAGGAAGAATGTTAGGATGATAACCTAGATTGGAGTAAAAAGGAGACTGCTTAGTGGAAGCGCTCTGAGAGTTGTTATAAGAGAACTCAGCCAGTGGAAGTAGATCCACCCAATCATCCTGTAGGTGGCAGATAAAACAGCGGAGATACTGCTCTAGGGTCTGATTGGTTCGTTCTGTCTGTCCATTAGTCTGGGGATGAAAAGCAGAAGAAAGGTTTACTTTAATGTCCAATGCTGCACAGAAATTTTGCCAAAACCTTGAAGTGAATTGCACCCCTCGATCCGAAATGACCTCATCCGGTACTCCATGTAAGCGAAACACATTCTTAATCATCAAGTCTGATGTCTGTTTTGCAGTGGGTAAGCCGACACAAGGGATAAAATGAGCTGCCTTTGTTAGACGGTCAACCACCACTAGAATGGTGTTCTTCCCTTGAGAGGTTGGTAACTCCACAATGAAGTCCATAGAAATGGATCCCCACGGGCGGGACGGGGTGGGAAGAGGTTGCAACAGACCAGTTGGTGAGGAGCGAGGTGTTTTGCATCTTTGCACAGACTTCACATGAAGTGACATAGTTTAAAACATCTTTCCTGTAAGTGGGCCACCAAAAGAAACGAGAAAGAAATTCTTGTGTCTTTAGAATTCCCCTATGCCCGGCTATCTTGGAATCGTGGATGAGTTGCAATACTCTCAATCTGACTGTTTCAGGTATATACAGACGTTGTCCTGAATCCACACACCATTCTTAAAGACAAGACTTACGTCCCTTGGGGGTTGAGCCAACAAAGAATCCGCATGGTATGCTTCCTTGATGTCCTTAAGTAGGTCTTGATTATAAATCACTCCCAGGAATCTAGAGTCAGGAAGAATAGTCTTAGGAGGAGTAAGTGGACGTGTCTCTGCTGAATGAATTCTAGAGAGTGCATCAGCCTTTCCATTGCGCGATCCTGGTCTATAAGAAATTACAAAATTAAATTGGTTTAGGAAAAGATTCCAGCGAGCCTGGCGAGGAGTCAGGCACTTAGCCGACCTGATAAATTCAAGGTTACGATGGTCTGTCAGGACGACTATTTGCTGTGCAGCTCCCTGAAGAAGGTGTCTCCATTCCTTGAAGGCGGCAATAATGGCCAACAATTCTCTATTGCCCACATCGTAGTTCCTCTCAGCCGAAGACAACTGCTGGGAAAAGAAGGCACAGGGATGCAAGACATTCTTCTCACCTGTTCTCTGAGAGAGTATAGCTCCAACGGCACAGTCTGAAGCATCAACCTCTATTATGAAGGCAAGCTCGGGGTTGGGATGTACCAAGACAGGTGCGGTGGTAAATTTATCCTTTAAACAGGAAAATGCTTCCTGAGCTTGCGGGGTCCAGGAGAACCTAGACTGTTTCCGGGTAAATTGGGTGATAGGTAACACTACCTCAGAAAAATTCTTAATGAAACGTCTATAGAAGTTGGCAAACCCGATGAAGCGCTGCACCTCCTTCACATTTCTAGGAATTGGCCAATCCTTGATGGCTTGGGTCTTGCTTCCATCCATACTAATCCCTTGCGTAGATAGTACATACCCCAGAAATTGAATTTCGGTCCTATGGAATTCACACTTTTCAAGTTTGATGTAGAGATGGTTTTGTCTTAGGCATTCTAAGACCATTCTCACATGTCCATGATGTTCCTCTGTGGAGTTAGAAAAAATTAGAATATCATCCAGATAAATCACCACAAATGTATCTAGGAGATCCCTGAAGATATCATTCACGAAGTGTTGGAAAGTGGCTGGGGCGGTACTCAGACCAAAAGGCATAACTAGATATTCAAAGTGTCCATAGCGTGACCTGAAAGCAGTCTTCCATTCATCCCCAGGTCTAATACGGACCAAGTTATAGGCCCCACGGAGATCCAGTTTAGAGAAAATTTTTGCATGCCGCACTCTGTTATGTTTCGGTAGCTGAGGAGTGCAGGTAAAAAAAGGAAATACACCAGAGCAGTTGGAATCTATGGGATTGCAGTACCCTGACTAACCACCACAACTAGAGGCAGCCGTGGAGCGTTCCTACGATGGTCCTAGACGCCTCGTCACAGCCTGAGAAACTAACTACACCTAAAGATAGAAATAGGAAAGCTATCTGCCCCGGAGCAGAACCCCAAAGATAATAGAAAGCCCCCAAACATGTAATGGCGGTTAGACAAGAGGAAATACTGACACAGAAAGAAAATAGTATGAGCAAACGCTGGGGCCCAAACTATCTAAATAGAAAAGGACAGGAAGGGTACTTACTGCAATCCCAGAAAACCCTGAAAAACACCAACTCTACTAATTTCAAAATCACCTGAGATCACACGACCTCTACCACCTAAATTAGTTCTCTGGTGTAACAAAAACAGCAGCCACTGAAAAAACTGGAAAAAGCAAAAGTACAAAACACAGTGGCTGGACTAAACTGAGAGGGCAGAAGCCCCCGGAGGGGACCCAGAAGGCCCCCACAGAAGTGCAGGACCAAATGCAAAAATATAGCAAAAACACAAAATAAGAAATTGTCTTATCTGATAGCAGGAGATGCAGACACGACACAGCAGGCTACAAGGGAAACTGGAAAGAAGGATTCAGACCAGAACAATTGATCACCGGCAACCCTGATGGGAAAATGATTCCCTTAAATAAGACCAATCAGTAACACCTGATTCCCAATCCTCACTAGTACCGCTTGTAACCACCAGAGGGAGCCTCTGCTCAGAACTCATCTCAAACCCATTCACAACAGTACCCCCCCCTTGAGGAGGGGTCACCGAACCCTCATTTGAGCAACCAGGTCGGTCAGGATGAGTTCTATGATACGCACGGATAAGTCTCCTAGCATGGATGTCCGAAGCAAACACCCAAGAATTATCTTCCTGACCATAACCTCTCCATTTAACCAAATACTGGAGTCTTCGTCTAGAAAAACGAGAATCCAATATTTTCTCAACCACATACTCCAGATTGCCCTCAACCAAAACAGGGTCAGGAGGCACAGCAGCAGGAACCACTGGCTCAACAAACCTCTTCAACAAGGACTTGTGGAACACGTTATGGATCTTAAATGTCCCTGGAAGAAGCAAACGAAAAGAAACAGGATTAATAATCTCCATGATCTTATAAGGTCCAATGAACCTAGGCTTAAATTTAGGAGATGCTACTCTCATAGGAATATTCTTTGAGGACAACCAGACCAAGTCCCCCACTTTAAACCGAGGACCACCAGTCCTATGCCGGTTAGCAAACCGCTGGGCCTTCTCCTGAGAGAGGGACAACCTCTCCACTACCTGGTCCCAAATCTGCTGCATACGCTCAACAACAGAGTCAACACCTGGACAGACAGAAGCCTCCGTCTGTCCTGAAGAAAATCGAGGGTGAAACCCAGAATTACAGAAAAACGGAGACATCAAAGTGGCAGAGCTAGCCCTATTATTAAGAGCAAACTCAGCCAAAGGCAAAAAAGAGACCCAGTCATCCTGATCAGCAGACACAAAGCATCTTAGATAAGTCTCCAATGTCTGGTTTGTTCTCTCAGTTTGACCATTGGTCTGAGGATGAAATGCCGAGGAGAAAGACAATTGAACACCCAGTTTAGAACAAAAAGTCCTCCAAAATCTGGAAACAAACTGGACTGCTCTGTCAGACACAATGTTCTCAGGAATGCCGTGTAAACGAACCACGTGCTGAAGGAACAACGGCACCAATTCAGAGGAGGAAGGCAACTTAGGTAATGGCACAAGATGTATCATTTTGGAAAACCTATCACAAATTACCCAGATGGTGGTCATTCTCTGAGAAACAGGAAGATCGGAAATGAAATCCATAGAGATATGGGTCCATGGTCTCTTGGGCACAGGCAATGGCATCAACAAACCACTAGAGCGAGAGCAAGGCTTGGAGCGAGAGCAAGTCCCGCAGGACTGCACAAATTCCCTGACATCGCGAGACAAGGTAGGCCACCAAAAGGACCGACTAACCAAGTCTCTGGTACCAAAAATTCCGGGATGCCCAGCCAATGCGGAACAATGAATCTCAGACATCACACTCTTTTTCCATTGGTCCGGGACAAACAATTTTCCAACAGGGCAGCGCTCGGGCCTATCCTCCTGACACCCCTCCAGAGCAAGTCTCAAATTGGGCGAGATGGCGGAAAGAACTACACCCTCCTTCAAAATAACAGAGGGATCAGATAGCTCAGGAGAGTCCGCAAGGAAACTCCTCGAGAGGGCATCCGCCTTAACATTCTTAGTGCCAGGAAGAAAGGAAACCACAAAATTAAAACGTGTGAAAAACAAGGCCCACCTGGCCTGTCTAGGATTGAGTCGCTTGGCAGATTCCAGATAGACCAGATTCTTATGGTCCGTAAGGACCACCACCTGATGTTTGGCTCCCTCCAGCCAATGTCTCCACTCTTCAAAAGCCCACTTCATGGCCAATAACTCCCGATTACCCACGTCATAATTACGTTCAGTAGGAGAAAATTTTCGAGAGAAAAAGGCACAAGGGTTACTTTTAGAGGTCTCTGGATCTTTTTGGGACAAAACGGCACCTGCCCCAATTTCAGAGGCATCAACCTCCACCTGAAATGGCAGAGAAACATCAGGCTGCCGTAGAACAGGAGCAGAAGTGAATCTCTGCTTAAGTTCCTGAAACGCAGAGACTGCCTCAGGAGGCCAATTCACCACATCAGAACCCTTTCTGGTCAAATCAGTTAATGGTTTAACAATAACAGAGAAATTACCAATAAATTTACGATAAAAATTGGCAAAACCCAAAAATCTCTGAAGAGCCTTTAATGAAGTAGGTTGGACCCAATCACAGATGGCCTGAACCTTGACCGGGTCCATTTCAATAACAGATGGGGACAAAATGAATCCCAGAAATGAGATCTTCTGTACGCCAAAAAGACACTTTGATCCCTTCACATACAGAGCATTCTCTCTCAAAATCTGGAATACAGTTCGAACATGTTTCACATGAGAGTCCCAGTCATTAGAAAAAATCAAGATATCATCCAAATAAACAATCAGAAACTTGTCCACAAAATCCCTGAAAATGTCATTCATGAAGGACTGGAAGACGGAAGGAGCATTAGTGAGCCCAAAGGGCATCACAAGGTACTGAAAATGCCCTTCAGGGGTGTTAAATGCCGTCTTCCATTCATCCCCGTGCTTAATGCGAATAAGGTTATACGCCCCCCTGAGGTCAAGCTTGGTAAACCAAGTAGCGTTTTTCACCCTGGAAAACAGGTCAGAAATCAAGGGTAACGGGTATTGATATTTCACAGTAATATTGTTCAAGAGACGATAATCAATACACGGCCTTAATGAACCATCTTTTTTGGCCACAAAGAAAAAACCGGCACCTAAGGGTGAAGAGGATGGTCTGATATGACCCTTCTCCAATGATTCCTTGATATAAGACCGCATAGCGTCATGTTCAGGTACAGACAAGTTAAAAAGGCGACCCTTAGGGAATTTACTACCTGGCACTAATTCAATAGCGCAGTCATAGCTCCTATGGGGAGGTAAGGATGCAGATTTACTTTCGCTAAACACATCAGAAAAATCAAACAAAAAGTCAGGAACATCCTCAGCCTGGGGGGAGGCAGAAAAAACAGGAGTGTTGGTATTAACACATTGGCAGCCCCAACTGGTTACAGACACAGATTTCCAATCCAAAACAGGATTATGAGACTGTAACCAAGGGAAACCCAGCACGATAATGTCATGCAGATTATATAGAACCAAAAATTTGCAGCACTCCTGGTGATCAGGTTCAACCCTCATTATCACCTGAGTAGAAAACTGGGGTTTATTCTCAGCCAAAGGGGTAGAATCGATCCCCAGTAGGGGAATAGACTTCTGTAGGGGTATCAAGGGAAATCCACAACGTTTAGCAAAATCATAATCCATCAGGTTAATAGCTGCTCCAGAATCAACGAAAGCCTGAGCAGAAAATGAGGACAGAGAGCATATCAGAGTGACAGTTAATAAAAACTTAGTCTGAACACTACCCAAGACAACTGAGCGTGCAAAATGTCTTCCCCGCTTAGGGCAGACTGAAATAGCATGAGAGGCATCACCACAGTAGAAACATAACCCATTGCGCTTTCGAAACTCATGACGCTGTGCCCCAGACACCACTCCATCACACTGCATGGGCTCAGCAGCTGGCTCACAAGGCAACACCACTCCACGCATACTTCTCCGCTCACGCAAACGTCTGTCAATTTGAATCGCTAATGACATAGAATCATTGAGACCAGAGGGGACAGGGAATCCCACCATAACATCCTTTACATTATCCGACAGACCCTTCCGAAAAAGGGCCGCCAAAGCGTCGTCATTCCATTTGGTCAGGACTGCCCACCTACGGAATCTCTGACAGTATAACTCAGCGTCATCAAGCCCCTGATTTAATGCCAACAAGGCTTTTTCAGCTTGATCAGTGACATTAGGCTCATCGTACAATAACCCCAAAGCCTGAAAAAATGCATCAACATCACTCAAAACAGGATCCCCAGGTGTCAGGGAAAAAGCCCAATCCTGAGGATCGCCGCGCAGGAGAGAGATGATAATTTGAACCTGCTGCGCTGCGTTTCCTGAGGACTTAGATTTTAAGGCAAAAAACAATTTACAGTTATTTTTGAAATTCTGAAACTTAGCTCGATCCCCTAAAAACAAATCTGGCATGGAGATCCTAGGTTCCACAACAGGCAACCCAGCAAGATATGCAGCAATACTCTGAACCTCAGTGGCAAGCTGATCCACACGGCCAGACAACTGTGCAAACTCCATTGGGAGAAAAGATCCTCCCCAGCACCCAGAGATACAGAGGAAAAAAAAAATGCAACAAACAGAAAAATATCTCTGACAACTTTTCTTCCTTCAAAATATTTTTTCCCTTCTGTGAGTACCATACAATTTTTATGGCCGGTGATACTGTTATGTTTCGGTAGCTGAGGAGTGCAGGTAAAAAAAGGAAATACACCAGAGCAGTTGGAATCTATGGGATTGCAGTACCCTGACTAACCACCACAACTAGAGGCAGCCGTGGAGCGTTCCTACGATGGTCCTAGACGCCTCGTCACAGCCTGAGAAACTAACTACACCTAAAGATAGAAATAGGAAAGCTATCTGACCCGGAGCAGAACCCCAAAGATAATAGAAAGCCCCCAAACATGTAATGGCGGTTAGACAAGAGGAAATACTGACACAGAAAGAAAATAGTATGAGCAAACGCTGGGGCCCAAACTATCTAAATAGAAAAGGACAGGAAGGGTACTTACTGCAATCCCAGAAAACCCTGAAAAACACCAACTCTACTAATTTCAAAATCACCTGAGATCACACGACCTCTACCACCTAAATTAGTTCTCTGGTGTAACAAAAACAGCAGCCACTGAAAAAACTGGAAAAAGCAAAAGTACAAAACACAGTGGCTGGACTAAACTGAGAGGGCAGAAGCCCCCGGAGGGGACCCAGAAGGCCCCCACAGAAGTGCAGGACCAAATGCAAAAATATAGCAAAAACACAAAATAAGAAATTGTCTTATCTGATAGCAGGAGATGCAGACACGACACAGCAGGCTACAAGGGAAACTGGAAAGAAGGATTCAGACCAGAACAATTGATCACCGGCAACCCTGATGGGAAAATGATTCCCTTAAATAAGACCAATCAGTAACACCTGATTCCCAATCCTCACTAGTACCGCTTGTAACCACCAGAGGGAGCCTCTGCTCAGAACTCATCTCAAACCCATTCACAACAGCACTCTCTCCAACAACTCAGGGATTAAAGGCAATGGATAACGGTTTCTAATAGTAACCTTATTGAGTTCCCTATAGTCTATGCAGGGTCTCAGAGATCCATCTTTCTTCTTCACAAAGAAGATGGGTGCACCTGCGGGAGATGAAGAGGGGCGTATGAAGCCCTTGGCTAAATTTTCGTCTATATAATCCTTCAAAGCTTTTAGCTCGGGCCCCGCTAGGGGGTAGATATTACCAAAAGGTATCTCGGCTCCAGGCAATAATTCAATTGGACAATCATATGGACGGTGAGGAGGAAGCTGATCAGCGTTCTTCTTGTCACATAAATCCACATAGTCCTGGTATACAGCTGGTAGTTCAGGGACTGACATGGTTCCTTTAGGAACAGAGCAAGCTGAAACTCCTTGACTCATCTGTTTCTCCGGAAAGTGTAATTCCTTGGTCTCCCAGTTAATCGTAGGATTCTGCGCCTGCAGCCATGGTAGCCCTAGAATAATGGGAAAGTGGGGAGAAGAGATAAGCATAAAAGACATTTCCTCCTGATGATCTTTACCCATAAGGACCCTCAAAGGCTCTGTTTCTTGATCCACTGGTCCAGAAGTCAGTAGAGAGCCATCCACAGTCTCCATCTGTACTGGAGTAGCCTTCTTCACTGAACATATCCCCTGTTTCAGAGCAAAGGAGATATCCATAAAATTTCCACTTGCTCCTGAGTCGATCATAGCAGAGCTAGACACCCAGACTGAGTCAACCCAGAGTTTGATGGAAAGGAAGCAATGAGAATTGTTTCTTTTACAACTCAGCTGGGACACCGCTGAGGAAACTTGAAAAATTGCAGCGTTTATACCGTCATCGTCCCCAGAACTAACAGAGTTTAAGTCCGAGAAATCAAGATCTCTTGCAGCAGATCTCTCTGGAGCCTGAGGCTCGGACATGACAGAGCTCCTCTCGCAACACTCACAGTGAATGACTGCTGCAGTAGTCTTACGAGAACGGCTGGGGCAGTTTATAATGAAGTGCCCTGACTTACCACAGTAGAAACATAGATTTTCCTTTATACGATGTTCTTTGCGTGCATCACTAACCCGTCTTTGTAAAGAGTCCACCTGCATGGGTTCAGGTTCTGGTTCCCTTGTGATCCTACTCAAAGGTTCCTTAGCTGAGGAGGGAGGTAGTAAAAGGTTAGTGCGATTATTTTCGAACCATCTCTCTTGTCTGCGTTCAGTCAGACGAGCATCAATACGGATACAATAGTTAATAAAGTCACCTAACGCAGTGGGAGGGTCGGCATGAGCAAGTTCATCCTTGATCTGTGGAGACAACCCTTTCCGAAAAATAGATTTTTTAGCGGAAGTGTCCCAAGTGGTATCAAGAGCCCATCTCCTGAAATCCAGGGCATATTCGGCTACTGAACGCTTACCTTGGCGCAAAGTTAACATGGCTGCTTCAGCTGTTGCACCTCGATTGGGGTCATCAAACACCTGCCCCATGGCTGAAATAAAAGCATCAAGGTGATTCAAACAATCATCCTCAGTCTCAATCAGAGGGTTTGCCCACATCAAAGCCTTATTGGTAAGCAACATGATTATAGTAAGCACTTTGGTTCGTTCAGTGGGAAATTGTGAAGCATGTGCAGAGAAAAATAAATTGCATTGATTAATAAATCCCCTGAATTTCTCACGTTCACTGCCAAAACGAAAAGGAGGTAATTTGGGGATCCCAGAACTCGGGGTTATGGCAGGAGCCTGGGCTCGTTCCTCTAGAGCCTCAATCCTGGCTCGCAATTCCTGGGTAGTCTGTCCAAACACTTGCAAATTATGATTAGTGAGGTCCTGTAGGCTTGCAAAACGGGTCTTTAAAGTCTGTACATCTGAAAGGATTGTATCAGTCACTCCGCAAAGTTCCTTTATGCGGGCCTCCATCTTCCAGATCTTTTAAGGCAGAAGTGCTGGAAGGAGAAGAGGAAAGGAAAAAAAAAAACAATAGTGTTTACCTGTGGTAACACTCCAGACTAAAATTTTAAGGGAATGCGCTCACCTGGAATGGTTGTGAGAAGTCACAACCACTGTCATCACATAAGGTATTAAACGGACATCTGATATCCACAGTCACAGCAGACACGGCTTTCCCAGACCCAGCAGACACTAAACATTGGCTCCTGAATCTTGTCATGTATAGTGTACAGTTCCTATAGCGTCTTGTGCTTGGGTGCGAGGAAAACACAGGAGACACAGGTTGAAATGAAATGACTTGTATTACTTCATACAAGCATGCTGAAAAGTTCACACAGTTTGCAGGAACGGAGACAGGAGACACAGCAGGCCAGAGTAACTTCAAGCACTACAATAAATCTCCAAAGCAGATTCAGGATCTCTTCTCTGTACCGCAATTCCTCTGCAAACATGGATTCACCAAACAGCAGGTTTCCAGAGTCCAAAAGTGTTCCAAGGTTCCTCAGTAGGGAATAGCTGGAGTACAAGTCCAAGGTTTCCAGGAATCAGGTCACAGACTGACTGAGGCTTGATTCAGGAGCACTGATTGTTCAGCTGAGGCTGCTTAAGAAGCAAGAGGGAAGAATCAGGGCGGGAACATGAAAACTGGAAACTCCATATTAACTGAGGGCAAGAGCTGCAGAAAGACAGAAAGCAAAATGGCCGACGGAAAACTGAGTTTCAAGGAACATGTCAACAGAGACAAAGAACCTTACACAGGTGTTCAGCTGCCCTGCTGTTGTTCCTGTCCTCCTCAGCTACCGAAACATAACACACGCGGCTTCACTCGTACAACTTGTACACACGAGGCTCCAATCCATACACCTCGTACACACGCGGCTCCGCTCCATACACATCGTACACACGCGGCTCCGCTTTGTACACCTCGTACACACGCGGCTTCACTCGTACACCTCGTACACACGCGGCTCCGCTCCGTACACCTCGTACACACGCGGCTCCGCTCCGTACACCTCGTACACACGCGGCTACCCTCCGTACACCTCGTACACACGCGGCTACCCTCCATACACCTCATACACACACGGCTCTGCTCCGTACACCTCGTACACACGCGGCTCAGCTCCGTACACCTCGTACACACACGACTCCGCTCCGTACACCTCGTACACATGCGGCTTCTGCTCCGTTCACCTCGTACACACGCGGTTCTGCTCCGTACACCTCGTACACACGCAGTTCCGCTCCGTACACCTCATACACACGCTGCTCTGCTCCGTACACCTCGTACATGCACGGCTCCGCTCCGTACACACACGGCTCCGCTCCATACTCCTCATACACGCGGCTCTGCTCCGTACACTTCGTACACACGCGGCTCTGCTCCATACACCTCGTACACACACGGCTCCCCTCCGTACACCTTGTACACACACGGCTCTGCTCCGTACAACTCGTACACACGCGGCTCTGCTACATCCACACAGTAAACCCCTCCTGACCCCACACATAAACTTCCCCTTATCCAGCACCATGACAACCAGCACAGCAGAGCCCTGCATGCAGGAAGAGGAGGAGCTTGCCGTGTGCTCTGTCTGAAGCTGCTTGGGGAGAGCTCCGTGCAAAGGGAGGATTTTTTTTTTCCCTGGACCATCTGCCTGCCCTTCCCAGAGAGAGACACTTATCCCTGGGACTGAGCTCCGGGGCTGTGCCTCTGGCTCCCACCCTCCAGCAAGGCGGCTGGGGGTGGGAGGCCTCACATACCAATAGGAGGCCATACCATCTAGCCAGTCCCAGGGAAAATGGCGAGGAAAAAGCCCTTCGGGGGGCCGCAAGACCCCAGGGACAAAGACCCCCGAGGCCGGGACCTGTTATGTTAGGTAGCTGAGGAGGACAGGAACAACAGCAGGGCAGCCGAACACCTGAGATGTTGGTAACTAATGGGTTGCAGATTCCTAAACTAACCACACAACTAGAGGTAGCCGTGGAGCGTTCCTACGTTGATCCTGGACGCCTCGTCACAGTCTGAGAGATAACTACACCTAAAGGCAGAAAGATGAAAGCTATCTGCCCCGGAGCAGATCCCCAAAGAAAATAGGAAGCCCCAAAACATGTAATGGTGGTTAGACAAGAAGAAAGCACGAACACAGACAGAAAATAGAATGAGCAAATGCTGGGGCCACAAGCTGACTAAATAGGATAGGACAGGAGAGATTACTTTCTGAAACCCAGAAAACCCTACAAAAATCCAACAATTCTGATTACAAAAATACTGAGATCACACGATCTCGCCACCCACTAAATCAGATCTCAGTGTGAACAAAACCAAGCCGCTGCCACTGAAAAAACAGGAAAAAGAAAATGAACAAATAACAGTGGCTTCAGATAAACTGAGAGGAGCACAAGCCCCCCGGAGGGAACCTGGCTGACCTCCACAGAAGTGCAGGGAACAATGCAAAAAGCAAGCACAAAAATAAAAGCAGAAAATATCTTATCTGATTGCAGAAGATGCAGGCAAGACTCAGCAAACTTCCAAATGAACCAGAAACAACAATTGAGACAAGAACAATTGATCACCGGCAACCATCATGGGAGGGTACCTCCCTTATATCAGACCAGTCAGTGAACCCAGATTTCCATTCCTCACTGAAAGGATCAGTACTGTCTGTAACCACCAGAGGGAGCCTCTGCTCAGAAACCATCTCTAGCACATTCATAACAGTACCTCCGCATTGAGGAGGGGTCACCGAGCCCTCACTTGTGCAACCAGGCCGATCAGGATGAGCTCGGTGATAGGCACGGATCAGTCCCCTAGCATGGATGTCCGAAGCAAACACCCAAGAATTGTCCTCCTGACCATAACCTCTCCACTTAACCAAATACTGGAGTTTCCGTCTAGAAAAACGAGAATCCAATATTTTCTCAACCACATACTCCACTTCACTTTTCACTTCTTCTTTTTTATATAGCGCTAACATATTCCGCAACACTTTATAGTTTGCACACATTATCGTCGCTGTCCCCAATGGGGCTCACAATCTAGATTCCCAATCAGTATGTTTTTTTTTGGAGTGTGGGTGGAAACCGGAGTACCCGGAGGAAACCCACGCAAACACGGGGAGAACATACAAACTCCTTGCAGATGTTGTCCTTGGTGGAACTCGAACCCAGGACTCCAGCGCTGCAAGTCTGCAGTGCTATCCACAGAGCCACCGTGCTGCCCCTACTCCAGATTGCCCTCAACCAAAACAGGGTCAGGAGGCACAGCCATAGGAACCACTGGCTCGACAAACCTCTTCAATAAGGACTTGTGGGACACGTTATGGATCTTAAATGTCCCTGGAAGAAGCAAACGGAAGGAAACAGGATTAAGAATCTCCATGATCTTATAACTTTAAACCGAGGACCATCAGTCCTATGCCGGTTGGCAAACCATTGTGCCTTCTCCTCAGAGAGAGACAACCTCTCCACTACCTGGTCCCAAATCTGCATTCGCTCCACAACAGAGTCAACACCTGGACAGACAGAAGCCTCCGCCTGTCCTGAAGAAAATCGAGGGTGAAACCCAAAATTGCAGAAAAATGGAGACATCAAGGTGGCAGAGCTAGCCCTATTATTAAGAGCAAACTCAGCCAAAGGCAAAAAAGAGACCCAGTCATCTTGACCAGCAGACACAAAACATCTCAAATAAGTCTCCAAGGTCTGGTTTGTTCTCTCGGTATGTCCATTGGTCTGAGGATGAATTGCAGAGGAGAAAGATAATTGAACACCAAGTTTAGAACAAAATGTCCTCCAAATTCTGGAAACAAACTGGACTCCTCTGTCAGACACAATGTTCTCCGAAATGCCATGTAACCGAACCACGTGCTGAAAGAACAAAGGCACCAATTCGGAGGAGTAAGGTAACTTAGGTAATGGCACAAGATGTATCATCTTGGAAAACCTATCACAGATTACCCAGATAACGGTCATTCTCTGAGAAACAGGGAGGTCGGAAATAAAATCCATAGAGATAGGGGTCCATGGCCTCTTGGGCACAGGTAATGGCATTAACAAACCACTAGAGCGAGAGCAAGGCTTGGAGCGAGAGCAAGTCCCGCAGGACTGCACAAATTCCCTGACGTCACGAGACAAAGTAGGCCACCAAAAGGACCGACTCACCAAGTCTCTGGTGCCAAAAATCCCGGGATGACCAGCCAACGCGGAACAATGAATCTCAGACATCACACTCTTCTTCCGCTGGTCTGGGACAAACAATTTCCCAATAGGGCAGCGCTCAGGTTTATCCTCCTGACACCCTTCCAGAGCCAGTCTCAAATTGGGCGAGATGGCGGAAAGAACTACACCCTCTTTCAAAATAACAGTAGGATCAGATAACTCAGGAGAGTCCGCAAAGAAACTCCTCGAGAGGGCATCCGCCTTAACATTCTTAGTGCCAGGAAGAAAAGAAACCACAAAATTAAAACGTGTGAAAAACAAGGCCCACCTGGCCTGTCTAGGATTAAGTCGCTTGGCTGATTCGAGATAAACCAGATTCTTATGGTCTGTGAGAACCACCACCTGATGTTTGGCTCCTTCCAGCCAATGTCTCCACTCTTCAAAGGCCCACTTCATGGCCAATAACTCCCGATTACCCACGTCATAATTACATTCAATTGGAGAAAATTTTCAAGAGAAAAAGGCACAAGGGTTACTCTTAGAGGTCTCTGGATCTCTTTGGACAAAACAGCACCTGCCCCAATTTCAGAGGCATCAACCTCCACCTGACACGGTAGAGAAACATCAGGCTGCCGTAGAACAGGAGCAGAAGTGAATCTCTGCTTAAGTCCCTGAAACGCAGAGACTGCCTCAGGAGGCCAATTGTCACGCTGTCACTGTATACAGGAGGTCCGGGGGCTATGCTGACCCTAAGCTGGGGCTCTGACTAATCCCTCTACCTGGAGGTACTGTTGATGGTACAGAGGTCCAGGCCGCCAGCGTAACCCTATCTCCTGTGAATCCCTGCCCCTCTGTAATCTTGTCCTGAGAAGGACCCTGATCACCACCACAGGGAACGGGAAGGTAAATGCCTACACACAGTATAAGACGAACAAGACAGTACAAGGGGTAAAATAAAAGACCACCTTGCATACAAAACTTACTATACAACTACAGAGGGAACACCAACGGGTAAGGAGATAAATAATAAAGCGAGGAGGGAGAAAACCACACCAGGTACTCTTCACTTCATACTTCACAATACCACAATCCGCTCTGCTGGTCTGCATGAATGCTTTCACCGACACTTCCCTAGCAGACTGGCAGGTATTTGAAGGAATCTCATTAGTGCAGCATTAACTGCAGCTGGGCGAGGCTGGGCCTCATCTAGCACAGAGAGAGGGAGAATTAACTCCCTCACTGCCGACAAACACCAAGCACCAAAAACTCAGCTGTGAGAAGTCAGGTTGTGTAATCGCGACGATCTTCGTGGCGACACACCCGTGACAGTACCCCCCCTTCTACGAGGGGCCTCCGGACCCTCAGGGCCAGGTTTATCTGTGTGAGTTGTGTGGAAGGGCCGAATTAATCGGTCTGCGTTAATATCCGACGCAGGAACCCACGTCCTCTCCTCAGGACCATACCCCTTCCAATCAACCAGGTACTGAAGGGACCGGCGATTCAGACGTGAATCGATGATTTTCGACACCTGAAACTCCAAGTTACCATTGACCACCACAGGAGGAGGAGGTAAAGGTGATGGTATCACCGGCGCCACATACCTCTTAAGCAACGATCTGTGAAACACATTGTGAATTTTAAACGTAGGGGGGAGGTCAAGACGGAATGCCACCGGATTAATTATAGAACTGATCCTGTATGGCCCGATGAACCTGGGACCCAGTTTCCAGGAGGGAACCTTAAGTTTTATATTCTTGGTAGACAACCATACCCGATCGTTCACACTTAGGTCCGGACCAGACACTCTCCTCCTATCAGCCATACGTTTGTATCGGTTCCCCATAGTACTCAGATTATTCAGCACTCCTCTCCACACTGACGCAAGTGACGACGAAAATCGTTCCTCCTCAGGAACCCCAGAAGAGCCCCCCCTATTGAAAGTACAAAACTGGGGGTGAAAACCATATGCCCCAAAAAACGGGGACTTACCAGTGGACTCGCTCCGCCTATTGTTAAGAGCGAATACCGCCAGAGGCAAGAAAGAAGCCCAGTCCTCCTGGTTCTCTGACACAAAACACCGGAGATATGTCTCCAAGCTCTGGTTCAGACGCTCTGTCTGACCATTGGTCTGCGGATGAAAAGCCGATGAAAATGACAACTGCATCCCCCGCCGTGTACAAAATGCCTTCCAGAATTTGGACACAAACTGAGACCCCCGATCCGACACCACATCGGAGGGTACCCCGTGAAGCCTTACAATCTCCCCAATGAACACCTGCGCAAGAGTTTTAGCATTAGGAAGAGCAGGAAGAGCGATAAAATGTGCCATCTTGCTGAATCTGTCCACTACAACGAGTATGACTGTTTTACCTGAAGACGGCGGGAGGTCCGTAATAAAGTCCATAGACAGATGAGTCCACGGACGCTCCGAGATCTTCAAAGGCAAGAGGGCCCCAGACAGACGGGTATGTGGGGTCTTAGAGCGCGCACAAACCCCACAGGACGCGACAAAAGTTACCACCTCCCTATGTAAGTTAGGCCACCAAAA
This sequence comes from Oophaga sylvatica, assembly GCA_033576555.1. Taxonomy (NCBI): domain Eukaryota; kingdom Metazoa; phylum Chordata; class Amphibia; order Anura; family Dendrobatidae; genus Oophaga; species Oophaga sylvatica. Next base: position 17,350,587 of record JARQOD010000003.1, read on the forward strand.
CCGGCGCGAGAGGAGATCCACAGTTGCTTTACTCCCTGGGTGTCCTGCCAAAGCTGAATTATGGTGTGCCTCGATTACCTTTTGTCTCAACTGATCTGGAACAAACAGTCTCCCTGGAGGTCCAACAGGGGCGTCCCCCTGAGCCTCCAATACCTCCTCCTTAAGCTCAGAGCATACTGCCGACACCACCACCCCCTCCTGAAGGATAGGAACCGGGTCCTCCATCTTCCCGGCCCCAGGGAAACTGCGAGATAAGGCATCCGCCTTTACATTTTTTGACCCAGGACGATATGTGACGACAAAATTAAACCTGGTAAAAAACAACGACCACCTAGCTTGTCTGGGATTCAGACGTTTTGCGGACTCTAAATATAGCAGGTTCTTGTGATCGGTAATGACGGTGACCGGGTGTACTGCCCCTCCAAAAAATGACGCCACTCCTCAAAAGCTAACTTAATGGCCAAGAGTTCCCTATTGCCGACATCATAATTCCTCTCAGCGGACGACAATTTTTTAGAGAAGAAGGCGCACAGATGCCATTTACCAGGGGACGGACCTTGAGATAATACCGCTCCCACCCCTACCTCAGAAGCGTCTACCTCCACAATGAACGGCTGTGACGCATCAGGTTGAATGAGTATGGGTGCCGAAGCAAAACATTTTTTCAAGGAGGAAAACGCTTGACAAGTCTTGTCAGACCACCTTGAAAAATCCGTCCCTTTTTTAGTCATGTCTGTGAGAGGTTTAACTATGGACGAGAAATTACGAATACATTTCCGGTAGTAGTTAGCAAACCCCAGGAAACGTTGTAATGCCTTAAGATCCTCTGGCAGATCCCACTCAAGAACTGCCCGCACTTTCCCAGGGTCCATACGAAAACCGGATGCTGACACCAGGAATCCTAAAAACTGAAGTTCCTGTACGGCGAACACACACTTCTCCCATTTGGCGTACAGTTTATTATCCCGCAAGATCTGCAACACCTGTCTAACATGCTCCTGATGAGACACAAGATCCGGCGAGTAAATTAAGATGTCATCCAGATATATGACAACAAACTGTCCCACTAGGTGGCGAAAGATGTCATTAACAAAATGTTGAAACACCGCCGGGGCATTAGTCAGACCAAATGGCATGACAAGGTTCTCATAATGCCCCTCTGGAGTGTTAAACGCCGTCTTCCACTCATCCCCCTCCTTCATCCTAATCAGATTATACGCCCCCCTGAGATCCAACTTAGAGAACCATTTGGCGCCCACGATCTGATTGAAGAGATCGGGAATAAGTGGGAGCGGATACGGATCTCGGACTGTAATCCGATTAAGCTCACGGAAATCCAGGCAAGGGCGTAGGCCTCCATCTTTCTTCTTCACAAAGAAGAACCCCGCGGCCACCGGGGAAGATGAAGGTCTAATATGCCCCTTAGCCAGACTCTCCGAAATATAATCCTTCATGGCCTGCCTCTCAGGACCAGAAAGGTTATACAACCTAGATTTCGGTAACTTGGCTTCAGGGAGCAATTTTACAGAACAGTCATACGCGCGATGAGGAGGTAGTTCTTGACACCCTTTCTCCGAAAATACATCCTCAAAGTCCACCAGAAATGGAGGTAAGGCCCTAGGCACGACCGCACCGATGACCGTGTTCATGCAGTTTTTATTACAGAATTCACTCCACTGGCTTATCTCTCTGGATTGCCAATTACTAACCGGGTTATGCTTAGTTAACCAAGGAAGGCCCAACACTATAGGAGTGGGAAGACCCTCCAACACGTAACAAGACAACAGTTCTTTATGTATCGCCCCCACTCGAAGATCTATGTTATGCACGGCTTGCAAAAAACTACCTTGACTGAGAGGCCTGGCGTCGATCGAGAATATGGGAATGGGTTTAGCCAATACACTCAGTCGCATACCTTGAACCCGGGCAAACCGAGCGTCCACCAGATTAGCCCCGGCCCCACTATCCAGAAGAACAGATATCCTCTCAGTTCTCGTACCCACCACCACCTCCGCCGGTACAAGAAATTGAGACGGACATGGGGACGAAATACATACTCCCAGATTGTCGTCCACCACACAACCTGGGATCAATAGTTTTCCGGCGACTTCTCACTCTGCAAAGGACGGGATGGACACCCCCCAATAAAATATCCCTTTCTCCCGCAGAAGAAACACCTTCCTGTCTTGCGGCGCACTGCTGATCCCCTCCCTCGGAATGATGTCCCTCCTAACTGCATAGGCTCCTCTGGACTGACCAGGGGAACCTCCATATAAGGGGCCCTAGTAGAAGGTGGAGTCATCACAGGGGGCGGAGTTACCCCGCACCTCTCCCGAAGCCGTCTGTCAATGCGAATAGCAAGGGCCATAGCGGCTTCCAGTGACGTGGGAGGGTCATACTGTGCCAACACATCCTTTAATTTGTCAGATAAACCTTGACAAAACTGGCTCCTAAGAGCCGGGTCATTCCACTGGGTGTCCGTGGCCCACCTACGGAACTCCGAACAGAATTCCTCCGCCGGACGATCTCCCTGCTGTATCTTGCGTAACTTAGATTCAGCAAGGGAGACCCGATCCGGGTCATCATATACAAGACCCAGAGCTGCGAAAAACCTATCCACTGACTGGAGAGCCGGGGAGCCCGGGGGAAGCGAGAACGCCCATGATTGGGGTCCCCTTGTAGGAGCGAGATGACAATTCCCACCCTTTGATCTTCACTCCCCGATGACCGAGGTCGCAGCCGAAAGTACAATTTACATGCCTCCCGGAAAGCAAAAAATTTGTCCCGCCCACCAGTGAACCTGTCAGGGAGAGCTACTTTAGGTTCAGGTCCGGCTTGCTCCAGGGGGTACAAAACCTTGGACTTAACGTCCGCCAGCTCCATGGACAAACTCTGCAACTGCCGAGCTAGACTGGCTACTGGATCCATGGTGGCTGGAGAGAATCTTTAGTATGGTCGGTGAAAATGTCACGCTGTCACTGTATACAGGAGGTCCGGGGGCTATGCTGACCCTAAGCTGGGGCTCTGACTAATCCCTCTACCTGGAGGTACTGTTGATGGTACAGAGGTCCAGGCCGCCAGCGTAACCCTATCTCCTGTGAATCCCTGACCCTCTGTAATCTAGTCCTGAGAAGGACCCTGATCACCACCACAGGGAACGGGAAGGTAAATGCCTACACACAGTATAAGACGAACAAGACAGTACAAGGGGTAAAATAAAAGACCACCTTGCATACAAAACTTACTATACAACTACAGAGGGAACACCAACGGGTAAGGAGATAAATAATAAAGCGAGGAGGGGAGAAAACCACACCAGGTACTCTTCACTTCATACTTCACAATACCACAATCCGCTCTGCTGGTCTGCATGAATGCTTTCACCGACACTTCCCTAGCAGACTGGCAGGTATTTGAAGGAATCTCATTAGTGCAGCATTAACTGCAGCTGGGCGAGGCTGGGCCTCATCTAGCACAGAGAGAGGGAGAATTAACTCCCTCACTGCCGACAAACACCAAGCACCAAAAACTCAGCTGTGAGAAGTCAGGTTGTGTAATCGCGACGATCTTCGTGGCGACACACCCGTGACACCAATTCACCACATCAGAACCCAATGGTCAATGGTCAATGGTTTAACAATACCGGAGAAATTACCAATAAATTTACGATAAAAATTAGCAAAACCCAAAAATCTCTGAAGAGCCTTTAATGAAGAAGGTTGGACCCAATCACAGATGGCCTGAACCTTGACCGGGTCCATTTCAATAACAGACGGAGACAAAATGAATCCTAGAAATGAGACCTTCTGTACGCCAAAAAGACACTTTGATCCCTTCACATACAGTGCATTCTCTCTCAAAATCTGAAACACAGTCCGAACATGTTTCACATGAGAGTCCCAGTCATTGGAAAAAATCAAGATATCATCCAAATAAACAATCAGAAATTTATCCACAAAATCCCTGAAAATATCATTCATGAAGGATTGGAAGACGGAAGAAGCATTAGTGAGCCCAAAGGGCATCACTAGGTACTCAAAATGCCCCTCTGGGGTATTAAACGCCGTCTTCCATTCATCCCCGTGCTTAATGCGAATAAGGTTATACGCCCCCCTGAGGTCAAGCTTGGTAAACCAACTGGCACTTTTCACCCTGGAAAACAGATCAGAAATCAAGGGTAACGGATATTGATACTTCACAGTGATCTTATTCAAGAGACTATAATCAATACACGGCCTCAATGAACCATCCTTTTTGGCCACAAAGAAAAAACCGGCACCCAAGAGTGAAGAGGATGGTCTGATATGACCCTTCTCCAATGACTCCTTGATATAAGATCGCATAGCATCGTGTTCAGGTACAGACAAGTTAAAAAGGCGACCTTTAGGAAATTTACCACCAGGCACTAATTCAATAGCGCAATCATAGCTCCTGTGAGGGGGCAAGGATGCAGATTTACTTTCAATAAATACATCCGAAAAATCAGTCAAAAAGTCAGGAACATCTTGAGACTGGGGAGAGGCAGAAAAAACAGGAGAGTCGGCATTAACACATTGGCAGCCCCAACTGGTCACAGACACAGATTTCCAATCCAAAACAGGATTATGAGACTGTAACAAAGGGAAACCTAGTACAATAATGTCATGCAGATTATACAGCACCAGAAATTTGCAACTCTCCTGATGATCTTGTTCAACCCTCATTATCACCTGAGTAGAAAACTGGGGTTTATTCTCCGCCAAAGGGGTAGAATCAATGCCAGTAGGGGAATAGACTTCCGCAGGGGTATTATGGGAAACTCACAACGTTTGGCAAAGTCAAAATCCATCAGGTTAATAGCTGCTCCTGAATCAACAAAAGCCTGAGCAAAAAATATTGACAGGGAGCATATCAGGGTAACAGTCAACAGAAATTTAGTCTGAACACTACCCAAGACAACTGAGCGTGCAAAACGTCTTCCCCGCTTAGGGCAGACTGAAATAGCATGAGAGGCGTCACCACAGTAGAAACATAACCCATTACGCTTTCGAAACTCATGACGCTGTGCCCCAGAAGTCACTCTATCACACTGCATGGGCTCAGAAGCTGGCTCACAAGGCAACACTATCTCACGCATACCTCTGTGCTCACGCAAACGTCTGTCAATTTGAATAGCCAATGACATAGAATCATTGAGACCAGAGGGAGCAGGGAATCCCACCATACCATCCTTTACATTCTCTGACAGCCCCTTCCGAAAAAGGGCTGCCATAGCATCATCATTCCATTTGGTCAGGACTGCCCACTTTCGGAATTTCTGACAGTACAACTCAGTGTCTTCAAGACCCTGATTTAATGCCAACAAGGTTTTTTCAGCTTGATCAGTGACATTAGGTTCATCATACAATAACCCCAGAGCCAGAAAAAATGCATCAATATCATTCAAAACAGGATCCCCAGGTGTCAGGGAAAAAGCCCAATCCTGAGGATCGCCACGCAGGAGAGAGATGACAATTTGAACCTGCTGTGCTGCGTTCCCTGAGGACTTAGGCTTTAAGGCAAAAAACAACTTACAGTTATTTTTGAAATTCAGAAATTTAGCCCGATCCCACAAAAACAAATCTGGCATGGGAATCCTAGGTTCCACAACCGGCAACCTAGCAAGATATGTAGCAATACTCCGAACCTCAGTGGCAAGCTGATCCACATGGCCAGACAACTGTGCAAACTCCATTGAGAGAGAAAAAAAAATCCTCCTCAGCACCCAGAGAAAAAGAGGGAAAAAATGCAACAAACAGAAAAAAAAAAATCTCTGACAACTCTGACAACTTTTTTCTTTCCAAACTATTTTTCCCTTCTGTGAGTACCATATAATTTTCAGTTAGGCCGGTGATACTGTTATGTTAGGTAGCTAAGGAGGACAGGAACAACAGCCGGGCAGCCAAACACCTGTGATATTGGTAACTAATGGGTTGCAGATTCCTAAACTAACGACACAACTACAGGTAGCCGTGGAGCGTTCCTACGTTGATCCTAGACGCCTCGTCACAGCCTGAGAGATAACTACACCTAAAGGCAGAAAGATGAAAGCTATCTGCCCCGGAGCAGATCCCCAAAGAAAATAGGAAGCCCCCAAACATGTAATGGCGGTTAGACAAGAAGAAAGCATGAACACAGACAGAAAATAGAATGAGCAAACGCTGGGGCCACAAGCTGACTAAATAGAATAGGACAGGAGAGATTACTTTCTGCAACCCAGAAAACCCTACAAAAATCCAACAATTCTGATTACAAAAATACTGACATCACACGATCTCGCCACCCACTAAATCAGATCTCAGTGTGAACAAAACCAAGCCGCAGCCACTGAAAAAGCAGGAAAAAGAAAATGAACAAATAACAGTGGCTTCAGATAAACTGAGAGGAGCACAAGCCCCCCGGAGGGAACCTGGCTCACCTCCACAGAAGTGCAGGGAACAATGCAAAAAGCAAGCACAAAAATAAAAGCAGAAAATATCTTATCTGATAGCAGAAGATGCAGGCAAGACTCAGCAAACTTCCAAATGAACCAGGAACAACAATTGAGACAAGAACAATTGATCACCGGCAGCCATCATGGGAGGGAACCTCCCTTATATCAGACCAGTCAGTGAACCCAGATTGCCATTCCTCGCTGAAAGGTTCAGTACTGTCTGTAACCACCAGAGGGAGCCTCTGCTCAGAAACCATCTCTAGCACATTCATAACAGGGACCTTGGCAGTTCCTCCTCCCGGAGGAGGAGATGCGGCCAGTGGAGGTGCGGTGGTGGAGCCCCCCAACATCTGGGGCTCCAAGGCGGCGGGGGAGCCTGTCATCACCTATGGCTCCCGCATTCACGCGCACCTCTGAGAATACAAGAAGGCCGCCAAACAGCTGAGGAGACTCCAGGAGGAGTTGAAGGGAGCACACTTGATCTTAAAGAACAAGTTCCTTGCCTCAAGGAGAGCAGAGGTCTCCGCCACGGTGGAGAGGCTGAAGGGGTCCATTACAGCCCTGGAACAGCGGAGGGCAGAGATCCTGGCGGGAAGCGGCCCCTTTGAGGAGAAACTAAGGAACGACGACCGGTTCAGGGCCCTGACTGGTGGGTCTCCTGGGGTGTCAGGAGGCCCCAGCCAGGTGGAGGAGGAGAAGGAGGAAGATGGCGGCAGTGAGGCATCTGCGCCAGTCCCACCTGAAGACCTGGTGAGTGTAAACGCCCAGTGTTAGGATTTGAATCTGTGAACCATGGCTTGCTAGTCTGTTCCTTTGCTGTGGAGCTATTCGAAACTTGAATAACTTCAGCCTGAAACCATATGAACTTCGTCTGGGATAGAGATCATCACCTGCCCTGCTGATTGTTCCCGCCCTGATTGAGACTGATTGGATAGAGATCATCATCTGCCCTGCTGATTGTTCTCGCCCTGATTAAGACTGATTGTACCTGCTATATATACCTGGCCCTGTGCAACTTCCTGTTGCTGAGTATATTGTGGTGCTCAGTCTAACTGAGTGAAGCATTATCTTAGCTCCTGATCTGGAAGGTGTTCTGCTGGCGCCTTCCTGTCTCTTGTGGAAACCCTGCTATTCCTACCTCGAACTTCTATCACCTAAATGGACTTGGTGCTTGTGTGTGATCTCGGCCGGCCCTAGCTTGGGCTCGCTCCGGCATCTGCCGTCATAGTGAACTACCACCGCCATATACTGCACTTCCAGAAGTCTTTCCACGGTCCGGTCATCTGCACACTTCTGCTCCGGCCACTGACCTCCAGTCCAGTATCGCCAGTAACGAGACACCCAGGTATCATGCAGCGGGATAGCCCCCGAGCAAGTGGCCCTCCCACCGGACTTCAGTAATTTGGAGGAAAGTGGGAGCGAGGGGGAGGATGGAGGGAATGGTAGCAGCAGTGAGGGGGGGCTGCCTCATCCTGCAACAAGTGCGGCAGATCGAGTCCCCAGCACGGTTTGGCGAGCTGTTGTTTGGGGATGAGATCTGCGAGGATGGGGCAACCGGGAAGGGGAAGAAAAGAAAAAAAAAAGCCAAGGTCACCACCATAGACAAATTCGTCTATGCTCCCCTTCCTGGGGCCCCGCTGTCCCGTTGTGTGGAACCCGCTATCCACCCCGGCTCAGGCCCTGTGGTGGGTCCGCAGCAAGGGAGCGGAGAGAGGAGAGTCTGCCCGGGTCTGGGTGCCATGTCTAGTGGTGGCAGCTCGGACTCAGGCAGCGATATGGAGAGTGTCGGTGCCGGTATGGTTGATGGTGGTGGTGCTCGGGCCCAGTCCTCTGTGGCAGCGGGGGCTGGCCCGGCACCTGGAGTCGGTACAGCTGGGGCCGCATCTCCGGCGGCGAAAGCTGGGGTCTCTGGTCCCCCCACATGCGGATCTGCTAAGACTGGATCACTTTTGGGGGTCCAGAGACCTAGAAAGGGCGCGGAGTCTGCCGTAAGGCAACAAGTGAAAAAATGCAAGTTGTTGGTCGCTCCCCTGGCGGTGTCCGCGGCAGGGTCGGGGTCCTCTGCGCGTAGATCCAATAAGGGGTCCGCGCCAGGGTCCCCGCCGCCGCTGGACGCCGAGGGGGAGTGGCCGACCTTGCCAAAAGCGAGTGGTGGGTACAAGAAGGCAGTGGTGGCCTGCGAGGGGGGCGTGTCCTCCTCGGCCGCTGTCCCACCCGCTACTGTCACGTCTGGCGGGGGGGGCGTAGCCTTGCAAGCTACTGCTCCACCCGCTATGACTGCGGCTGGCGGGGGGGCGTGGCATCGGCAGCCGCAGCTCTGCTTGCTGTGCTCATGGCTGGCAGGGGGGCGTGGCCTTTCAGGCTTTCGCTCTACCCGCCATGGCCGTGAACAGCGGGGGGCGTGGCCTCGGGAGGCCCGCTGCCTTCTGTCCCAACCAAAAAAATCGTGTCCGAGAAAGCTGGCAAGGGGTTGCTGGGGTCCCCAGCCCAATTACCTCCTTCTGGTGGTGCGGGGACTCCAGTGCCCCAAGGAGAGGCCAGCGCAGGTCTCCAGTGGGGGGCAGGGTGCGGAGGCAGAGCCCGGCCCTGCCCCAAATGTAACAACAACAAAAAAATGGAGCCAGAGAGCCCACGAAGTGCTGCTGCTCCTGAGCCAAGGCAGAGCTTACTGAGTGGGCTCTGCTCTGTGGCTCTTAAAGGGGCGGCAGCACTCCTGGGCAAAAACAATGCGGGGCACATCACTGATCAGCCAGGGCCCCCAGCAGGTAAAAAAAGATTGTGCAAAAAAAATAACATTGACATTTTTGATGAATTGGCTGAGGTGAATGTTATGAGTGAGGTGAGTGACATGGATGTGGGAGTGGATGTGGGAGTGAATGCGGAGGGAGTGAGTGTTGGTGTAAGTGGAAGCACGGGCGGTGAGGGAGGGGCTGGCCCATTTGGCCCCCCAGCCGTGAGACCCCGTACATTTGCGGGGGTCACGGCTGGTGCTCCGGGGGGGTTCTCAGGGGGTGTCTCCTTGCCTCCGGACTCTGGGGACGGCGTTTTGCACCGCCATTTTCTGGAGGCCCTTAAAAAAGGAGAGCGGTCGGTCAATGTAGAGGGAAGAGAGGTGGACCTGTCTTTCTGGTTGGAGAGACATGGCCTGGCCGCCTTCCAAGATAGAAGGGAGGGGGAAACCATTTGGTCCCTCCCGACAGCCGGGCAAGGGCCGGCCAGGAGGAATGTGGTCCGTCTTCGTTGGAGGGGTGGTGAAGCTTGCCCACCCAGGAGTAGGGTGGTGGAGCTCCTCCTGAAGATGGGCTTCAGGGCGACGGACATCTTTGCCCTGATCCATCCCTCGGCCACCCTATTCTTCGACATCAGTTTTGTCCGGCCGGAGGGGCTAGAGCTCTTCTGGTCGAATTACGAGCTGGTGAAGGGGGAGCCCGGATGGCGAGACTTCGCCGTACAGGCGTTGTCTCGCCAAAATGCCGTTAAGAGAGTGACCGTGGTGACTTGTAACGAGTCACTCTCCGGCGTTGACATCATGACGTGGCTTTCCCGTTATGGGGAAGTCACGGACGTCCCCAAAAAAAAATCAGGACGAGTTCGGTATCTGGTCGGGGGGCTGGACCTTCATGATGAAGTTGAAGGTCTCAGGGGGTACCGTCACCCACATCCCTTCCTCGGCGTTCCTAGGAAGGGACAGGATCCTGGTCTTCTACCAGGGGCAGCCAAAGGTCTGCCACAAGTGCGGTGATCCCCGCCACTTCAGCGCAAGCTGCAAGGTGCAGAAATGTGCCTTGTGTGGTGGGGTAGGTCATCTTGCCGCATCTTGCAAGGACATTTGATGCCACCTGTGTGGTGACATAGGTCACCCGTATAGCCGCTGCCCTCGCTCCTTTACCAATGCTGCTTCAGGCCCGGAGGGGGGGAGACCATGATGGGACAACCCCTGGCGGTGCGACCTCTGCTGTGGCAGGTGGTGGTGGCGGGAGAGGGGCTAAGGGGCCAGTGAGGAAGGACAAGGCCAATAGAGGTCCCTCTTACCAGAGGAGACAGGAAAAGCGCCACGGGGGTGAGGGGCAGGGAGAGGCTCAGGCAACTGGGGTGATACCTGCCCCCCCTCTAGGTCGGTGGCCGGTGTCTCTGAGGCTCCGGGGGAGGAAGAGGTATGCGAGGAGATCAGGAGGATGGTGTTATGTTTAGGTAGCTGAGGAGAAATAGCAAAAACGGTAATACACCAGAGAGGCTGGAACCTATTGGATTGCAGTAACCTGAACTAACCACCCAACTAGAGGTAGCAGTGGAGCGTTTCTACGTTGATCCTAGATGCCTCGTCACAGCCTGAGAGATAACTACACCTAAAGGCAGAAAGATGAAAGCTATCTGCCCCGGAGCAGATCCCCAAAGAAAATAGGAAGCCCCCAAACATGTAATGGCGGTTAGACAAGAAGAAAGCACGGACACAGACAGAAAATAGAATGAGCAAACGCTGGGGCCCAATCTGTCTAGACAGAAAATTACAGGAAAGAATTATGACTGCAATCCAACAAAAAACCCTTAAAAATACCAACACTTCTGATTGCAAAAAACCCTGAGATCACACGATCTCCACCACCTAAATCAGATCTCTGATGTAACAAAACCAAGCCGCAGCCACTGAAAACACAGGAAAAAGCAAACGAACAAATAACAGTGGCTACAGATAAACTGAGAGGAGCACAGGCCCCAGGAGGGGACCCGGCTGACCTCCACAAAAGTGCAGAAAACTATGCAAAAAGCAAGCACAAAAAGAAAAGCAGAAAATATCTGATCTGAAGCAGCAGATGCAGGCAATACTCCAGCAAACTTCCAAATGAACCAGAAACCACAATTGAGACAAGAACAATTGATCACGGGCGACCATCATGGGAGGGAACCTCCCTTATATCAGTCCAGTCAGTGATCCCAGATTGCCATTCCTCACTGGAAGGTTCAGTACTGTCTGTAACCACCAGAGGGAGCCTCTGCTCAGAAACCATCTCTAGCACATTCATAACAGGATGGAGAGGGAGGAAAACCTGACTGACTCCGACAACTCCTCCCAATATGAAAGTGTGTATGAGGAGGACACGGATCAGCCTACAGTAGAGAGGGGTGATAAAAAGCGTACCGGAAGGAGGAAGAAGAAGGTGGTCAAGCCTTCCAAACCTCCTCCCCCGACCATAAGTATGCCAATGGAAGGGCTCACCTGCTCCCCTCTGATCGCCCTCTCCAACCGGACCAAGCCCTCGACGACCCTGCTGAGACAGAGGTCGGGGGCGAGGGGCCGGGGGCGGCATCTGGGGGCCTTCAGGGGATGGCGGAGTCCGTACCCCAGGGGACGCCATTTCCTCTGGGAGGGACAGACCTGGAGCCCGGAGGCAAGGAGACCATGGGGATGGATACCTCGTCTTCCCTTAAACGGAAGGGATCAGACCCCTCTTCGGAGGGGAAAGATGGGGAAGACGGGGTGGGGAAGAAAAAGGCCATCTAACCCAATCACCCATGATGGCAGAACTCACCCCGTTGACTCTGGCGTCCATTAATGTCACCAGTATTAAGTCAGATGCGGCCAGATTTGCGGCCTTTGATTTTTTCACCCGATTTGAGGCTGAAATTTTGTTTTTGCAAGTGACCAGACTAACAGACATGGGGACCATCCATAAAGCCAGGAGGGAGTGGAGGTGTGGGCCCTCATACTGGTCTCTTGCGGCCGAGCCGTATAGCGGGGTGGCGGTCCTTTTTAAGACTGCGGAGGTTGAATGCCGACGGGTTATTGAGATAGAAATGGGGAGGTGCCTGGTCTTAGACATTTTCATGAGGGGACAGGAGCTTCGGCTCATAAACATCTATGGTCCACAATCCAGGTGGGACCGCAAATGTCTCTTCATGAAGATCAAGCCCTTTCTTTTTACGAGCCGGCAGGTGGTCTTCGGTGGGGATTTTAACACCATTACGAGATCCCGTGATAGGGGGGGCCCCGGAGGCCACCTGGCTTATGATAGTACAGCATTAAATAGTATAGCTAGCGAAGCTCGCCTGGTGGATGTCCACATCTGGCACACCCCAGGTCACGGGGGTTTCACCTTTCATAGAGGTAGCTGTAGGTCTAGGATAGATAGGTTTTTTTTGAAGGAGGATGCCATCTTTTCTGCAGTGTCCGCCGTTGAGGTGGAATTCTCCGATCACTGTTTAATTTTCTTGTCTCTGAATGTTACAGTGACACCCCGGATGGGAAGAGAGCTGTGGAAGCTGAATTCATCCCTCTTGGAAGAAGCAGAAGTGAGACAATCCTGTGAGGAATTTCTTCAGAGCCAGGTACCACTTTTGGATCTCTGTAGCAGTAAGTCTGAGTGGTGGGAGATCTTCAAAGAGAGGGTGGTGGGGTTCTTCCATCAGCTCTCGAGCCTCAGGAGTCTGAACAGGCATCGCTTGTATCGGGCCTTGAGGAGGAAACTCGAGCAGCTCGTCTCGACTGGGGGTGACCGTGAGGAGAACTCCAGGGTGAAGTCTTTGCTAAAGAGGTGTCAGTATGATAGGCACATGTCTTTGGTTTTTGAGAGGGATTTCGGGAGGTACCGCTCGCCCGACCCTTACAGAAACTGTAAGATGTCAGTGAATTTTAAGATGGTGACAGGACTGATCGACAGTACGGGTTCCCTTAACCAATCCAAATCAGGGATCCTGGAGGTGGTCAGATCCTTTTACTCATGCCTCTTGGGAAAGAGGGATCTGGATCGAGACGGGATGTCGGCTTTCCTGGCTGAGACCATTCCTGAGCCAGGAGATGACCCCTCTCTTGATGTTTTGGTAGAGGCAATCAGGGAAGAGGAAGTGAGACTGGCCATTGATGGGCTTCGGCCCAAAAAATCGCCAGGTCCGGATGGCTTAACATCCGAGTTTTACAAGACCTTTAGAGACTCTTTGGTCCCCCTCTTGACTGAGGTGTTTAATGAGTGCCTTTCCTCGGGCGCTCTTCCCAGCTCAATGAGGAGGTCATCCCTGATTATCCTATCAAAGGGTAAGGACTCGTCCCGTATTGAGAATTGGCGTCCCATAGCGCTTCTCAATGTGGACTGGAAGGTCCTGTCAAAGGTGCTGTTTAATCGGCTGGTGAAGTTTGCACCCCGGCTCCTTTCGGGGGCTCAGCACTGCTCTGTTCCAGGCCGCAGTACTTTTAGCGCTGTGCTCGGTGTCCGAGAGCCAGTGGAGCAGGGCAGGGCGGGTCACTGGAAGGCGTACTTGCTGTCCTTAGATCAAGCGAAGGCCTTTTGACCGGGTGAATCACGAGTACCTCTGGTCGGTCCTTTTGAGGTATGGTCTGCCTGGGAGGTTTGTTAATTGGTTAGAGACCTTATACCAGGGGGCTGAGACTTTTCCACTCGTAAACGGTTGGGTTGGTCACCCTTTTGAGGTGAGTTCCGGGGTCCGCCAGGGTTGTCCGCTGTGCCCACTTTTATACGTGTTCGCAATCGATCCCTTCTTGAGGAGGGTAGATAATGGACCGTGGTGGGAGTCGGGATGGACCAGGCGGAGCCGGGGGCCACTCTGAGGGTGGTAGCGTACGCTGACGACGTCTCCCTCTTTGTGTCCTCGAGAGAGGAGGCAGATTGGATCATGTCTGAGGTCGAGCGCTACTCGGAGGTGTCCGGGTCCATGATCAACCGGGAAAAGTGCGAAAGTCTCTGGCTGGGAGGGGGAGATCCTAGTTTTGATCTCCCGGACACCCTTCCAGAGCCCAAGACCTCCGCCAAAATCCTAGGCATCGAATTTGGCCCCAGGGACTACCCCCAGAAAAATTGGGAAGGCAGACTTAAGATCGCGGCCCAAAAGGTGGACCAGTGGAAGGGTTGGTCTTTAACCCTGAGGGAAAGGGTCAACTTGGCCAAAGGCTTTCTGCTTCCCTTGTTAATATACCTGGGCAGTGTCTGCGTCTTGCCAGAACCTCTCTGTTCTTCCAGCTGTTATGGGGGAACAGGCTTAACCTAATTAAGAGAGAGGTCACGTACCGTACGAGGAGACTAGGTGGGTTGGGTATGGTCAACCCAGTGGTGTTTCTGATAAACACCTTTCTAAAGATCAATGTTGCCAACCTCTATTCAGAGAGGGCTCCTCCGTGGGTATTCTCCTGCAGGGGTTGGTTTCGGCCTTTCTTGCAGGAATGGGAGACAGGAGGGCAGGTGAAGGACCTGCGCACACCACACGGACATCTCCCGGCTTATGCTACCCCGGTTCTGAAGGTGATCCGCCGGTGGGGTCTGGGAATGTGGGAAATCAGGACCATGTCGAGGAAATTCCTTGACAGCAGGGTTCTGTTGACCCATTTACAGAAGCCCCTGGTGCTCAAGGATTGCCCAGGCCGGGATCTGGAGGTTGGTGTCACGCTGTATAGCAGATATATATATGTGATGACAGTAATCTATATTAAAAGGGCAACATACTATATAACATGCGCATAGATATATGATAACATAGAATTACCTGACAGAATGTCCAGTGGGTCAATACGGAATCCGTTATACGCTGTCTCCGGCTAGAGGGTGACCGGGGTCTATGCTGACCCTAAACTGGGGTCCTAACTAATCCCTCTACCTGGAGGTACTGTTAAAGGTACAGAGGTCCAGGCCACCAGCGTAAACCCTGTCTCCTATCAATCCTTGCCAACTGTAATCTAGTCCTAAGAAGGACCCTGATTATCACCAAAGGGAATGAACAGGTAACGGTTAATGAACAGAAAGACATACAAGAAAGACAAGAAATAAAGTAAATAAAGTCTTACATACAACACTCACACACAGTAGGAACACCTAAGGTCTCAGAGATAAACTATAAGCTATAAGAGTAAAAACAACTAAGGAGCTCTTAGCTTAAGTATTCTCAGAACCGAACCAGTCTGCTAGACTACATGAATGCTTTCACCGGCATCTAACACACAGACTGGCAGGAATATAAAGGAAGCTAATTAGTAAATAATCAAAAGCAGCCGGGCGAGGCTGGACCTAGTCTTAGCAAAGAGCTAGGTAAAATTAACTCCCTCATTACCAAACACAAAGAAACAGCAACTCAGCTGTGAGAAGTCAGAGTGTGTAATCGCGACGATCCTCGTGGCGATACACCCATGACAGTACCCCCCCCTCTACGAGGGGACTCCGGACCCTCAGGGCCAGGTCTGCCCGGGTGAGTTGTGTGAAAGGTCCGAACCAATCGATCTGCGTTAACATCAGACGCAGGGACCCACGTCCTCTCCACAGGACCATACCCCCTCCAATGAACCAAGTACTGAAGGGATCGGCAACTGAGACGTGAGTCAATGATTTTCGACCCATGAAATTCCACGTTATCATTGACCACCACTGAAGGAGGAGGTAGAGGTGACGGTATGACTGGTGCCACATACTTTTTAAGTAAAGACTTGTGAAACACATTATGAATTTTAAACGTAGGAGGGAGGTCCAGACGAAATGCCACAGGATTAATTATGGAACTGATCCTGTACGGCCCGATGAATCTGGGACCCAACCTCCAGGAGGAAACTTTAAGTTTTATATTCCTGGTAGACAACCAAACCAGATCGTTCACCTTCAGATCTAGACCAGAAACTCTCCCCCTATCAGCCATCCGTTTGTAACGGTTCCCCGTAACCTTCAGTCTTAACCGATCTGGAACTATCAGTCTCCCTGGAAGTCCCACAGGGCGTCCCCCTGAGCCCCCAATACCTCCCCCTCAAGCTCAGAGCATACAGCTGACACTACAACTCCCTCCTGAGGAATAGGAACTGGATCATCCGTCCTCCCGGCCCCTGGGAAAGTACGAGATAAGGCATCAGGAAGCAACTTTATTGAGCAGTCATATGCGCGATGAGGAGGTAACTCTTTACACCCCTCCTCTGAGAACATCTCCCCAAAGTCCTTCAGAAAAGGAGACAAAGTCCTAGGCACAACCGCACCGATGACCATGCTCATGCAGTTATTCCTGCAAAATTCACCCCACTGGCTAATCTTTCCGGATTGCCAATCAATCACTGGGTTATGTTTAGCCAACCAAGGAAGTCCCAACACAATAGGAGTAGGTAGACCCTCCAACACATAACAAGACAATTGCTCTATATGTATTGCCCCTACTCGAAGATCTATGTTATGAACAGCTTGTACCAAGCTACCTTGACCGAGAGGTCTAGAATCAATAGAGACTATAGGGACCGGTTTGGCCAATACACTCAGTTGCATACCATGCACCTGGGCAAACCGAGCGTCCACCAGATTAGCCCCGGACCCACTATCAAGAAAAACAGAAATCCTCTCAGTTCTAGTACCAATCACCACCTCCGCAGGCACGAGAAACTGAGAGGGATTTGGGGACGAAATACACACTCCCAGGTTAACTCCTTTGCTCAAAGAGGCCCGGGATGGACACCCCCCAACAAAATGTCCCTCTCTCCCGCAAAAGAAACACCTTCTAGTCTTGCGGTGCACCGCCGATTCCCTCCTACCAAAGGATGTCCCTCCCAACTGCATGGGTTCCTCAGAACAGACCAGGGGAACCTCAGTATAAGGGACTTTAGTAGTAGGTGGAGTCATCACGGGAGGCGGAGTTACCTCGCGTCTTCCCCGAATTTGTCTATCAATGCGAATAGCGAGGGCCATAGCAGCCTCCAGTGATGGAGGAGAATCATACTGAGCCAACACATCTTTTAATTTGTCAGACAACCCTTGACAAAACTGGCTCCTAAGAGCTGGGTCATTCCACTGAGTATCTGTTGCCCATCTATGGAACTCAGAAGAATATTCCTCCGCTGGACGATTTCCTTGCCGTATTTTACGTAACTTTGTTTCAGCAAGGGAAACACGATCCGGATCATCATATACCAGACCCAGGGCAGTAAAAAATCGATCCACTGACTGGAGATCTGGGGAGCCTGGAGGAATAGAGAACGCCCAAGATTGAGGGTCCCCTTGTAAGAGCGAGATAACAATTCCCACCCTCTGCTCTTCACTCCCAGATGACCGAGGCCGCAGCCGAAAGTACAATTTACATGCCTCCCGGAAAGTAAAAAATTTGTCCCGCCCACCAGTGAACCTGTCCGGGAGAGCAACCTTAGGTTCAGATCTGGTTTGCTCCGGGGGGGACAAAACCTTGGACTTAATGTTTGCAAACTCCATGGACAACCCCTGCAACTGCCGGGCCAGCTGGGCTACTGGATCCATGACAGCTGGGGAGAATCTTTAGTATGGCCGGTGAAAATGTCACGCTGTATAGCAGATATATATATATGTGATGACAGTAATCTATATCAAAAGGGCAACATACTATATAACATGCGCATAGATATATGATAACATAGAATTACCTGACAGAATGTCCAGTGGGTCAATACGGAATCCGTTATACGCTGTCTCCGGCTAGAGGGTGACCGGGGTCTATGCTGACCCTAAACTGGGGTCCTAACTAATCCCTCTACCTGGAGGTACTGTTAAAGGTACAGAGGTCCAGGCCACCAGCGTAAACCCTGTCTCCTATCAATCCCTGCCAACTGTAATCTAGTCCTAAGAAGGACCCTGATTATCACCAAAGGGAATGAACAGGTAACGGTTAATGAACAGAAAGACATACAAGAAAGACAAGAAATAAAGTAAATAAAGTCTTACATACAACACTCACACACAGTAGGAACACCTAAGGTCTCAGAGATAAACTATAAGCTATAAGAGTAAAAACAACTAAGGAGCTCTTAGCTTAAGTATTCTCAGAACCGAACCAGTCTGCTAGACTACATGAATGCTTTCACCGGCATCTAACACACAGACTGGCAGGAATATAAAGGAAGCTAATTAGTAAATAATCAAAAGCAGCCGGGCGAGGCTGGACCTAGTCTTAGCAAAGAGCTAGGTAAAATTAACTCCCTCATTACCAAACACAAAGAAACAGCAACTCAGCTGTGAGAAGTCAGAGTGTGTAATCGCGACGATCCTCGTGGCGATACACCCATGACAGTTGGGCTTGGGTTATTAAATTCCAAGCGGATACCCTTGAAGTTTTGGGACTTGGCCTGGTGCTGCTTCCATGGGAGGCTGTATGTAAGGGACAACCTGAAGTGCAGGAGCTCCGATGATCGGGGTTGTCCCCGTGAGGAGTGTGGCGACATGTTGGAAAGCATGGAGCCCTTCCTCCTTCAGTGTCCCTTTAATACAGGGGTCTACAACAGGGTGGGTGCTTCCATAGGCTGGCCTAGGCTGGCGTCCCTTATCCGGAGTGGGCTTATGGGGCATTCAGATCCCTGGGTGGCCGAGAACGGAGCACTTTATTCCTAGTTAGTGTAGTCATTAGGTTCCACACTTGGAGTGCACGGAGTTTAGTTTCCACGCAGCGGAAAGTCCTCCCCAGGATGAGGTGGTTAGAAACATCTTGGGTGACCTGGGAATGTGCGCTCTTTGGAGTTCGAGAGGCTGGGTGAGAGGAGGGTCTCTTGGCTTTGGAGGGGTTTCTCCTTTAATGTGCCATAGGAGAGCTGGTCTGTGTGAGATTGTTGGTAGGGTAAGATAAGGTGGTGTGGGTATTGAGGGAGAGAAAAGTAGGGACAGATAGGGACAGGGAGGGCCAGTTTAGGGATAGCTAGATAGTTAGTTTTGATAAGCTAGGTAGAGTAGGGATAGGTAGGGACAGGTAGGGATAGTTAGGGTCAGTTTCTTTTCTTTTAGGGACAGATTTAGTTGGTGAGGGACAGGGTGCGTGTGTTGGTGGTTAGGGATGGGGCCTCTTAGGCCTCTTTCACATATCCGTTGTGCGCCTGACGGCGCCCTCCGGCATTTTTTTGTCCAACCGCATCCGGCGAAATGTGATGCTGGATGCGGGTTTTTTTGCATTGACTTTCATTAGCGCCGGATGGCGCCGCATGTCAGTGCGTTGTATGCGTTTTTGTCCGGATCCGGCGGAAATGTACATTCCGGCGGCCGGACACAACGCAGCATGTAACGTTTTTATTTTTTGCCGGTGCTGCCTGATGTGCCTGAAGCGGCGCATCAGGCAGCCGCGACAACGGATATGTGAAAGAGGCCTTAGGACTCCAGTTTCCCTGTGTTGGGCTGGTGTGTGGCACATTTAGCTTTTTGTTTTGTAAATTCAGGAAATAATGGATATTGGGCTTGCAGGCGCTGAACTTGGGCCTTGTAAGTTATGTGGTCAGTGTATAGTGTTAATGTCTATAAATGTTTATAGAGTTGTGTTTAAAGTAAAGTAATGTAATGTAGTGTTCTTGTGTGGTAGGTCTGTTAATGTTATGTTTTATATATAAGTGTGAATAGTTATATGTTTGGGGGGTATAGTTTAGGTTGGGTGGCGGTTTTTGTGTGGGGGAGGGCATGGAACTTGCCATGGACCTGAGGGTTGTAAATTTCTAAGGGCATAAACTTTCATGGACCCGTCAAGCTTGCGGTGAAAAGGGCATGAACTCATGGACCTGTGGTGTGGTGGGGGGAAACAAGAAAAAAATAAAAAAATTTTGTGCATGTCTTATTATGTATATAGTATATATAGGTTGTGTTGTATGTATGGCCAGGTGAGGCCTTTTTCCTTTCTTTTGGGTGAGTGTGTGTCAGTGTGTGTGCATGCTTCTTTTATGTTTTATATATAATTTTGGTTAGGGGTAATGTTCCTTTGGAAGCTGCGATAGCTTTAAGAGAAGGACTCTGGACTTTTTGGTTTATTTGATGCTGGTTTCTTTTGTTTCTGTTACTTATTTTAGCGATGTTTTATTTCTGTACAGTTTATTATTTATTATGATGTATTGTTTATAATTCTATAATAAAAGAGTTACATCCACTGAGGCCCCTGATCATGTGACCCCTGACTCCTCCCTCCTGTGACCTCATCACAGGTCCTGTGCACAGAGCAGCCATATATGTGGAGTGCGGCTCTGCGGGTGGAGGTAGGTGCTGGAGGCTCCATTATTCTCTATGTGGAGTGCGGCTCTGCGGGTGGAGGTAGGTGCTGGAGGCTCCATTATTCTCTATGTGGAGTGCGGCTCTGCGGGTGGAGGTCGGTGCTGGAGGCTCCATTATTCTCTATGTGGAGTGCGGCTCTGCGGGTGGAGGTCGGTGCTGGAGGCTCCATTATTCTCTATGTGGAGTGCGGCTCTGCGGGTGGAGGTAGGTGCTGGAGGCTCCATTATTCTCTATGTGGAGTGCGGCTCTGCGGGTGGAGGTAGGTGCTGGAGGCTCCATTATTCTCTATGTGGAGTGTGGCTCTGCGGGTGGAGGTAGGTGCTGGAGGCTCCATTATTCTCTATGTGAAGTTTGGCTCGCGGGTGGAGGTCGGTGCTGGAGGCTCCATTATTCTCTATGTGGAGTGCGGCTCTGCGGGTGGAGGTCGGTGCTGGAGGCTCCATTATTCTCTATGTGGAGTGCGGCTCTGCGGGTGGAGGTCGGTGCTGGAGGCTCCATTATTCTCTATGTGGAGTGCGGCTCTGCGGGTGGAGGTAGGTGCTGGAGGCTCCATTCTCTATGTGGAGTGCAGCTCTGCGGGTGGAGGTCGGTGCTGGAGGCTCCATTATTCTCTATGTGGAGTGTGGCTCTGCGGGTGGAGGTCGGTGCTGGAGGCTCCATTATTCTCTATGTGGAGTGTGGCTCTGCGGGTGGAGGTCGGTGCTGGAGGCCCCATTATTCTCTATGTGGAGTGCGGCTCTGTGGGTGGAGGTCGGTGCTGGAGGCTCCATTATTCTCTATGTGGAGTGCGGCTCTGCGGGTGGAGGTAGGTGCTGGAGGCTCCATTATTCTCTATGTGGAGTGTGGCTCTGCGGGTGGAGGTCGGTGCTGGAGGCTCCATTATTCTCTATGTGGAGTGTGGCTCTGCGGGTGGAGGTCGGTGCTGGAGGCCCCATTATTCTCTATGTGGAGTGCGGCTCTGTGGGTGGAGGTCGGTGCTGGAGGCCCCATTATTCTCTATGTGGATTGCGGCTCTGTGGGTGGAGGTCGGTGCTGGAGGCTCCATTATTCTCTATGTGGAGTGCGGCTCTGCGGGTGGAGGTAGGTGCTGGAGGCTCCATTATTCTCTATGTGGAGTGTGGCTCTGCGGGTGGAGGTCGGTGCTGGAGGCTCCATTATTCTCTATGTGGATTGCGGCTCTGCGGGTGGAGGTCGGTGCTGGAGGCTCCATTATTCTCTATGTGGAGTGTGGCTCTGCGGGTGGAGGTCAGTGCTGGAGGCTCCATTATTCTCTATGTGGAGTGTGGCTCTGCGGGTGGAGGTAGGTGCTGGAGGCTCCATTATTCTCTATGTGGAGTGTGGCTCTGCGGGTGGAGGTCAGTGCTGGAGGCTCCATTATTCTCTATGTGGAGTGTGGCTCTGCGGGTGGAGGTAGGTGCTGGAGGCTCCATTATTCTCTATGTGGAGTGTGGCTCTGCGGGTGGAGGTAGGTGCTGGAGGCTCCATTATTCTCTATGTGGAGTGTGGCTCTGCGGGTGGAGGTCGGTGCTGGAGGCTCCATTATTCTCTATGTGGAGTGCGGCTCTGCGGGTGGAGGTCGTTGCTGGAGGCTCCATTATTCTCTATGTGGAGTGCGGCTCTGCGGGTGGAGGTAGGTGCTGGAGGCTCCATTATTCTCTATGTGGAGTGCGGCTCTGCGGGTGGAGGTCGGTGCTGGATTATCCATTATTCTCTATGTGGAGTGCGGCTCTGCGGGTGGAGGTCGGTGCTGGAGGCTCCATTATTCTCTATGTGGAGTGCGGCTCTGCGGGTGGAGGTAGGTGCTGGAGGCTCCATTATTCTCTATCTGGAGTGCGGCTCTGCGGGTGGAGGTCGGTGCTGGAGGCTCCATTATTCTCTATGTGGAGTGCGGCTCTGCGGGTGGAGGTAGGTGCTGGAGGCTCCATTATTCTCTATGTGGAGTGCGGCTCTGCGGGTGGAGGTCGGTGCTGGAGGCTCCATTATTCTTTATGTGGAGTGCGGCTCTGCGGGTGGAGGTCGGTGCTGGAGGCTCCATTATTCTTTATGTGGAGTGCGGCTCTGCGGGTGGAGGTTGGTGCTGGAGATTCCCCATTACTGGGCGCAGGTAGGGCCAGTTTTAGACACAGTCGGACCCTGGGCAAAAAGTTTAATGTGGGGTCCCCAATGCTCACACATTGCACAATCACACAGACAGGTCGGTTGTATTTACATGCGCAGAGTTCAGGCCGTTAACCGAGTGTGATGGACAATATTGAAGTCATTCGGCGCTTATTTCCCGGCCTCTTTACACTGGCTGAGGAACAGTCACTAATAGATCAGTTTGTCCCCATACAGTATCATGTTATCAGCAGCATATGTACAGTTTACACCGGCGATGTTCTGCTGAGAACAAGGATTTCTGTTCCGGCATAAACAATTCAATCACTCGATGAATAGGCAGCATTTTGCTTGTTTACTATAATGCACCCCATAGTGCTCAATATAGTAAAATACACACTACATAGGGCTCCACATAGTATAATACACCACATAGTCCTTTATACAGTATAGTACACTCCCCATAGGTCTCCATATAGTATAATACACCCCATAGTCCTTTATACAGTATAGTACACTCCCCATAGGGCTCCATATAGTATAATACACCCCATAGTCCGTCACATAGTATAGTACACTCCCCATAGGTCTCCATATAGTATAATACACCCCATAGTCCTTTATACAGTATAGTACACTCCCCATAGGTCTCCATATAGTAAATGCACCCCATAGTCCGCCACATAGTATAGCATAGTATAATGTACACCCCATAGTCCTTTATACAGTATAGTACACTCCCCATAGGTCTCCATATAGTATAATACACCCCATAGTCCTTTATACAGTATAGTACACTCCCCATAGGTCTCCATATAGTATAATGCACCCCATAGTCCGCCACATAGTATAGCATAGTATAATGTACACCCCATAGTCCTTTATACAGTATAGTACACTCCCCATAGGGCTCCATATAGCATAATACACACCATAGTCCTTTATACAGTATAGTACACTCCCCATAGGTCTCCATATAGTATAATACACCCCATAGTCCTTTATACAGTATAGTACACTCCCCATAGGTCTCCATATAGTATAATACACCCCATAGTCCTTTATACAGTATAGTACACTCCCCATAGGGCTCCATATAGTATAATGCACCCCATAGTCCGCCACATAGTATAGCATAGTATAATGTACACCTCATAGTCCTTTATACAGTATAGTACACTCCCCATAGGGCTCCATATAGCATAATACACACCATAGTCCTTTATACAGTATAGTACACTCCCCATAGGGCTCCACATAGTATAATGTACACCCCGTAGTCCTTTATACAGTATAGTACACTCCCCATAGGGCTCCATATAGTATAATGCACACCATAGTCCTCAATATAGCATAATGCAGCCCCCATAGGAGTATACTAATAATACGCGGTGATTATTATTATTCTATAGTTGAGTAGTGCTGCACTTTATTGGACACTTTATTAACTCCTTCCCATCTGTAGTCGGTATCATTCCAACTTGTGCCCATTAATCAGTAATGACCCCAACGTGCACATTCATTTTCATGGCTACAAGTAACCATTCCCAATGTATGACCACCACAGAAATCACCCCTTACTATGGGACTTTGCCCCAATACAAGCACTGAGCAACCCAGTAATCACCTAGCGTTAATCAGTATTCATATTATATGATAAGTTCTTGTTGTAGAACTGTTGCTACTTGCCCCTTCAATAGATTTTATTGTATACATTTGTTACCTACAGAGGCTCAATAATCGCCCCCCACAGAAGGATTAACCCCTAATATAGCAATTCCTCACACTGGTACATTGCACGGCTCACCTTTAGCCCCCGGTATATTCAGTGGCGCATTGTTGCTCAGCGCCCTAAGCTGCATCAGCCAATCACAATTACTGAAATGCAGATATTTCCGGGTGAAGACTTTGTCACCCCTATATTGCTACTACAGTATTCATATTTAGTTATTCAGCGTTCTTTGTACTGAGCTCCCTGAATGGTGTTCATTCACCTCAATTCATGGTCACCTCAGGAGGTTTCTGTCATTACTCATAACTTAATAAACTGCTGTATCATTATTCATTTAGCACAACTACGATGCGAGCTGCTGGTGGCGTCACTGACGCCGAACATTTATAAAGAATACCCCGCCTCCGCTCTGATGCACATTCGCTCCAGCCAATCGCCGTTTCCAAACCTTCAAGCCAATTCACACATAGTATGAATATAGGAGGCACAAAGTCCTTCAAGTATTAATAAATCAAAGCTATTTAGTGCAATGCAAGGACTAGTAAATGTAAACAGGGTCGGACTCTCCAGTGGGCCCTGGCACCTGCTGGCATACAGGACCAGCAGTTGCCTAAGGCCCCCGCTGCTCTAGGGGCCTCCAGCCAGTAGCGTGTCACTAATAGCGGCACACCATGCAGCTGCTATAGGGGCCACGTGCCAGTGGAGCAGCAGCAGGAGGCAGGAGCCCCTGTCCCGCTGCTAAAGAGAACTGAATATTCATTGCTTCACACGCCCACATGGGCGTGGAGAGGGGTGAATATCATTTCACTTTAGCAGTCTCCGGTCAGTGACAGTGTTAGCCACAGCAGCCGGCTAACATTGTCGGCTGTCAGTGCCGGGAGACCAGGGCTCCCTTAGGAGCCCCCAGCCCACGCGGCACCTATGTGGCAGTTAGTCAAGGCCGCCCTCCGGTGTGCGCCACTCTCAATTATAATGGAAGAGAGAGTGTCAGATGACGCTCCCTCTCCCATCAGTCCCCTCTGCTTCTGACACACACCCGCTGTGTGTCTGGCAGACGGCAGCTCAGTGTGTAGCCCAGCTGTGCCTGGAGTCACATTTGCCCAGGGGGATGCACCAAAGGTAACACCCACGGAGACCTGATATGCACACAACAAACCTTCACTATTCCTTAGAGCCACCAGAGGGAGCCCTTTTGCAGTATATAAGGGTAGTGAAGTCATAGCAGAGAGATCAGATTAGCTAAGAGCTGAGAGAGCTCAGTCAGGCAGATTAGCTGGGAGTGTGAGACAGTTTAGTCACCTCAGGTAGTCTAGCTGAGAACGTGCCTAGACTATTCACCTCAGAGCTGAGAGGAGTAGAGAGTTGGGAGAGAATCTGAAGACTGCAGCTTGAGCTTAGTTCAAAGAGTGGAGGCTAGTAAGAGTGGAGGAAGATAGCCACCTCAGCCTGGTCAGAACTGAGTCAACTGAGGGCAGTTTCAGTGAGTAAGCGTGCCGACGCTTTGAGAGCGTTGAAGAGAAAGAAGAATCAGCTAACCTCTGCTAGTGTGCTTATGTTATCGGTCGGAGTAGAACGAAAGGCGAGTGGAAGTGAAGAAGAGAGTAACGGAGGTTGAAACAGCATTGATAGCTTACCTCTACTCTGAATACCGGACACCGGGTCCGAGCTTGCTAGCATCTACACGACTAGTAGGAGATACCGGAGACCCTGCTGGACTACAGGTCGCAGGGGCCCAAGAGTGTTGATACGTAACCGGGGTCAGGAAGACAGGAGTCCGGTCGGCCAACCATTAGAGACACTGTTCTATCCAAGAGAAGGCCTCACCATAAAGTCAGCCGGGCGTATAAGTGAAGACAGAGTTAGACTTCGTTTCATACAGGTCAGAAACTCGCACAACAGGAGTAAGGAGACCCTACACCTACTCAGTGGGAATAATGGACGTGCATCCTCCACCCTGCCAGCATCCCGGGACGTGCCTGCAACTACCATCAGTAAAGGTACAGAAAGAGACTTTCGTGTGTGTGTCTGCATTATTGCCCCTGCGGCTGAAAAACCCCTTCTCCATCCTGCACCCCTACACCGCCATCTACCCTGAGGGACTCAGTCTTGCCTGTGGAAGACTTAACACCTTGCTGCCCAGTAACAACCCCTCAGTGGATCTACCCTGCAGCGCTGGTCACCCTGACCAGGTACCACAGGTGGCGTCACGAACAAACTGTAAATACTTTAATCCCCTGTAAATACGTCCCCATTTAAAGTGAGCGCCCAGGGCCACGGACCGAGCTGCGCTACCCGTGACATCCCCTATTGAAGAGAACGGGCTCGGTGCCGAGTACCCCACAGGCCCTTAGGCGGGCGACTCATCTTTCCTGGCGTCACGAACAGGATTGTCGTGCCCTGCAGCAACGGAGTGATTGGTGCCCGTTGCCACCGGGTACTGTGTGCCTGAATTGACTGTGTAGTGCTAAAAAGACTGTCGCACATAGCGGCGATAATTTCCCGCCAATTGTCCGCCATTGCCCGCCAAATTGCAGCGCTACAGCGCGAAGAGAAGGGGGCGTACCTGCAGAAAGCGCGCTGAGTCCCAGACACGCCCCAACGCTGACGCGGCGGCATGTCCTGTGGAAAGCTTCGGTGAACGCTCTGACGTCAGAGCGCCGGCTACGCAGGTCCTGCTGATTACTGAAACCGGAGGAAGCTGCGGCCTACAGGAGAAGGTAGGCCACGCTGAACTAGGGGGGCGCAGATATGTCGCAGCAGCAAGCTGACAGCGCGGCCCAGGGTGACCGCCCCAATGACTTACCCACCGGCGCTGCCGCGCAGGATGGAAAAGCTGGCCCCTCACCAGGTCCTGTGGCCCCGATAGTACCGCTGACGCTGCCATACCTGCCTGGAGCAAAGTGGCTCCCTCAGTATAGCGGTAAGCCAGACACCCTGTCAGGGTTTAAGCACAAAATATGCAGCATAATGGACATGTACCCTATGACAGAGAAACAAAGAGCTGCAGTGGTAGTGGGACAACTGACTGGTGCTGCAGAAAGGGAAGTAGAGACTTGGACAGCTGCAGACCAGGAATCAGTGCTTGCGATATTCTTAAAGCTACAGACTATTTTTGAGGACCGCACTGAAACAGATCTCCGGATGAGGTTTTACCAATGCTCCCAGAAACCAGATGACAGTATTAGGGACTACGCCTGCCGACTACAGGGGGCCCTGCGAGCTCTCAAACAGATCAACCCCATAAGCGTCATCAATGAAAATAAAATGTTAAAGGAACAATTTGTACAGGGACTGAGGTCCCAAGCTGAAAGCAGAACTGTGCACTGGTGGTCCTTGGATCATCCTGACGTTACCTTTGATGCACTAAAGGATATGGCTATAAAAGGACTGCGACCCCTGGAGAAGCCCGAGATGGTAACCCAGTGCCACCCAGGTGAAGCCACTCTAAAGCCAGCAGCATCCACCTTTTCCCCGCTGGTGGCGGAAGCCAAAACGCAGGTGGCGCCCCCTACTGAGTTGGACTGTCTGCGCTCAGAAGTGCGCCAGCTGACCAAAAACCTGGCCACTGTAATGAGTGCCCTGCAACTGCGGAAGGAGGAAAGATCCTGCTAGCTGACTACCCAGAGGATGTCCCTTGGATGAACCGGAGGAGAAGGAGGACGTCACCCCACCAGAGGAGGACAACGCCACCCCCAGGAGCGACCCCCGATCAGCACCATCCTCGCCGAGAGATCATCTGCTACCGCTGCAACAGAGAAGGTCATCTAGCCCGACAGTGTCCTTTAAACGAGCAGATCCTGGGTCCGAGGGCCAACACCCAGGACTAGACTCTTCAGGCCCCTCAGACTGGAACCGCAGGTTTGTGGGAGGAAGACCATACCTGTCCATCATCCTGGACTGGATCGCAATCCCTGCCCTGCTGGACACTGGATCTCAGGTGACCATCATACCTGATGTCCTGTATAATAGGTTTTGGTCCATGGACAGTCTCCAGCCCCCGAGCCCTGACTTTGCTGTGTACGCCTCTAATGGTCTCCCTGTTGATATACTCGGAGCCAAAAACGTGGACGTAAAGGTGGGCAGAGTGGAGCTGAAGGACCAGGGACTCTTAGTAGTAAAAACTGTAAATGAGGAAAATGGCTTAAATGTGGTTTTAGGTACAAACATTATCAGTAACTGTCTGGGAGAAGTTGTGTTTTTGCTCCAACAGCTCGCCGAAGTTGCCAGGCCAAAGCAAAAGGGAGTGATTCAGAGGGAGATCCGGGCCCTGATGTGCCAGCAGCAAGCGAAACTGGCAGATGGTGAGATTGTTAATGTACGGGTAACAGACCCGAACCCCATTGTGATACCCCCAATGAGTGAAATGCTTATATGGTGTAGAGCAACAATAGGTCTGAGAGGACAGAACTACCAAGCAGTAGTAGAGCCCCATTGTTCAGAACACAGACCTACACTCTTGACTGCTAGAGGGGTAGTAGAGGTACGAAATGGGAGAGTACCAGTACGTCTTCTCAACTGGGGAGAAGATGAATTGAACTTATCACGATATGCCACTGTTGCTAAATTACATGCAGTAGATAACAACTCCATTCTCACGACGGAGTCCTTAGCCTCCCCCCAACCAGTGGAGGATAACGACCCAGCCACCCAGGTGGAGGATTGGTGTCAACAGCTCCATGTCGGGACGGACACCACTCCAGCCCACCAGAAACAGGGAGTATTTCGAGTGGTACAGGAGTACACACAGGTATTTCGCAAACACCCACTTGACTTTGGGACAATTAAGGGAGTGCAACACCATATCCCTACAGGCAACCATCCCCCCATTAAAGAGCGGTGCAGGCCTATACCTCCAGCACACTACCAGAAAGCCAAGGAGATGTTGCGTGACATGAAGGAAGCAGGGGTGATAAGGGATAGTTGTAGTCCCTGGGCAGCACCTCTAGTCCTAGTCAGGAAAAAGGATGGAAGCATGACAATGTGTGTGGATTACAGACAAGTGAATCGCATTACACATAAAGATGCATACCCTTTACCACGCATTGAAGAATACTTAGCTGCCTTAAAAACTGCTAACTACTTTTCCACCCTTGACCTCACTAGTGGGTACTGGCAAGTAGCTGTGGCTGAGGAGGATCGGGAGAAGACGGCTTTCACCACCCTGATGGGACTCTGTGAGTTTGACAGGATCCGTTTGGACTCAGCAGTGCCCCGGGAACGTTCCAGAGAGTGATGGAGAGTTGCCTGGGACATCTCAACTTTGAAACCGTGTTGCTGTACCTGGACAACGTAATTGTGTACTCCAAGACGTATGAGGATTATCTGAAGCACCTGGCAGAGGTATTTGAGTCACTGTCCAAGTACGGGATGAAACTGAAGCCTTCAAAGTGCCATCTGCTCAAACAAAAGGTACAGTACTTGGGGCATATTGTCAGCTCAGAAGGCGTAGCGCCAGACCCGAGAAGGTCACTGCAATCCAGAAATGGCCGGAACCGAGGAATCTCAAGGAGGTGCGCCAGTTCCTGGGACTGACAGGTTACTACCGGAGGTTTGTAAAGGATTACACCAAGAAAGCAGCGCCTCTGCAAGACCTCCTGGTAGGACAATCCCTCAAGAGCAGAAATTCTCCATTCCACTGGGGTAAAGAACAAGCTGAGGCATTCAAGGAAATGAAGGAGATCCTGACGGGTGATGAGATCCTAGCCTACCCTGACTACAGCCAGCCGTTCCTGCTGTACACTGATGCCAGCAACAAAGGATTGGGAGCTGTCCTCAGTCAGAAGCAAAATGGCCTGGAGAAAGTCATTGCATATGCAAGCAGGAAGCTCCGCCCGACCGAGAGAAACCCAGAGAACTATAGTAGCTTCAAGTTGGAGTTCCTGGCACTGGTCTGGGCCATTACAGAAAGATTCAAGCATTACCTAGCCTCCAGCAAGTTCACTGCTTACACTGACAATAACCCCTTGACACATCTTGAAACAGCTAAGCTGGGAGCCATAGAGCAACGTTGGATGGCTCGGCTGTCGAACTATCAATTCACAATCAAGTGCAGGGCGGGCCGTAAGAATGCCAACGCTGATGCCTTGTCCAGAATGCCACATGAGTCCGACACGGAAGAGGAATTGGATGACCTAGAAGAGATTGAGCTACCTGCATTCCACAGGAATGGGATGATCCACGAGCAACGAGCCTGCAGGAGGCAGCGTGGTAAGACGTTAAACCCTTTACCTCACCACAGCTGGAAGGAGACCCAGAACAGTGACCCGGTTGTCAGCCGTATCAAGGAGCTGATAACTCAGGAAGGTTCCTCCTTAGAGAAGGATGCGTCTCAGCAAGCAAAGCAGCTGTGGAATGAGAGAAGCCGGCTGTTTATCTACCGTGAGAAGCTGTGCCGAAGGTACGTCAACCCAAGAACGGACATCCAGATGGTGTAGGAAGCCTAACACGATCGAGCGGGGCACTTTGGCTGGAAGAAGCTGGAAACCCTGCTGAAGTGTCGTTTCTACTGGGTGGGAATGCGCAGTTCCATTGAGAAATGGTGTAAAAACTGTGTGTCCTGTAGCCTCCGAAGAAAAGACTACAACAGCCAGAAAGCACCCGTGCAACCCATCAAGACGACCACAACTGTATCAAGAGATCACCTAAAACTATGTCCATATATGCCAAAGCTTCGCGAAGAAGAACCTGTTATTGACAAAGAGGAACCAGGTGAAGTCATACACACGGACTTAGGAGATTTTCCTGCAGATTGGCCTTGTATCGGAGACGCTGTGATCATTCCAGTACTTCAATTTTACCAACCACAAGAAGCACTCC
Organism: Oophaga sylvatica; assembly: GCA_033576555.1. Lineage (NCBI taxonomy): Eukaryota > Metazoa > Chordata > Amphibia > Anura > Dendrobatidae > Oophaga > Oophaga sylvatica. The sequence goes on from JARQOD010000003.1 coordinate 17,381,626, forward strand.
AACGTCAAGTTGAACCAGTTGTCGCAGAAGGGATAGTTCAAGAGGAACCTGCTCCTGAAGCATCTCAAGAAGTAGAGTCTCGAGAAGCGGAGTCTCAAAACGTGGAACCTCCAGATGTTGGGTCTCAGGAAGAAGAATCCCCTGGCGAAACAGAACCGCATCGCCCAGCCGCAAGTATGCTTGCCAGATCCCTAGAGAAGTTAAGGCAGTATTACAGTTTACCGGCACGTAGGTCAGATAGGTCAAATGCCACTATACCTGACACAACACCACGTAGGTCAGTATGCACGACAAAAGGAAAGTTACCTGTTAGGTACCAAGAATAGACCTAGCAATGTGAACAGTTAACATGAGTCAAAATGTATAAATGTATATAAATATCATGTAAATACATGTATATATGTTACCTTTAGCAATTGTTAAAAATTCTTGCCTCCCGTAAGGGAAGAGTTCGGTTTGATATTAAATGTTATGTTGATGTTAATTTAAAAAAATTATTTCCTTCAGCCCGGGAGTGCTGATGCTAACTTGGGGGGGATGTGTAGCCCAGCTGTGCCTGGAGTAACATTTCCCCAGGGGGATGCACCAAAGGTAACACCCACGGAGACCTGATATGCACACAACAAACCTTCACTATTCCCTAGAGCCACCAGAGGGAGCCCTTTTGCAGTATATAAGGGTAGTGAAGTCATAGCAGAGAGATCAGGTTAGCTAAGAGCTGAGAGAGCTCAGTCAGGCAGATTAGCTGGGAGTGTGAGACAGTTTAGTCACCTCAGGTAGTCTAGCTGAGAACGTGCCTAGACTATTCACCTCAGAGCTGAGAGGAGTAGAGAGTTGGGAGAGAATCTGAAGACTGCAGCTTGAGCTTAGTTCAAAGAGTGGAGGCTAGTAAGAGTGGAGGAAGATAGCCACTTCAGCCTGGTCAGAACTGAGTCAACTGAGGGCAGTTTCAGTGAGTAAGCGTGCCGACGCTTTGAGAGCGGTGAAGAGAAAGAAGAATCAGCTAACCTCTGCTAGTGTGCTTATGTTATCGGTCGGAGTAGAACGAAAGGCGAGTGGAAGTGAAGAAGAGAGTAACGGAGGTTGAAACAGCATTGATAGCTTACCTCTACTCTGAATACCGGACACCGGGTCCGAGCTTGCTAGCATTTACACGACTAGTAGGAGATACCGGAGACCCTGCTGGACTAAAGGTCGCAGGGGCCCAAGAGTGTTGATACGTAACCGGGGTCAGGAAGACAGGAGTCTGGTCGGCCAACCATTAGAGACACTGTTCTTTCCAAGAGAAGGCCTCACCACAAAGTCAGCCGGGCGTATAAGTGAAGACATAGTTAGACTTCGTTTCATACAGGTCAGAAACTCACACAACAGGAGTAAGGAGGCCCTACACCTACTCAGTGGGAATACTGGACGTGCATCCTCCACCCTGCCAGCATCCCGGGACGTGCCTGCAACTACCATCAGTAAAGGTACAGAAAGAGACTTTCGTGTGTGTGTCTGCATTATTGCCCCTGCGGCTGAAAAGCCCCTTCTCCATCCTGCACCCCTACACCGCCATCTACCCTGAGGGACCCAGTCTTGCCTGTGGAAGACTTAACACCTTGCTGCCCAGTAACAACCCTCAGTGGATCTACCCTGCAGCGCTGGTCACCCTGACCAGGTACCACAGGTGGCGTCACGAACAAACTGTAAATACTTTAATCCCCTGTAAATACGTCCCCATTTAAAGTGAGCGCCCAGGGCCACGGACCGAGCTGCGCTACCCGTGACATCCCCCATTGAAGAGAACGGGCTCGGTGCCTAGTACCCCACAGGCCCTTAGGCGGGCGACTCATCAGCTCCTGACACCGAGGCAGAGCCGCTGCCGGAATCAGCGTGGGAGCGAGGAGGAGAGGTGAGTATTGTGGTTTGTTTTTTTATATCTCTATATCTAAAAAATAGAGAAACAACAGCACAGGAAAAAGTAGGGTGCAAAGCCTCACATGTACATACCAGTCCTTGTAAATAGAAAATTCAAAGAGATTGAGGCAGCTCACCATATGAAATTAGAAAAAGGTGCTTTTTAATAGCCCATGAGGCGACGTTTCGGTCTCCAGTGCAGACCTTTCTCAAGCAGTTACAATAGTGCATATGCTCAGTATTTAAGGCAACCCAAATAACAAGTATCTAGTAGTAATTTATACAATCTGTAACATTGTGATAATAAATTCACATAATTTATACAAAAGTGCAATAAAACTCAGTGATATAAAGTGACACAGTGCAAAAATATATAACATAACATGCAAAACATGTATATAAAGTAATTGATCATTAAGACCAGCTGTGCATAGTCATTTATCATGACTCACCCCATCCTGACACATTGCACCAAAAACTGGCGTCCAGCAATAGCTAATGCGCATGTCATAGAAACTAATCCAACCATAGATGGACAATACTATCCGGTCGTGCACAATTGCAACCGGAAGTTCACTCCACGCCATCATAGAATAACGCAACTTCATGCAGCGCGCACACGTCAGACACTGCTGACAACCATTTGAACTTGCGCATGTTCAGTAAATAAAGGCGATATTTAATAAAAAATGCCAATTCACAAAAAAAAACAAATACTTGCACCAATAAATCAAGATAATAAAATTATATATCAAATAGCGCTAAACATGGGGCAGTGTTAATATTAATACTGGTAAGTAAATACTAGCGGGACATTGGTGCAGGAACACCTCTCATGAGCTGGGACTGGTAACCAGTCGAACCAAAGGAGACAAAATGGTTAAAAGCACCCCAATAAGAGCACATTTACCATAAGTCAATCCAAATGTCCATAACTAGTTAATTTTTAAACCAGCTTTTAAACACTTAAAACCCCTGTATAATAGCAATACAAAAAAATAATAAATAAAAAGCTCTTAATTAAGTAGCATGCAGAGTACATAAACAATTGTAATAATATTTATTAATTTTCAATGGATGGGATGAGTCATGTTCAATTAATGATAATAATAGATAATAATCTAACAGAACAAGTATATTTAGAAAAAAATATTCATCATAAATAAAGTCCAATGCAGAGATTTATAAAGCCAAATATATCAAATGTACTAACACAACACCAAATAATGAAGCATGGTAAACATAAATTAGAGAAGATCCGAGCATATAGAACCTGATTGACGATAACAAGGACCCCAATGTGTGTTTCGCATTAGCTTCTTCCAGTGGGATAATACGACTGAAAGAGCCTGCATAATACTGAGTGCAGGTCCTCTTTGTGTAGCAGACTATGATGACCATAATAATGTGTGAGGAGCTGTGGGGGCGTCATACTGAATGGGGTCTAGGGAGACTATCATCACTTGAATTGATATGGTCTTGTGTGCCAGAGGAAGTCATCAGATATGTTCTGAAGGAAAGCAAAAATATAATGGCTGTGGGAATCTGGATTCCAGGCAGGAAGCATAGCAGAGACAAAGAGCAGGACGAGGTCCTTGGCTCAGGCCAGGAGGCCTACTTAAATAGTACAGAACTTTGCCAAGGGGAGCAGAAGACCTACTTAAAAGGATTAAGTTAAGGAAGGATTCCTTATCTTAGATGAATAGAATTTAAGCAAACAATTGTCTATAATAGAGAGAAAGCTACAATATCACCAAACTGGGACACAAGTTCTCCTATGGAAAGCTGAAGATGCAGTGTCACAGCAAGGAGTGTGTGGTCCTCTTCGAATGGACTTTAAGAGTACTAGTGAGGAGTCGTATTGATGCCCCTCAGCCAGTGAGGTCCTCACAGATCATCTGGGAGCTGAGAGTAGCGCTTAAGGGCACTAGTGACACATCTCTACCTGTATGGTCCCCACAGAAAATGATGGACCTTCACATAATGGTTTTCTGGATTGTTGTAGCTTGTAACAAAAGTTATGTACCGCCACATGTAATCAGAAAGTCCTTGACTTTGCATGATGGAGTAGAAGCATTCATAAAGTGTTGTGCCTGCTATGTGATGTATATACTTCTCATTAAGTTCTTGTTGAGTAAATAAAAAAGTTTATTTTTGGACTCTGGTCTTCCTCATTCATCTCCAAACTATCTGGTCTGTGCCTGACAAGTACAATGCCAGCATGTGGTCTGTAGAGTCAGGAGATATGAGTCCACAAAATAAATAAAAAAAAAAAAATACAGTATAATAAAGGTTTTATAGACGTGACCTAACTAACATTGTGCAGTGACTGTGTTTTCCCTATAATGATGGATATTTCTTGTTGCTAAAACTGTGATATTTTTTTCACATTAAACCTTTTTTAAACGCCTCTGATTAGTGCGATCATCCAACATACAAGCCTCTGATGGCTCCGGTGATGCACTGTACTACTGTAGTGCCGTGTATCATCACTGCCTGTCAGTGTAATACTAACAGCCCCATACACATGAGATAAGTGTTGGCTGAACGGACATTTGTCAGACGGCTATCTCTCCCTAGTCTCCCATACACACAAATATTCCAGCTTTCCTGTGGTCTGTGTGAGAGAGTCGCCTCCAGACTCCTCTAGGGGAGGATTATCTACAGGAAGAACAAACGGATTATCCTCTGAAATTCAAGATGTCAGATCCTTCTCTGCCCTGACATCATCTGTCGGGAGACCCCAAAATATGTTATATAGTCGCCCAAATCCCCCAAAATCAGTGCTTTCATGTAACTTTAGTCTAATGTGTATGGGGAGCGATAAAAGGTAACTCACTGGACGCTGCCTCTGGCCAGGCCTAATAGACCTTCATACATTGCAGGCCCAGACACCATTATTAGGCATGTAAGTATCGTAGTAACTAGGCCGCCCCATACTATCGAGTACTTGGGGGTGGAGGGCATTCAGCAGAACTCTGTCACACCTTCTTAGATGCCATGTTTGCTTTGTTGCAGCCGCACCTGTGCCATTCCTGCGGTGTACAGTCATGGCCAAAAGTTTTGAGAACGACACAAATATTATATTTTCACATGATCTGCTGCCCTCTGGTTTTTATGTGTGTTTGACAGATGTTTTTATCACAGACAGAAATATAATAATTGCAAACATATGAGTAACAAAAGCTTATATTGACAGTTAGAATGAGTTAATGCAGCAAGTCAATATTTGCAGTGTTGACCCTTCTTCTTCAGGACCTCTGCAATTCTCCCTGGCATGCTCTCAATCAACTTCTGGACCAAATCCTGACTGATAGCAGTCCATTCTTGCACAATCAATGCTTTCATTTTGTCAGAATTTTTAGGTTTTTGTTTGTCCACCCATCTCTTGATGATTGACCACAAGTTCTCAATGGGATTAAGATCTGGGGAGTTTCCAGGCCATGGACCCAAAATCTCTGTTTTGTTCCCTGAGCCCTTTAGTTATCACCTTTGCTTTATGGCAAGGTGCTCCATCATGCTGGAAAAGGCATTGTTGATCGCCAAACTGCTCTTGGAGGGTTGGGAGAAGTTGCTCTTTGAGGACATTCTGGTACCATTCTTTATTCATGGCTGTGTTTTTAGGCAAGACTGTGAGAGAGCCGATTCCCTTGGCTGAGAAGCAACCCCACACATGAATGGTTTCAGGATGCTTAACAGTTGGCATGAGACAAGACTGGTGGTAGCGCTCACCTTGTCTTCTCCGAATGAGGCGTTTTCCTGATGTCCCAAACAATCGAAAAGGGGATTCATCAGAGAAAATAACTTTACCCTAGTCCTCAGCAGTCCACTGCCTGTACCTTTTGCAGAATATCAGTCTGTCCATGATGTTTTTTCTGGAGAGAAGTGGCTTCTTTGCTGCCCTCCTTGAGACCAGGCCTTGCTCCAAGAGTCTCCGCCTCACAGTGCGTGCAGATGCATTCACACCTGCCTGCTGCCATTCCTGAGCAAGCTCTGCACTGCTGGTAGCCCGATCCCGCAGCTGAAACACTTTTAAGAGACGATCCTGGCGCTTGCTGGTCTTTCTTGGCGCCCTGAAGCCTTTTTGGCAACAATGGAACCTCTCTCCTTGAAGTTCTTGATGATGCGATAGATTGTTGACTGAGGTGCAATCTTTCTAGCTGCGATACTCTTCCCTGTTAGGCCATTTTTGTGCATTGCAATAATGGCTGCACGTGTTTCTTTAGAGATAACCATGGTTAACAGAAGAGAAACAATGATGCCAAGCATCAGCCTCCTTTTAAAGTGTCCAGTGGTGTCATTCTTACTTAATCACGACAGATTGATCTCCAGCCATGTCCTCATCAACACCCACACCTGTGTTAATGGAGCAATCACTGAAAAGAGGTTAGCTGGTCCTTTTAAGGCAGGGCTGCAATGATGTTGAAATGTGTTTTGGTGGATAAAGTTCATTTTCTAGCCAAATATTGACTTTGCAAGTAATTGCTGTTAAGCTGATCACTCTTTATAACATTCTGGAGTATATGCAAATTGCCATTAGAAAAAGTGAAGCAGTAGACTTTGTAAAAATTAATATTTGTGTCATTCTCAAAACTTTTGGCCATGACTGTACATCTATGTTCTAGTGCCTAATTTTTGTTTAAAACAAATGTTTAACGATAATGAATATCTCCTGCAGTATTGCTAATGCCTATTCCAGTATCGGTAAATGAGAGGAGAATTAGCGTTATGGAAGATGAGTCTATGAGAAACATATTCAGCTGCCGACTCCGAGGAAGAAACTGCTTGTTGTCTGTGGCCTAAATATATAGGATTTATTAGTAGATATCAGGGAAGAAAACTAAATACTGTAAAATAATAAAGCTCCTCATATGTTTCCCTTATTATCCCCAGTAATTGTATTATTACACAGGATCTCAATGTTGCATCAGCTCATCTTCTTCTCATTCAGGTCTTTACAAGATAATTTTCTTCATTTACCTATCAAAGATGGATATGGACAGAGACAAGATGGTGGAGAGGATATTACACCTCACCCTAGAGATCCTCTTCCATCTTACTGGAGAGGTGAGAGATTCTGATGACGTCACATTACATCCTTCTTATCTATGGCAATAACAGATGGACAGAACTGGAGAGGTGAGGACTCTGGAAATGTCTGTAGTGAGATTTATTAATGTCTCTCCATAACCAGGATTACACAGTAGTGAAGATCTCTAGTGAGCGCTGTCAGGACCATGTATCTGAGGGAAGAGCTCTGACCCCAATCATGGGGCCTTCTCCTCAACCCTTTATATATGAGGGCATCAATGACCGGAAGATCCTAGAACTCACCTACAAGATGATTGAGCTGCTGACTGGAGAGGTGACACTGCTGGGAATGTTGGGACACTGTACAGTAACGCTATGAAAAGATCAGGGGGATGACGGTATCATTGTATGTGTCAGGTTCCTATAAGGTGTCCGGATGTCGCCGTCTATTTCTCCATGGAGGAATGGGAGTATTTAAAAGAACACAGAGATCTGTACAAGAACGTAATGATGGAGGTTCCCCAGCCCCTCACATCACCAGGTAATAGACAGGACTAAATACACACGGCCTATAATTATCTGTATGTAAAGAATGAATTCAGTCCCTGTATGTATTTCCTCCAGATTTATCCAGTAAGAGGACAACACCAGACAGATGTCCCCGTCCTCTTCTTCCACAGGACTGTAAACAAGAAGATCCCAGTGTTCCTCAGGATCATCAGGTAGATGGAGAGAAGGTGTCATGAGATCTCCCCTATGATGTGTAGACGGCTGTGAAGATCTTGTGCTCAGTCTTGTTTTATCCACCAGTATTATATGTTTTATACTTGTGTAATGAGAACGGTGGAGATGGCAGGATTAGAGCTGATCATAGATGTGACTTCTCCATCTGTCTGTGACTGTTACAATATTTGTTTCAGGGTGAAGATCTGACCCATATTAATACTACAGATACATATGTGAGGGGTGATGAGCGGTGTAAAGAGGAGATTCCTACATATGACTACCCAGGTGAGTAGTAACCACTAAATACAGAGAAATCACAGATTCTTCTTAGTCACCGGCTGTAGCTGCTTTATCGGTAGTGTAGTTCGGCCGTATCACAATAGTGTGATCACCATTTTGCCTCTAGACCACAACATTCTCCTCCATTTGGAAATGTTAAAATTACTTTGTGAAATTGTGAAATTCTTTCCAATAGAATTTACAACCTGTAGGATCCATCTACCCCCTTGAATTAGAAGATGCTGACTATTACCTGCCCAGATCTGTAAATTGCAAACCCAAATGACAGTGTACGTAGAATGTTCTGGCAAGTTAGAAAATCACTTGATGAAAAATATTATGATGAGCCTGTAATATAAAGCGGAGGGTAATGATGCTGTTGGCTTCCTAGATCCCTGATATCTTATTGGATGAATCTACCTTCTCTCCCTTCTGTGCTGCTGAATGTCTCATATGGTCCCTACAAGACCAGGTCCAGTCTTTCTGGTCAAACTCCTCTTTTATGATCGACAACATTAAATGTGCAGTGAAGCCAAGTGTGAATTTCTGTAAAATAACAACAGAGTTTCTCTTTAGAAAAACTGGAATATCAATCAATAGAAAGAACTCTATTTAACCATATCACAAAAAGCCCCACATAAGAAAAAGCAGGGATCCAGAGTTTTTTAATTACCGTATATACTCGTGTATAAGCCGAGATTTTCAGCCCATTTTTTAGGGCTGAAAGTCCCCCTCTCAGCTTATACGCGAGTCATATATGGGGGTCGGCGGGATAGGAGGAGCGGGGGTGTCGGATCATACTCACCCCTTCGCCGGCGCATCTCTGCAGCCCCCCTGCTTCTCCCACGATCTCCGGCTCCTTCCTGCAGCGGTCACGTGGTACCGCTCATTAAAGTCATGAATATGCACATATGAGCTGCGGAGACCGCCGGGAGAAGAGGAGAGGCTGCAGAGACGCGGAGGGTGAGTATAGCGATATTTACCTGTCCCCGGACCACCGCTGCGCTGCTCCCTCGTCCAACTCCTCTGGCTGTGAATGTTCAGGCAGAGGGCGCGATGACGTCGTTAGTGCGCGCCGCGCCCCCAGTCTGATCATTCACTGCCGAGGATCCGGAAGAGGGAGCAGCGCAGCAGTGGACCGGTCCAGTGACAGGTAAATATCTCAGGTGCCGGGGTCCTGAGCGAGCTGTGACACCGGCACCTGTCCCCCATAGCTCGCCGGTGTCACCGCCTGCTCAGGACACCGGCACCTTGCCCCAAGCGATGAGAGGTGAGTATGTCATTTTTTTGCAGCAGCAGCGCGGCAGCATAAGGGACCTATACTATGGGGCATAATCTAAGGAGCATATGGGGGCATAATCTGTGCAGCATATGGGGGCATAATCTGTGCAGCATATGGTGGCATAATCTGCAGCATATGGGGGCATAATCTGTGCAGCATATGGGGGCATAATCTGTGCAGCATATGGGGGCATAATCTGTGGAGCATCATATGGGGGCATAATCTATGGAGCATCATATGGGGGCATAATCATTTTTCACCCTAGGCTTATACGCGAGTCAATAAGTATTCCCAGTTTTTTGTGGCAAAATTAGGGGGGTCGGCTTATTCACGGGTCGGCTTATACATATATACGGTATTCACAATTTTAATAAATAAACAAAAAATACAAAAATAATACTGAGTAAGCACAAACCAAGCAGGTCAAGGAGAAAAGGACAATTTTTACCCACTATGCAATATTGCACCATACAAGAACTACTGACTATTGTGCAAATGCAATATCATGTGAAATCACATAAATTAAACAATAAAAGGTCCATATAGTTGTTCACAAAAGTGAAGACGAAGAACGGCGAAACGCAAGTTGGGGCGTCAGGCTGCGGTCAGGACTTTCTCCCATATGTAATTTATATTGCTGGCATTTGCACTTTATAGATATTTATTGTTTGAATGCACCGTTCAAGTTTATGTCCTTGCTGCTATTATTTATCTGATCTTTTGCACATGAGCACTTTATCAAATACTTGGATTGTAATAGAATATTCTGGGACTTAAAACTGCTTTCTGGTTCTATATGCACCTAAGCACCTATATATATATATATATATATATATATATATATATATATATATATATAATATATATTATATATATATATAATTATAATATATATATATATATATATATACTTTTGTGAACAACTATATGGACCTTTATTGTTTAATTTATGTGATTTCACATGATATTGCATTTGCACAATAGTCAGTAGTTCTTCTTTCTCTTTGACCTGCTTGGTTTGTGCTACTCTGTATTATTTTTGTATTTTTTGTTTATTTATTAAAATTGTGAATAATTAAAAAACTCTGGATCCCTGCTTTTTCTTATGTGGGGCTTTTTGTGATAGAGTTTCCCTTTATCCTGACTTTTCAATTTCTTTTGAAACCGACTAACGTCAAACAGGAATTGTAATAAACTGCATAAAAAAAATTACACCTGTGCCATGATATATCTCTAATATATATTTAAGATATCTCAGGTCTGTTTTATTATAAAAAGTTCTCTTTAAATGTCTAATAATTATTCAAGAAACTCATCTGTTAGAAAATATTGGCCCTTACGACAGTGTAGATTGCCAGGAGCCACCAAACCACTTTCTCTAATTATCCCAGAGAGGTTTCACCACTAGTTACTCATTTGTTACTGATGAAAACTGTTGAGTTTGATCATTTCAGTAGATGTTATTGTCTATAGTCACAGCTTTTGACTAGAGTAGTTAGTGTCCAAAATACTCTGATTTAACCACTTTCCTTTATGTTCCTAATCGGGCCCCATTTTTCTAATCTGATGTGTGTCAGTTTATGTGGTGATAACTTTGGAAGTCTTCACAAAGTATAATAGGAAGCAAATGGATCTTAAAAATTATTTTCCAACTTCTCTTGAATCCGACAATATCTTATATACGGTTGTACACTATGGTCTGGGCACATGGCAGGGTTAAGAAGGGAAGGAGCACCATTTAGCTATTTGAATGCAGATCTTGCTGGAACAGTTTGCAGACACAATGTATTGGTGCATTGTTCATGGTCACCTGGCAGCTCAAAAAATAGCCACCACGAACAAGCTTGACACTATCTACTCCTTTTCCAGATCCAGGGATTGACTTGTTCATCAACCTTTAACCCATATACATGGATCTGAACTTACATAGAGAACCCTAGGCTTGGGCTACAGTGTTACCTGCTGTTCTGTGGTGTCAGATGGCAAGAGAAATAGTCACGTTGCTGGGTCACAACCAGGAGGGCAAAGAAAATGCAAAATCAGAATACATAAGAATAGTCAGTAAATGGGCCACGGTCACAACATGAAACAAATACACAAACCAGGAGCGCACATGACTGAACCAGAGGAGAACAAGTCTGTAACTAGCAGCTTCCAGCAATATGATTCAAGCTTTAGTAGAGTGTAGTGCTTTCCATGTGGCTGAAGTAGGGAGCAGATTACTCCAGCTGGACAGCACACACACCCATATTGCCAGACTGGATGGTACTACTGGTACCAGGCATCCTAATCTTAGTGGCTGGACAGAGCCTGTGCAGCCCAGAGCGTCTGGTTCAAATGTCTCCTCCATCACCAGCGCCACCGGCAGAATGAATAAGGCGGTGCTTGGTGACAGAAGCAGACATCACATGGGGCAGATTCCAGAGAAGGGACACACCATTTGCAGAAGCCTTTTTATGACAAAATGGCAAAAAAACAGAGCAATAGGAATCCCTATATAGTGACTCCATTTTGGAAATTTTAACCCTTAGTGAATTAATCTATAGGAGTAGTGACTATTTTGATTTCATAGCCACTTTCTGGAAATTATCACGCAGTGGATGCTGGAAAATGAAAATTGCAAATATGCCATTTTATTACCCAACAAATAGTGCCCAGAATGTGCTCCAGGAGACACACACTGCAAATTAAATGGTTTCTTCTCACTATAGTAATGCCAAATACATGGATGCTAAATGTGGTTTGGGCACATGACAAGGCTCAGAAGCGAGGGGGAGGTTTGACTTTGTGAAAGCGGATATTGCTGGATTGGTTTATGGAAACCATATTGCTTTTCCAGTCTTTGAGCCACTAATAATATGTAAACCTATGTTTATTCACTGACAGATGATGACCTGATTGATTGTGGACTTGTTTTTGTGAGATGAGTAGCAGTTTTTATTGGTGTTTATTTTTTCCTACATAACGTTTTTGTGGCTTTTTATTCCATATTTGGGAGGCAGTATGAACAGTTGAACACCGTGCTCCACTGGTTCAATTATAATAATAATTCTTTTTTTTTACATAACTTTACATTTTAATGGACTCTTTAAGCAGAAATGTTTAAAAATATAAAACTAAAGGATATTATGTTCTAAAATAATTGTTTTTTTTGCTTGGCAGATGACTGTACCAGGAGATCAGAGGGACAGCTGACCTCTTCAATTTTTAAATCAGATGATCTTGAGATCCCACAGGACACAATTGGAGTGAATGCTATTACTACAGATATACCATCATCCCTTCACAGCAAAGATCTGTCATCTAAACCTTTGAAACAGGTTCCGTCTTATGATTCAGTACCGACTACTAAGGAAAATCAAAGATACAATAACAGCATTAAAAAACTAACTGCTCTGAATTCAAAGAAGTCAATTTCATGTTCAGAATATGGAAATAGTTTTTCCCCAGAAAAGTCTTTTCTTAAACATCAAAAAATTCATATAACGGAGAAAATTTCTTGTTCCAAGTGTGGGAAGGGTTTTAACCGTAAATCAGATCTTGTTAAGCACCAAAGAACCCACACAGGGAAGAAGCCTTTTTCATGTTCAGAATGTGGGAAATGTTTTAAGCATAAATCTGCTTTTTATAATCACCAGAGAATTCACACAGGCGAGAAGCCTTTTTCTTGTTCAGAATGTGAGAAGTGTTTTTGCCAGAAAACGCATCTTGATATCCACCAGAGAACTCACACAGGGGAGAAGCCTTTTTCATGTTCAGAATGTGGGAAATGTTTTGTACAGAAATCAACCCTTCGTAATCACCAAAGAATTCACACAGGGGAGAAGCCTTTCTTATGTTCAGATTGTGGAAAATGTTTTAACCGGAAAGAGCATCTTGATAACCACCAGAGAACCCACACAGGGGAGAAGCCTTTTTCATGTTCAGAATGTGGGAAATGTTTTGCACAGAAATCATCTCTACTTGGTCACCATAGGGTTCACGCAAGTGAGAAGCCTTTTTCATGTTTTTAAGTTGAGAAATGTTTTACACGGAAATCAACTCTTAATAAACATCAGAGATGTCACACAAGGGAGAAGTCTTTTTCATGTTCAGAATGTTGGAGTTGTTTTAACCGTAAATTGTATCTTCTTAAAGTGGTTGTCCAGTACTAGTACCACACCTTGTCATTCCACTTGTTTGGACTCATTAAAATAAAAACATTCATACTCACCTTCCGTGCCGGCGCCGTTCCAGCGGTGTCAGGACCCACATTCCCAGGGCTCACATGATGTTGATACATCACACGAGCCCTACGACAAATCAGTGCCGGTTTTATTGTTCCCGTCTTTGGACGTATTAACGATCAACGGTAAGCCAGGGCTGTGGCTGCCTTCCTCTTGATGTTAAATTTGTTAGAAGGTGAGGACAGTAATGCCAGGGCTGAATGGGCGCAAGGCTTAAGTACCGTTACAATTTTCCATGAGCCCTGGGAACTCAAGTGCCGACATCCCTAGATTTGTATGATAGTTTTAACAGGACTAAACAGGAGGAATGAGAAGGGGTTGTCCAATTAGAGGACAATCCCTTTAAACATCAAAAATCCTGCACAAGGAGAAGTGATTATCATACCTAGAGTATGAAAAATGAAATACTATCAGCCATATCCTCCTTCTTCACCACTCACTTCCTAAAACTCAATGTAGACAAAACCGAACTCATCATCTTTCCCCATCTCACGTCTCTTCCCTACCCGATCTATCTATTATGGTAAATGGCGTCACGCTCTCTCCCGCACCTGAAATTCGCTGCCTCTGAGTAACTCTCGACTCTGCCCTGTCCTTCAAACCACGCGTCACAACTCTTGCTGCCTCCTGTCGCCTACAACTCAAAAACATTTCCAGAATCTGTCCCTTCCTCAGCCCTCAATCTACTAAAACTCTTGTGCATGCCCTCATCATCTCCCGCCTTGATTACTGCAACACCCTCCTCTATGGCCTCCCCATCAACTCTCTTGCACCAATCCGGTCTGTCCTCAACTCTGCTGCCCGACTAACCCACCTCTCGCCTCGCTACTCCCCTGTTTCTCCCCTGTGCAAATCGCTCCACTGGCTCCCAATTCCCCAACGAATCCAGTTCAAACTACTAACACTGACCTACAAAGCTATCCACAACCTGTTCCCTCCCTATATCTCTGAACTAATCTCCCAATATCTTCCTTCATGTAATCTTCGATCCTCCCAAGACCTCCTACTATCCTCCACACTTATTCGTTCCTCACACAACCGCCTCCCAAGATTTCCCTGAATATCCCCCATCCTCTGGAATTCCACACCTCAGCATGTCCGATTATCCACCACCCTCGGATCCTTCAGACAGAACCTGAAAACCCATCTCTTCAGGAAAGCCTATAGCATGCAATAACCATTCTGCCACCACCCAAGCTTCCGCCTCGCCATCACCGGAGCTTCCGCCTCGCCACCACCCAAGCTTCCGCCTCGCCACCTCTCGAGCTGCCACATCCCGAGCTGCCGCCTCGCCACCACACACAAGAGCTGCCGCCTTGCCACCACCACAAGAACTGCCGCCTCGCCGCCACCACAAGAGCTGCTGCCTCACCACCACCAGAGCTGCCGCCTCACCACCACCACCAGAGCTGCCGCCTCACCACCACCAGAGCTGCCGCCTCACCACCACTAGAGCTGCCGCACCCCGACCTTCTGTTTCTTCCACATTATCCCGTAGAATGTAAGTCAGCAAGGACAGGGTCCTCTCCCCTCTGTACCAGTCTGCCATTGTAAACTTGTTTACTATAAACGATATCTATAACTTTGTATGTAACTCCTTCTCATGTACAGCACCATGGAATTAATGGCGCTATATAAATAATAATAAATACTGGAAAATCAAACTTTTTTGACCATCAAAATAAACTCAGATGGGAGAAACAATGTTATTGACAATTTGTATAAAACATTTAACTGTCAAATAATTCAATGAGAAAGGGAAATTACTTTAGAACTTTAGTGAGTGCATCTTAATGACTTGAGGCAGCATTTTTGTGACAAAAGAAAATGTTGAGATGTCCTTCCTGATCACTGAGAAATGCTCTCCTCCAGTCCCACACTTACCTAACTGGTGCAGAGCAGTAGAGGAAGGAAGGTACTGGGACCGGCACAGAGGCTGCGTGTCTTGAGTGATCAGCTAAAGGACCTTCTACCCGAATAGCTCAAGGACCTTTCAGATCATGTAATCAATCACATGTTCTGTAAGGAACTGCAAAATTAGATAATGTATATACACTGTACGTGTATGCAAATGTGCATATGTAACATAGTTGTGTGTATGTAAATGTGCATATGTAGCAGAACTGCGTGTGTATGTAAATGTGCGTATGCAGCAGAGCTCTGTATGTATGTACCGTATATACTCTGTGAGTAACTAAGCCGACCGCCACACGATAGCCCGGGTATCACAGCTACTGATCCCATCGCTGCTACCAAATGTGAAGGACGACCCCTTTCCTCCCACGTCACCAATGGGACGTAACTCCACAGGTACAGCTCTCCGGCGCCCCCTTTGTCTCTCAGGTCAGTAAGGGAACTGCACCTAGAGCAAATGGCCGTCGAGGAGGGTGTCCTGTTACCCACTGGGTATTCTAAGATTCGTGATCAGAGTAAAAGCATCAGCCCAAGATTAATTTTATGGTTTAATTGCCTTAAGGGCGCACTAGATAATTACAGAAATATACAGTAAAGCTATACAACGTAATTACAATGGATTTGCAGTCAGAGTAAAAATACCACAATAATGTACAAGGCTTAATGGTATTAGCTATAGATCAATATTACCAGGTTGTATGGACATGGGGAGGCAGGGAGCTCTGCGATCCCCAGGTAACAGTCTTTAGTTGCTGGACAGTCCCCCAAAACATGTGCTGCTGCTCCCTTGGCAAGGCAAATCAAATCTGTCCCTTGGTCCTTCTTAGTCCATCTTCTTGGCTTCGAAGCACGCATATTAACCGGCCTGCAATTCATATGGAGCAGGAAATTCTGGCTTGGCAAGAATTACTTAACATACTAATGATCTTCTTATTCAGACACGGGCCTAAACTAATTAGCATACTAAAGCCCTTTTGATTCATAGTGGACATCAAAACCGGTCGTACTGGATATGCTAACAGGCCCTGTGTAGTTAGCAGTCTGTGGCTCTGTGAACCGACAAAATGGAGGCTGGTATAGGCCCTATCTAAGATGGTGGCGGTCCCGAACTCACACTCATGTATAAGCCGACCCATGTATAAGCCAATCCCCCTAATTTTCCACAAAAAACTGGGAAAACTTATTGACTCGCGTATAAGCCTAGGGTGAAAAATGATTATGCCCCCATATGATGCTCCACAGATTATGCCCCATATGCTCCACAGATTATGCCCCCATATTCTCCAGATTATGCCCCCATATATTCCACAGATTATGCCCCCGTATGATCCACAGATTATGCCCCCATATGCTCCAGATTATGCCCCATATGCTCCATGTTATGCCCCATATGTTCCACAGCTTATGCCCCATATGCTTCATATTATGCCCCATATGTTCCACAGCTTATGCCCCCATATGCTCCATATTATGCCCCCATATGCTCCAGATTATGCCCCATATGTTCCACAGCTTATGCCCCATATGCTCCATATTATGCACCCATATGCTCCAGATTATGCCTCATATGTTCCACAGCTTATGCCCCCATATGCTCCATATTATGCCCCCATATGCTCCAGATTATGCCCCATATGCTCCATATTATGCCCCCATATGCTCCAGATTATGCCCCCATATGTTCCACAGCTTATGCCCCCATATGCTCCAGATTATGCCCCATATGTTCCACAGCTTATGCCCCCATATGCTCCATATTATGCCCCCATATGCTCCATATTATGCCCCCATATGCTCCAGATTATGCCCCATATGTTCCACAGCTTATGCCCCCATATGCTCCAGATTATGCCCACATATGCTGCACAATTATGCCCCATAGTATAGGCCTCATATGCTGCTGCTGCTGCAAAAAAAAAAATGACATACTCACCTCTCGTCGCTGGGGGCCAGGTGTCGGTATCCTGAGCAGGCGGTGACACCGGCGCGCTATGGGGGACAGGTGCCGGTGTCACCGCTCGCTCAGGACCCCGGCACCTGAGATATTTACCTGTTCTCTCTGCACCGCAGCGCTGCTCCCTCGGTCTGACTCCTCTGGCTGTGAATGATCAAGCAGGGGGCGGCGCGCGCACTAACGACGTCATCGCGCCCTCTGCCTGAACATTCACAGCCAGAGGAGTCAGACGATGGAGCAGCACAGCGGTGGCACGGGGACAGGTAAATATCACTATACTCACCCCTCCGCCGCGAGTCCCTGCAGCCTCTCCTCTTCTCCCGGCGCTCTCCGCAGCGCTTCAGTCCGGCAGCGGTCACGTGGTACCGCTCATTAAAGTCATGAATATGTGCATATTCATGACTTTAATAAGCGGTGCCATCTGACCGCTGCAGGAAGGAGCCGGAGATCGTGGGAGAAGCAGGGGGCTGCAGAGACCGTGCCGGCGGAGGGGTGAGTATGATCAGCTCCCCCTCCCCCGCCGACCCCCGTATATGACCCGCGTATAAGCCGAGAGGGGGACTTTCAGCCCTAAAAAATGGGCTGAAAATCTTGGCTTATACATGGGTATATACGGTAAATGTGCCTATATAATAGAGCTGTGTGTATATAAATGTGCATATGTAGCAGAGCTGAGTGCACTCACTGTCCATGCAGCAGTGTTGTGTGTGTTTGTGTATATACAGTATGTGCGCTGTGGAGTGTTCATTAACCCCTTCATGACCCAGCCTATTTTGACCTTAAAGACCTTGCCATTTTTTGCAATTCTGACCAGTGTCCCTTTATGAGGTAATAACTCAGGAACGCTTCAACGGATCCTAGCGATTCTGAGATTGTTTTTTCGTGACATATTGGGCTTCATGTTAGTGGTAAATTTAGGTCGATAATTTTTGCGTTTATTTGTGAAAAAAATGGAAATTTGGCGAAAATTCTGAAAATTTTGTAATTTTCAAATTTTTAATTTTTATTCTGTTAAACCAGAGAGTTATGTGGCACAAAATAGTTAATAAATAACATTTCCCACATGTCTACTTTACATCAGCACAATTTTGGGAACAACATTTTTTTTTGTTAGGAAGTTATAAGGGTTAAAAGTTGACCAGCGATTTCTCATTTTTACAGCAAAATTTACAAAACCATTTTTTTTAGGGACCACCTCACATTTGAAGTCACTTTGAGGGGTCTATATGGCAGAAAATACCCAAAAGTGACACCATTCTAAAAACTTCACCCCTCAAGCTACTCAAAACTACATTCAAGAAGATTATTAACCCTTCAGGTGCTTCACAGGAACTAAAGCAACGTGGAAGGAAAAAATGGACATTTTAATTTTTCCAACAAAAATTTTTTTTAGCATCAATTTTTTCATTTTTACATGGGCATCAGGATAAAATGGATCCTAAAATTTGTTGGGCAATTTCTCCTGAGTACACAGATACCTCATATGTGGTCATAAACCACTGTATGGGCGCACTGCAGGGCTCAGAAGGGAAGGAGCGCCATTTGACTTTTTGAATGGAAAATATGCTGGAATATTTAGCGGTTGCCATGTCACATTTGGAGAGTCCCTGTGTGCCTAAACATTGGAGCTCCCCCACAAGTGACCCCATTTTGGAAACTAGACCCCCTAAGGAACTTATCTAGATGCATAGTGATCACTTTGAACCCCCAGGTGCTTCACAAATTGATCTGTAAAAAAAAGAAAGTACTTTTTTTTCACAAAAATTTTCTTTTAGCCTCAGTTTTTTTCATTTTCACATGGGCAACAGTATAAATTGGATCCTAAAATTTGTTGGGCAATTTCTCCTGAGTACACAGATACCTCATATGTGGTCATAAACCACTGTATGGGCGCACTGCAGGGCTCAGAAGGGAAGGAGCGCCATTTGACTTTTTGAATGGAAAATATGCTGGAATATTTAGCGGTTGCCATGTCACATTTGGAGAGTCCCTGTGTGCCTAAACATTGGAGCTCCCCCACAAGTGACCCCATTTTGGAAACTAGACCCCCTAAGGAACTTATCTAGATGCATAGTGATCACTTTGAACCCCCAGGTGCTTCACAAATTGATCTGTAAAAAAAAGAAAGTACTTTTTTTTCACAAAAATTTTCTTTTAGCCTCAGTTTTTTTCATTTTCACATGGGCAACAGTATAAATTGGATCCTAAAATTTGTTGGGCAATTTCTCCTGAGTACACAGATACCTCATATGTGGTCATAAACCACTGTTTGGGCGCACGGCAGGGCTCAGAAGGGAAGGAGCGCCATTTGACTTTTTGAATGGAAAATATGCTGGAATATTTAGCGCTTGCCATGTCGCATTTGGAGAGTCCCTGTGTGCCTAAACATTGGAGCTCCCCCACAAGTGACCCCATTTTGGAAACTAGACCCCTAAGGAACTTATCTAGATGCATAGTGAGCACTTTGAACCCCCAGGTGCTTCACAAATTGATCCGTAAAAAAAAGAAAGTACTTTTTTTTCAGAAAAATTTTCTTTTAGCCTCAGTTTTTTTCATTTTCACATGGGCAACAGTATAAATTGGATCCTAAAATTTGTTGGGCAATTTCTTCTGAGTACACAGATACCTCATATGTGGTCATAAACCACTGTTTGGACGCACGGCAGGGCTCAGAAGGGAAGGAGCGCCATTTGACTTTTTGAATGGAAAATATGCTGGAATATTTAGCGGTTGCCATGTCGCATTTGGAGAGTTCCTGTGTGCCTAAACATTGGAGCTCCCCCACAAGTGACCCCATTTTGGAAACTAGACGCCCTAAGGAACTTATCTAGATGCATAGTGAGCACTTTGAACCCCCAGGTGCTTCACAGAAGTTTATAACGCAGAGCCGTGAAAATAAAAAATCTTTTTTTTTTCTCAAAAAATGATTTTTTAGCCCACTATTTTTTATTTTCACAATGGTTACAGGAGAAATTGGACCCCAAAAGTTGTTGTCCAGTTTGTCCTGAATACGCTAGTACCCCATATGTGGGGGGGAACCACTGTTTGGGCACACGTCAGGGCTCGGAAGGGATGTAGTGACGCTTTGAAATGCCGACTTGATGGAATGGTCTGCGGGCATCTTGTTACGTTTGCAGAGCCCCTGATGTGCCTAAACAGTAGAAACTCCCCACAAGTGACCCCATTTTGGAAACTAGACCCCGCAAAGAACTTATCTAGATGTGTGGTGAGCACTTTGAACCCCCAAGGGCTACACAGAAGTTTATAACGCCCGAGCATGAAAATAAAAAAAATCATATTTTTTCCACAATCAGGATCTTTTAGTCCCCAATTTTTTTATTTTCCCAAGGGTAACATGAGAAATTAGACCCCAAAAGTTGTTGTCCAATTTGTCCTGAGTATGCTGATATCCCATATGTGGGAGAAAAGTACTGTATGGGCACACGTCGGGGCTCGGATGGGAAGTAGTGACGTTTTGAAATGCCCACTTGATGGAATGGTCTTTGGGCGTCATGTTACGTTTGCAGAGTCCCTGATGTGCCTAAACAGTAGAAACTCCCCACAAGTGACCCCATTTTGGAAACTAGATCCCCCAAGGAACTCCTATAGATGTGTGATAAGCACTTTGAATCTCCAAGTCCTTCACAGAAGTTTATAACGCAGAGCCGTGAAAATATAAAATCATTTTTTTCCACAAAAATAATTTTTAGTCCCCAATTTTTTTTCCCAATGTTAACAGGAGAAATTAGAACCCCCAAAGTTGTTGTGCAATTTTTCCCGAGTACGCTGATACCTCATATGTTGGGATAAACCACTGTTTGGGCATACGTCGGGGCTTGGAATAAAGGGAGCACTGTTTGACTTTTTGAACGCAAAATTTGCAGGAATCAATGGTGGCGCCATGTCGCGTATGGAGACCCCCTGATGTGCCTAAATAGTGGAAACCCCTCAATTCTAACTCCAACCCTAACCCCAACACACCCCTAACCCCAACCCTAACCCCTACACACACCTAACCCTAATACAAACCCTAATCATAACCCTAACCCCAACACACCCCTAACCCTAATCCCAACTCTAACCATAAACCTAACTACAATTCCAACCCTAAGCCTAATTCCAACCCTAACCCAAATTCCAACCCTAACCGTAATTCTAACCTTAACCCTAATGCTAACCCTAACCCTAGTTCTAACCCTAAGGCTGGGTTCATATTGCGTTTTACCAGCCCGTTCAACACGTAGCGTTGACCGGCTGGTAACGGTATAGCATAACGCGATCGCGTTATGCTATACCCGCTAGCGCAGATGAATCAGCAGATAATCAGCCGCGGATCCGCAGCAAAATCCGCCGCGGGTCAGCAGCAAAATCAGCCGCGGATCAGCAGCAAAATCCGCCGCGGGTCAGCAGCAAAATCAGCCGCGGATCAGCAGCAAAATCCGCCGCGGATCCGCAGTGAAATCCGCCGCGGATCAGCAGCGAAATCCGCCGCGGATCAGCAGCGAAATCCGCCGCGGATCAGCAGCGAAATCAGCCGCGGATCAGCAGCGAAATCAGCCGCGGATCAGCAGCGATATCCGCCGCGGATCAGCAGCGAAATCCGCCGCGGATCCGCAGCGGATCAGCAGCGATATCAGCCGCGGATCAGCAGCGAAATCCGCCGCGGATCAGCAGCGAAATCAGCCGCGGATCCGCAGCGAAATCCGCCGCGGATCAGCAGCGAAATCCGCCGCGGATCAGCAGCGAAATCCGGCGCGGATCAGCAGCGAAATCAGCCGCGGATCAGCAGCGATATCCGCCGCGGATCAGCAGCGAAATCCGCCACGGATCCGCAGCGGATCAGCAGCGATATCAGCCGCGGATCAGCAGCGAAATCCGCAGCGGATCAGCAGCGAAATCCGCCGCGGATCCGCAGCGAAATCTGCCGCGGATCAGCCGCGAAATCAGCCGCGGATCAGCAGCGATATCCGCCGCGGATCAGCAGCGAAATCAGCCACGGATCAGCAGCGATATCCGCCGCGGATCAGCAGCGAAATCCGCCACGGATCCGCAGCGGATCAGCAGCTAAATCAGCCGCGGATCCGCAGCGAAATCCGCCGCGGATCAGCAGCGAAATCAGCCGCGGATCCGCAGCGAAATCTGCCGCGGATCAGCAGCGAAATCAGCCGCGGATCAGCAGCGATATCCGCCGCGGATCAGCAGCGAAATCCGCCGCGTATCCGCAGCGGATCAGCAGCGAAATCAGCCGCAGATCAGCAGCAAAATCCGCCGCGGATCAGCAGCGAAATCCGCCGCGGATCCGCAGCGAAATCCGCCGCGGATCGGCAGCGAAATCCGCCGCGGATCGGCAGCGATATCCGCCACGGATCCGCAGCAAAATCAGCTGCGGATCAGCAGCAAAATCCACTAGGAAAATAAAAAAAAAATTCTTTATTTTATTATTTGTCCCTACCTATGACAGGGGGGGTTCATTTACTTTTTTTTTATTTTGATCACTGTGACAGTTTATCACAGTGATATCACGGGAGAGGTGAGTAGGGGACGTCGGAAGGTGAGGGGGGGATCGGAAGGTGAGGGGGGGTGATCGCAGGAGCAGGGGAGCAGACAGCGACGGCGGTGACCGATCGCTGCCATCTTTCGATGGCGGCGGCCGATCACCGCCGTGACATGGTGTGGGGGGGGTCTGATCGCGGTCTCCAGCCATGGCAGATGCTATTGCAGCATCGGCCATGGCTGGATTGTAATATTTCACCAGTTTCATTGGTGAAATATTACAAATCGCTCTGATTGGCTGTTTCACTTTTAACAGCCAATCAGAGCGATCGTGGCCACGTGGGGGTTAAGCCAACCCCCCTGTGATGATGCAGTAAGGGTCCTGTTACTGTGGGTCGGGTGACCTTTCAGTGACCCCGGTCCCCCGACCCGCAGGAACATGATTTATAGCATGACGCCAACGTCGGCGTCATGGGTCGGGATGGCACAGGTTTTCATGACGCCGACGTCGGCGTCATGGGTCGGGAAGGGGTTAATGTTCATTCTGTGAAGCTATACAGCTCTGGCAAAAATTAAGAGACCACTTTCAAATATCCAGTTTGTCTGATTTTTCTCTTTATAGGTATATTTTTGAGTAAAATGTAAATTTGTTCTTTTAGTCTATAAACTTCTGACAAGTCTCTGAATTTCCAAGAAAAAAATGTAGTATTTTTTTTTTCTGACAAAGAAAAATTGACAAAATTTAAAAAAAGCAAACAGTGTTTTGAGACCTCAAATAATGCAAAGAAAAAAAGTTCATAATCATTTAGAAACAACAATACTAATGTTTTAACTCCGTTCTGAAATCAATATTTTGTGGAATAACCGTGATTTTTTAAAACAGCTTTCATGCGTCTTGGCATGCTTGCCACCAGTGTTTCACACTGCTCTTGGCGCAAAAATTTAAGCAGTTCTTCTTTGTTTGATGGCTTTTGACTATCCATCTTTCTCTTGATCATATTCCAGAGGTTTTCAATGGGGTTCAGGGTCTGGAGAATGGGCTGCCCATGACTGGGTTTTGATGTGGTGGTCTCTTAATTTTTGCCAGAGCAGTATATTAATAAAACAAATGATGCAGAGAAACACTAGCAATAGATTTATTACTTCACAATTCTACCCTAATACATTTAAATTTGTAATACTCACCTGTCCACTTTACACCATCATGGAAGATTTAATTAGTAGAAAAAAATATTTTTTCTGCAGTCTACACTTTGGATACATTTTATGGTTAGAAGTGTAATATAGTCTGAACAAGACGGTATTTTAGAATTAAAAATATATGCAGTTACTGATATCTTTAATCCAAAAAGCAATAAAGAGTAATATTCATTGAGCAGTCACTATTTCACATTGTTATAAAGCAGGTGAAATAAGTATTGAACTCCTCACCAATTTTTTAATTAAATATATTTCTAAAGGTGGTATTGACATTAAATTCTCATTAGAATGCCACACAAGAAACTTGTGATTCATAAAACCAGTGAGCTGTCTCAAGACCTTTGCAACCTTATTGTTGCAAAACATACTGATAGCATTGGTTACAAAAGAACTTCTGAACTACTGAATGTTCCAGTGAGTACTGCTGCAATAATCCATTAGTTGAAAGATTTTACCTTAAACCGGCCATGACCAGGTTTTAGACAATTTCAGACAGAGTAGTGAAAAGAGTTATCCAAAAAATTGTCCAAGAGCCAAGAATTACCTGAGGAGAGCTACAGAAAGACTTGGAATCAGCAGATACTGTATAATTATTTAAAATAAATTTTAAGTAATGCACTTAATCTTCATGGCCTGTATGCACGGTCACCATGCAAGACTCCATTGCTGAACAAAAAGTATGTTCAAGAGCATTTAACGTTTGCTAAACAAGATTTAGACAAAATTGTGAAATACTGGTAAAATATAGTCTGGTCCGATGAAATCAAAATTTAACTCTTTGGATGCCATAATACACATCTGTTTGGAGATCAAAAGGCACATATCACCCCAAAATACCAACAGGGGAGTTTGAAAGTGGGAACATCACAATGTGGAGCTGTTTTTCAGCATACAGAACTTGCAAACTTCATATAATTGAAGGAAGGATGAATGAAGAAATGTGCCGAGACATTCTTAATAAAAATCTTGCATCTACCAGGATGATGAAGATAAAATGAGGGTTTACATTTCAGCAAGACAATGATTTCAAACGTACAGCCAAGGAAACTCTTAGCTGGTTTCAGATAAAAAAAAATAAAGCTTCTAGAATGACCAAAACAATCACGTGACCTGAATCCAATAGAAAATTTATGGAAGGAACTAAAGCTCAGAGTTCATAGAAGGAGCCTATTCGGGACCTTCACTACTAGAAGAGTGTTTGGACGAATGGGCCAAAATCACATCTGAGCAATGTGTGTGACTAGTTTCTCCATACAGGAGGCATATTGATGCTGTCATCACTAGCAAAGGCTTTTGTATGAAGTATTAAATATATATCAAAAAGCGAGTTCAATAATTTTTCCCCGTGTATTCTCTCATTCTTACACATAATTTATGGCAATCTGTGGTTTGATTTTTTTTGCCTGTGTGGATTGGATGGCTTGTTACCGACATGACTGGTGAGAATTTCATGTCAATAGCACCTTTAGATAGTTGGGTCCAGAAATTATTTGGACATTGACACAAGTTTTGGCATTTTAGCTGTTTGTCATAACATACTGAAGATAGTTATATCCTCAATATGGGCTTAAAGTGCCGACTCCCAGCTTTAATTTGAGGGTCTTCACTAAAGATGACCAAATATATTCGGAAACGATAGCCAAACATAAATTCGGTACGAATATGGTACATTCGGATTCATGATCGGTAACACAAACATTTTTCTTAAAATCTGAAAAAATTTGGTAAAAAATTGAATAATAGCTGGCAATTTATGTGCCGTGTTCAGTTAAATCACAGCGTGACATTAGACTAGATATATACACGTAGAATACATATATATGTATATATAAGAGGCTGGTAAAGTGTAATGGTTAAGTACACAGCCTACGACATGGGAGGCTGGTGTCCAAATCCTGACTCTGACCTGTGAAAATAAAAATAAATTATATACTAAGTCTCCTAACACTATAATACCACCTTAGGTGGATGTTCTAACTGTTAAAAGTGCACAACCACCAATGTGGGGGAGTCAGGGGTTCATATCCTGGCTCTGCCCTGTTGGAAATAATATACCAGTAGTGGTCCTTGGGCAAGACTACTAACACTATAGTGCCTACCTCAATAAAACCTGAGAGTGTCACGAACAAAGAGAGTCATGCCGGCTCGGACAAACCATACATGGACAAGGCAAGAGAACCTGGATCTGATGAAATGCTACTGTAACAGCAGACCAAATGAGAGAGAATATATGAAGCGTATGAGGAAACTCTTGATGGGTATGTTAAAAATTATTGGTTATGGATTTATTTTACACTCAATTCTGTACCATGCATATTGACTTTCAGCTGACATTACAGATGCTATTTCTGTATGGTAAAGTGTCATCCCCATATATAGAGACCATGTGATTTAAGGGACGTATATATAATGACTAACTAAGGGAGGGGCTCACGCTCTCTCCTTCACTCTCTTCAGACACAAGGGACATCTTACACTAAGGTGAATGGACAGCTGCTATGTAACCACGTGTTGCCTCCTCAGACGCTGCTGACAGACAGATGTAATTTACCATTCAGGACACCAAGGAAAGAAGTGTACAAGCTTTGGCTATGGACAAATGGACAATCTCTTCGTAACTATTTCACTCATTTTATGTTTTCCTAAATGATGTTTATTGATGGACAGTTCAATAAACCACTACAATTTTTTTATAAGAAACATTGTGACATTTTCCTCAGAGTATCGCATCTGATAACAAGTCCTGGTAAAAATATATGAAAATAAGAATTTTTAACATAATGGCGAGCTCAGTCAGTTCTGCTTCTGTGCTATTTTAAGTGGATTCTTTCCCTTGTACACGGGGGAGGTGAGGTTTGCTAAAGACACCTGTTGTCCAAGTCTCAAGAATTCCACTATTTCACGTCACAAGAATCAGACAGAATCTATAGATGAATGAGGACTAAGAGTTGCCAGATTGATTGATTAGTATCAGACGTACTACAGGTATCTGACGTGCTGATGACAAGAGGCCAGCGTTTTCCAAGAAAGGAACTACAAGCTGAGATATTTCAAGGTAAGAAACAATGGATGTAATTACTTCTTTTTCTAAGCAAAGTAGACTGAAATTTATGTCTGTAGATCAGTCTAATTTAGAAGTTTTATAGCTCAGCTTATATGCAGAATGTGAAATGGAAAATCTAAAGCTAGATTCTAAGCTGGTGTTCTTTAATAGAGAAAGAGAAATTGAAAAATATTTTACAGTTGGTTGACGTATTTCACAAGTTTGTGTCAGAGAAATCTAAAAATGACTGTAGAAATAGTGTCAAAGGAAAGTAGCGATGTTCTCAAGATTGACTGTAATGAGGAAATTGAGCAAGATGTGGGACATGTGTCTGTAATGGCTACTGAAGGTGA
>JARQOD010000003.1:17409125-17472501 GCA_033576555.1 Oophaga sylvatica
TTGCCGGTGATCAATTGTTCTGGTCTCAATCCTTGATTCCTCTTTCCTTTGTAGCCTGCTGTGTCGTGTCTGCATCTCCTGCTAACAGATAAGACATTTTCTTCTTTTTGTTTTTGTGCTTGATTTTTGCATTTTGTCCTGCACTTCTGTGGGGGCCTTCAGGGTCCCCTCCGGGGGCTTTTGCCCTCTCAGTTTAGTTCAGCCACTGATGTTTGTACATTTGCTTTTTCCAGTTTTTTCAGTGGCTGCTGTTTTGATTTTGTTACACCAGAGAACTAATTTAGGTGGTAGAGGTCGTGTGATCTCAGGTGTTTTTGAAATTAGTAGAGTTGGTGCTTTTCAGGGTTTTTTGGGATTGCAGTAAGTGCCCTTCCTATCCTTTTCTATTTAGGTAGTTTGGGCCCCAACGTTTGCTCATACTATTTTCTGTCTGTGTCAGTATTTCTTCTTGTCTAACCGCCATTACATGTTTGGGGGCTTTCTATGTTCTTTGGGGATCTGCTCCGGGGCAGATGGCTTTCTTCTTTCTATCTTTAGGTGTAGTTAGTTTCTCAGGCTGTGACGAGGCGTCTAGGACCAACGTAGGAACGCTCCACGGCTGCCTCTAGTTGTGGTGGTTAGTCAGGGTATTGCAATCTCATAGATTCCAACTGCTCTGGTGTATTGCCTTTTTACCTGCACTCCTCAGCTACCGAAACATAACACCCTGCCTTAAAAGGACTGGCTAACCTCTTTTCAGTGATTGCTCCATTAACACAGGTGTGGGTGTTGATGAGGACATGGCTGGAGATCAGTCTGTCATGATTAAGTAAGAATGACACCACTGGACACTTTAAAAGGAGGCTGGTGCTTGGCATCATTGTTTCTCTTCTGTTAACCATGGTTATCTCTAAAGAAACACGTGCAGTCATCATTGCAATGCACAAAAATGGCCTAACAGGGAAGAGTATCGCAGCTAGAAAGATTGCACCTCAGTCAACAATCTATCGCATCATCAAGAACTTCAAAGAGAGAGGTTCCATTGTTGCCAAAAAGGCTTCAGGGCACCCAAGAAAGACCAGCAAGCGCCAGGACCGTCTCTTAAAAGTGTTTCAGCTGCGGGATCGGGCTACCAGCAGTGCAGAGTTTGCTCAGGAATGGATGTGAGTGCATCTGCACGCACTGTGAGGTGGAGACTCTTGGAGCAAGGCCTGGTCTCAAGGAGGGCAGCAAAGAAGCCACTTCTCTCCAGAAAAAACATCATGGACAGACTGATATTCTGCAAAAGGTACAGGCAGTGGACTGCTAAGGACTGGGGTAAAGTTATTTTCTCTGATGAATCCCCTTTTCGATTGTTTGGGACATCAGGAAAACGCCTCATGCGGATAAGACAAGGTGAGCGCTACCACCAGTCTTGTCTCATGCCAACTGTTAAGCATCCTGAAACCATTCATGTGTGGGGTTGCTTCTCAGCCAAGGGAATCGGCTCTCTCACAGTCTTGCCTAAAAACACAGCCATGAATAAAGAATGGTACCAGAATGTCCTCCAAGAGCAACTTCTTCCAACCCTCCAAGAGCAGTTTGGCGATCAACAATGCCTTTTCCAGCATGATGGAGCACCTTGCCGTAAAGCAAAGGTAATAACTAAATGGCTCAGGGAACAAAACATAGAGATTTTGGGTCCATGGCCTGGAAACTCCCCAGATCTTAATCCCATTGAGAACTTGTGGTCAATCATCAAGAGACGGGTGGACAAACAAAAACCTAAAAATTCTGACAAAATGAAAGCATTGATTGTGAAAGAATGGACTGCTATCAGTCAGGATTTGGTCCAAAAGTTGATTGAGAGCATGCCAGGGAGAATTGCAGAGGTCCTGAAGAAGAAGGGTCAACACTGCAAATATTGACTTGCTGCATTAACTCATTCTAACTGTCAATATAAGCTTTTGTTACTCATATGTTTGCAATTATTATATTTCTGTCTGTGATAAAAAACATCTGTTAAACACACATAAAAACCAGAGGGCAGCAGATCATGTGAAAATATAATATTTGTGTCATTCTCAAAACTTTTGGCCATGACTGTACACTGGTGGACTGATTTACCTACTGTTAGGGTCTGCGGAACGCACCTAATAAATAATGTAGAGAGGTGCGTTCGCAGCCCGGGGTCCACCGTGCAGGCAGAGCCTGCTGCTAGTAAGATGGCATAAGATAGTGCGAACTCTGTTAATCCACAGAGCCGCTAGCGGGAATGCTGCAGCGCTATATGGCGATATAAGCGAACTCTGTTACACCACAGAGTCGCTGAGGTAAAGACGCAGAGATAGGTACTGTGTCCTGTTAACCCCACAGGGATACACAGATAACTGCTGTGCGGATAGCAGTCCGTGATCATGCAGACAGCAACGCAATCAAGCAATCTCCTGACCGGAGAAGCCGGTATTCTAGGGGCTTATTTCAGCCAAGCCCTAACCACGTGCACCCAAATCTCCTCATCGGAGGTGCCGGTATTCTAGGGGCTTATTTCAGCCGAGCCCTAACCACATGCGTGCATGATCACACTGGCGCAAAGCACATAATGCAAATGATCCTAGCGCACGGCCGTGCGGTAAGGACAGCCTTTTATAGCAGTCACGAGAAAAATTCCTTCCAGGAAGGACCAATGGGAAGCTGCTTCAGAACATCAACAGTCACAGGACCTTCCTGAAGGACCAATAGGAGTGGCAGCTGTGTCTGAGCATGTGACCCCTGATCTCCAATGGGAGATCTTGCCCTGGGCATGCTCAGATGAAGCAACAAAGGACTTAGATCCCAAATCTGCCTGCTCCAACACTGGTTGCAGCAGCAAGTCTCTGCACAGTACTGGGCCGGGCAAGACGCTGGGACCGACGTCTCTGCTGAGCAGGAACCACTGCGGCCGGAGACGGATGGGGGACCTCAGAGGGAACAGCACGAGATTCCCCCTGTGCAGGAGTGGGAACTCGAACACTAACATTACCCCCCTCCTAGGGCCCCCCCTTCTTTGGGCCTCGCTGCGCTCAAAGGCAGCGATGAGCTGCGGAGCATGAACATGCTCGGCAGGCTCCCAGGACCTATCCTCAGGCCCATAACCCCTCCAACCCACCAAATAAATTTTTTTCCCTCGTACCACCTTGCACCCAACAATGGCGTTCACCTCATGATCATCGGTAGATGAACCTGACGTCCCGGCAGATGACTTGGAAAACTGGAAAATGGCCACGGGTTTCAGGAGGGACACGTGAAAGGTGTCGGTGATACCAAGGCGAGGCAGAAGGGCTAGGTGGTAAACCACCGGGTTCACCTGCTCAAGAACTTTAAAGAGAACCAAAAAGCGAGGTGCCAACTTGGTTGACTCAACACGTAGCCTGATGTTTCGGGCAGAGAGCCACACTAGGTCACCCGGAGCAAATGTAAGAGCGGGGCGCCGATGGGCATCGGCCGAAGAACTCATCCTCTCTTTGGAGGCCTGAATGGCATCCTGGGTGCGGTCCCAAATGTCCTGTGCCTCCACAGCCCAGTCTGCCACCCTGGAGTCATCAGAAGACACGGGCATGGGCACCGGTACCCGCGGATGCTGACCGTAGTTTAAGAGGAATGGTGTCTGTCCGGTGGAGTCAGCCACAGCATTATTTAGAGCGAACTCAGCCCACAGTAGCAAGGATGCCCAGTCATCCTGCCTGGCTGAGACAAAATGTCTCAAGTATGTGACCAAGGTCTGGTTGGCTCTCTCTACCAACCCATTCGTCTCGGGATGATAAGCCGAAGAGAGATTTAACTCAGTGCTGAGTAGATGACACAGCTCTCTCCAGAAACAAGACGCAAATTGGGGACCTCGATCACTGACAATTTTGTCTGACATTCCGTGTAGCCGGAAAATGTGCCTGATAAATAATGCTGCTAAGGCCCGTGCGGAAGGTAACCGTGGTAACGGCACCAAGTGTAACATTTTGGAGAAGTGGTCGGTTATCACCCAGATGATGGTGCAGCCCCGAGACTTGGGTAAGCCCACCACAAAATCCATCCCAACCATCTCCCAGGGCCTGTCTGCCACCGGTAAAGGGAAAAGTAACCCAGCTGGCCGTTGTCGAGGGGACTTATTCTTGGCGCAGGAGACGCTGTCACGCTGTCTAATGATATGTATACAATGTCAGTAAACTATTAATACAGGAACAACACTCTATACAACAACTAGTATAGCAACATCAGCATGTAAGTATAGAATAGATTTACCTGACACGATATCTGCTGAACTCAGGGTTAATCTTGAGGACTTGATGAGCTGAAACAGGAAAGAGGTGGACCGGGATCTAACCTGACCCTAAACTGGGGTCCTAACTAATCCCTCACCTTGGAGGTACTGATAATGGTTCAGAGGTCCAAGTCTCCAACCTAACCCTGTCTCCTATCAGACCCTGAACCCTGTAATCAGTCCTAAGAAGGATCCTGACTACCACCAAAGGGATATGGGCTGATCTCAGCTAAATACACAGATTAGACATATAAGACAGACAGGATAACACACGCTTGCATACACACTCAAACACCAAAGGAACATAAATGGTCTGGGAAATAAACTCTAACCAAGTTGAGCTTAGAACAACTAAGGAGCTCACAACTAAAGTCTATACAGATTCATTCCTATCTGTGGTCTGCATGAAGGTTTCACTGGCAACTCCCCAAGCAGACAGCCAGGAATTTAAAGGAAACCAATCAACAAATAATCAATTGCAGCCCGGGAGAAACTGCACCCAGTCCCAGCACCGAGCACAGACAGAATTAACTCCCTAGCTGCCAAACACAAAGAAACAGCTGCTCAGCTGTGAGAAGTCAAAATGTGCAACCGCGACGATCTTTGTGGCAATGCACACATGACAGTACCCCCCCTTCTACGAGGGGCCTCCGGACCCTCAGGGCCAGGCCTGCCCGGGTGAGTTCTGTGGAAGGTCCGAACCAAACGATCTGCGTTAACATCAGATGCAGGGACCCACGTCCTCTCCTCCGGACCATACCCCTTCCAATGCACCAAGTACTGAAGGGACCGGTGATTCAGACGTGAGTCAATGATCTTTGATACTTGAAATTCCAAGTTACCATTGACCAACACAGGAGGAGGAGGTAGAGGTGACGGTATGACTGGTGCCACATACCTTTTAAGTAATGACTTGTGGAACACATTATGAATTTTAAACGTAGGAGGGAGGTCCAGACGAAATGCCACAGGATTAATTATGGAACTGATCCTGTACGGCCCGATGAATCTGGGACCCAGTTTCCAGGAGGGCACTTTAAGTTTTATATTCCTGGTAGACAACCATACCAGATCGTTCACATTCAGATCTGGACCAGAAACTCTCCTCCTATCAGCCATACGTTTGTAACGGTTCCCCATCGCACTCAGATTATTCAATACACCTCTCCACACAGAAGCAAGTGACGACGAGAAACGCTCCTCCTCAGGAACCCCAGAAGGGCCCCCCCCATTGAAAGTACAAAACTGGGGATGGAAACCATATGCCCCAAAAAACGGGGACTTACCAGTGGACTCGCTCCGCCTGTTGTTAAGAGCGAACTCTGCCAGAGGCAAGAAAGAAGACCAGTCCTCTTGGTTCTCTGAGACAAAACACCGGAGATATGTCTCTAAGCTCTGATTCAGACGCTCTGTCTGACCATTGGTCTGCGGATGAAAAGCCGAGGAAAATGATAATTGCATCCCCCGACGTAAACAAAATGCCCTCCAAAATTTGGACACAAACTGAGACCCCCTATCTGACACCACATCAGAAGGCAACCCATGAAGTCTAACGATCTCCCTAATGAACACCTGCGCCAGAGTTTTAGCATTAGGGAGTGCAGGAAGAGCAACGAAATGTGCCATCTTACTGAACCTGTCAACAACCACCAGTATGACAGTATTCCCTGACGACGGAGGAAGGTCCGTAATGAAGTCCATAGATAAATGAGTCCATGGACGCTCCGGAAGTTTCAAGGGTAAAAGGGTCCCAGACGGACGGGTATGAGGGGTTTTAGAGCGAGCACACACCCCACATGACGCGACAAAAGTTATAACATCTTTGTTAGCATTAGGCCACCAAAACCGGCGAGAAAGGAGATCTAAAGTAGCCTTACTCCCTGGATGTCCTGCTAGAGCAGAATTATGATGTGCCTCAATAACCTTTTGTCTTAACAGATTTGGGACAAACAGTCTCCCTGGAGGTCCTGCAGGGGCGTCCCCCTGAGCCTCTAACACCTCCTCCTCAAGCTCAGAAAATACAGCCGACACTACCACCCCCTCCTGAAGGATAGGACTCGGGTCATCCGTTTTCCCGGCCCCTGGGAAACAGCGAGACAAGGCATCAGCCTTTACATTCTTAGACCCCGGGCGATAAGTGACGACAAAATTAAACCTGGTAAAAAACAACGACCATCGAGCTTGTCTGGAATTCAGACGCTTAGCGGATTCCAAATACAACAGGTTCTTGTGATCAGTAATAACGGTAACCGGGTGGACTGCCCCCTCCAAAAAGTGACGCCATTCTTCAAAAGCTAACTTAATGGCCAAAAGTTCCCTATTGCCGATATCATAATTCCTTTCGGCGGACGACAATTTCTTAGAAAAGAAAGCGCACGGATGCCATTTACCAGGGGACGGACCCTGGGACAATATAGCACCCACCCCTACGTCAGACGCATCCACCTCCACAATGAACGGCTGAGATGCATCTGGTTGGATGAGAACGGGTGCCGAAGCAAAACATTTCTTCAAAGAGGAAAAGGCTTGGCAAGCTTTGTCCGACCATTTAGAAAAATCCGTCCCTTTTCTTGTCATGTCAGTGAGAGGTTTGACGACAGATGAGAAATTACAAATAAATTTCCGGTAGTAGTTAGCAAACCCCAAAAAACGCTGCAGAGCCTTAAGATCCCCTGGCTGATCCCATTCAAGCACTGCTCTCACCTTTTCAGGGTCCATACGGAAACCGGAGGCTGACACCAAAAAACCCAAAAACTGAAGTTCCTGTACGGCAAATACACACTTCTCCAGTTTGGCGTATAGTTTATTGTCTCGCAAGATCTGCAACACCTGTCTCACATGCTCCTGATGAGACACAAGATCTGGCGAGTAAATTAAAATGTCGTCCAAATATACAACCACAAACA
Source organism: Oophaga sylvatica (assembly GCA_033576555.1). Taxonomy (NCBI): domain Eukaryota; kingdom Metazoa; phylum Chordata; class Amphibia; order Anura; family Dendrobatidae; genus Oophaga; species Oophaga sylvatica. The sequence continues at coordinate 17,416,284 of JARQOD010000003.1, forward strand.
GCCCCACAAGGTGATGAAAAATGTCATTAACAAAATGTTGGAATACTGCTGGTGCAGTAGTCAGACCAAAAGGCATGACTAGGTTCTCATAATGTCCCTCCGGCGTGTTAGACGCCGTTTTCCACTCATCCCCCTCTTTTATCCTAATCAAATTATACGCCCCCTTGAGATCCAATTTAGAGAACCATTTGGCGCCAACAATTTGATTGAAGAGATCAGGAATAAGAGGGAGTGGATACGGATCTCGAACAGTAATCCGATTAAGTTCGCGGAAATCCAAGCAAGGGCGTAGGCCTCCATCTTTCTTCTTCACAAAGAAGAACCCCGTGGCTACTGGGGAAGATGAAGGTCTAATATGCCCTTTGGCCAGACTTTCAGAAATATAATCTTTCATAGCCTGCCTCTCAGGACCAGAAAGATTATACAACCTAGCTTTAGGCAACTTAGCATCAGGAAGGAGATTAATAGAGCAGTCATACACACGATGAGGAGGCAACTCCTGACACCCCTCCTCAGAGAAAACATCCCCAAAATCCTCCAAAAAAGGAGGCAATGTACTAGGCACGACCGCACTGATGACTGTGTTCATGCAGTTGCTTTTGCAAAACTCACCCCATTGGCTTATTTCTCTGGACTGCCAATTAATCACAGGGTTATGTTTAACCAACCAAGGAAGTCCCGACACAATGGGAGTAGGTAGACCCTCCAACACATAACAAGATAATTGTTCCCTATGTATTGCCCCTACCCGAAGGTCAATGTTATGAACCTCATGAACAAAGCTACCTTGGCCGAGAGGCCTGGCGTCAATGGAGAATATAGGGATCGGTTTGACCAATACACTCAGATGCATACCTTGAGCCTGAGCAAACTGAGCGTCAACCAGGTTAGCCCCGGAACCACTATCAAGAAGAACAGACAATCTCTCCACTCTCGTACCAACTACCACCTCCACTGGTACAAGGAACTGAGAAGAACTGGCGGATGAAATACATACTCCCAGGTTGTCGTCCACCACACAACCTGGGATTAACAGTTTTCCGGCGACTTTTGGCTCAACAAGGCACGGGATGGACATTCTCCAACAAAATGTCCCTCTTTCCCGCAGAAAAAACATCTTCTAGTCCTGCGGCGTACCGCCAATCCCCTCCTACGAAATGATGTCCCTCCCAACTGCATAGGCTCATCCGAACAGACAAGGGGAACCTCAACATAAGGGACTTTAGTGGTAGGTGGAGAAACAACAGGGAGTGGGGTTACCTCACCCCTCTCCCGAAGCCGTCTATCAGTACGGATAGCTAAGGCCATAGCAGCCTCCAGTGAATGAGGAGACTCATACTGAGCCAAAACGTCTTTTAATTTATCAGAAAGCCCATGACAAAACTGGCTCCTAAGAGCTGGGTCATTCCACTGAGTATCTGTGGCCCATCTACGAAACTCAGAAGCAAATTCCTCTGCCGGACGATCTCCCTGCTGTATCTTACGTAATTTTGTCTCAGCAAGAGAGACCCGATCTGGGTCATCATATACCAATCCCAGGGCAGTAAAAAATTGATCTACAGACTGTAGAGCCGGGGATCCCGGAGGAAGGGAAAATGCCCAGGATTGAGGGTCCCCTTGCAGAAGTGAGATAACAATTCCCACTCTCTGCTCATCACTCCCTGATGATCGAGGCCGAAGCCGAAAATACAATTTACATGCCTCCCGGAAGGTGAAAAATTTGTCTCGCCCACCAGTGAACCTGTCCGGGAGAGCTACTTTAGGTTCAACTCTGGTTTGCTCCAGGGGAGACAAAACTTTGGACTTAATGTCCGTCAGCTCCATGGATAATCCCTGCAACTGCAGAGCCAGCTGGGCTACTGGATCCATGGTAACTGGAGATAATTTTTATGGCCAGTGAAAATGTCACGCTGTCTAATGATATGTATACAATGTCAGTAAACTATTAATACAGGAACAACACTCTATACAACAACTAGTATAGCAACATCAGCATGTAAGTATAGAATAGATTTACCTGACATGATATCTGCTGAACTCAGGGTTAATCTTGAGGACTTGATGAGCTGAAACAGGAAAGAGGTGGACCGGGATCTAACCTGACCCTAAACTGGGGTCCTAACTAATCCCTCACCTTGGAGGTACTGATAATGGTTCAGAGGTCCAAGTCTCCAACCTAACCCTGTCTCCTATCAGACCCTGAACCCTGTAATCAGTCCTAAGAAGGATCCTGACTACCACCAAAGGGATATGGGCTGATCTCAGCTAAATACACAGATTAGACATATAAGACAGACAGGATAACACACGCTTGCATACACACTCAAACACCAAAGGAACATAAATGGTCTGGGAAATAAACTCTAACCAAGTTGAGCTTAGAACAACTAAGGAGCTCACAACTAAAGTCTATACAGATTCATTCCTATCTGTGGTCTGCATGAAGGTTTCACTGGCAACTCCCCAAGCAGACAGCCAGGAATTTAAAGGAAACCAATCAACAAATAATCAATTGCAGCCGGGAGAAACTGCACCCAGTCCCAGCACCGAGCACAGACAGAATTAACTCCCTAGCTGCCAAACACAAAGAAACAGCAGCTCAGCTGTGAGAAGTCAAAATGTGCAACCGCGACGATCTTCGTGGCAATGCACACATGACAGACGCACGCCTGAACGTATTCCCTGACGTCATGGACAATATGTGGCCACCAGTATGTCCTCGCCAGCAACTCAGATGTCCTCGTTGCCCCAAAATGTCCACCCACCCTGGACGAATGTGCCCAAGAGAGTACCTCCGGTCGCAAATTGATGGGCACAAAAGTCTTGCCTGGAGGCACAGACTCAAGCGAAACCAGGGCCACAGTTCTTAGGCTCTCTGTGGGGACAATCAGCCGAGGCTCCTCCTCCACCTCCTCAGAGGACACCACGGAGCGAGACAGAGCGTCGGCATGAATGTTCTTCTCCCCAGAGAGAAAATGGAGGGTGAAATGGAACCGGGAGAAGAACAGGGACCATCTGGCCTGACGGGAATTTAGCCGCTGGGCGGTCTGTAAATAGACCAAATTTTTGTGGTCAGTGAACACTTGAAAGGGAAAGCGAGCCCCCTCCAGTAGATGTCTCCACTCGGAAAAGGCCAACTTCATGGCTAGCAACTCCCTATCCCCAATGGAATAATTCCTCTCCGCTGGTGTGAAGGTCTTGGAGAGGAAGAAGTAAGGATGTTTATGACCTTGAGCATCCTTTTGAAAAAGGACTGCTCCAGCACCAACGGACGAGGCATCTACCTCCAATATGAAAGGCTTATCAACCTCGGGACGATGTAGGATAGGAGCGCTAGCAAAATGGGACTTGATTGAAGTAAAGGCCTTGGAGACCTCCTCTGACCACAATTTGGGATTGGCTCCCTTCTTGGTGAGGGCTACCAAGGGAGCAACCAAAGTAGAGAAGTGGGGAATGAATTGGCGATAGTAATTAATGAACCCCATAAAGCGCTGCACCGCTTTAAGAGAGTGAGGTTCTTGCCAATCCATTACAGCCTGTAGTTTGGCAGGATCCATAGCCAATCCCTGAGTGGAGATGATATAGCCCAGGAATGGCAGAGACTCCTGCTCACACACTTCTCCAACTTCGCATATAGAGAATTTGCCCACAAGAGGTTGAAGACCCTGCAGACATCTCTCCGGTGGGTGTCCATATCTGGAGAAAAGATGAGAATGTCATCCAGATAGACTACCACAGAGGTGTCAAGCATATCCCGGAAGATGTAATTTACGAAATCTTGGAAGACGGCTGGAGCATTACAGAGCCTGAAGGGCATCACAAGATATTCGTAATGTCCATCTCTGGTATTAAACGCCGTCTTCCATTCGTCTCCCTCACGGATGCGGATCAGGTTATAGGCACCACGAAGATCCAGCTTAGTAAATACCCTTGCTCCCGGAGCCTATCAAAGAGCTCAGATATTAGGGGCAAAGGGTATTTGTTCTTAATGGTAATGGCGTTAAGACCCCTGTAAGGAAAAGGTTGTCGCCATTTTGTATAGGGCCTGTACCAGCCTCCATTTTGTCAGTTCACACAGCCACAGACTTTTAGCTACACAGGGCCTATTAGCATATTCAGTACGGCCAGCTTTGATGTCCACTATGAATCAATAGGCCTTTACATGCTAATTGGTTTAGGCCAGGGTCTGAATAATATGGTCAGTCGTATGGTAATTAGCTCAAGCCATTGTTTCCTGCTCCATATGAATTGCAGGCCAGTTAATATGCGGGCTTCAAAGCAAATGGGGAAGGGCCTAGCAGGTTTGGAAGCTGTAGCCAAGAAGAGACTGGTCTCTCATTCCATTTTCACACACAGAAGCATCAGGGACAGACTTGCCAAATGGAGCTGCAGCACATGCATTGGGGGCTGTCCAGCAACTGAAGACTCACCTGGGGAACGCAGAGCTCCATGCCTCCTCATGACCATATAACCCGGTAATATTGATCTATAGCTAATACCTTTAAGCCTTGTACATTATTGTTGTATTTTTACTCTGACTGCCATTCCATTGTAGTTACGTTGTATAGCTTTACTGTATATTTCTGTAATTATCTAGTGCGCCCTTAAGGCAAATTAAACCATAAAATGAATCTTGGGCTGATGCTTTTACTCTGATCACGAATCTTAGAATACCCAGTGGGTAGCAGGACACCTTCCCCGGCGGCCATTTGCTCTAGGTGCAGTTCTCTTACTGACCTGAGAGACAAAGGGGGGCGCCGGAGAGCTGTACCTGTGGAGTTACGTCCCATTGGTGACGTGGGAGGAAAGGGATCGTCCGTCACATTTGGTAGCGGCGGTGGTATCAGAAGCTGTGATACCCAGGCTACCGTGTGGCGGCCGGCTGAGTTCCTCACAAATTGGTGGCAGCGGTGGGATCAGAGTAATAGTGTGCGTGGGACCCCTACTCCCAGACACTAGAGACTACCAGCAGTACTTTCACTGCTGGGGTCTTAAGGTTAGACCTGCACTAGACGGTCAGAGTGTAAATATAACAAGTTGTGTGCAAGGTCAGGGTTGCAGCTGTGTTTCAGTAACCAAGGGTTCCCAAGATGGCGGAAGGCACCAGGAGTAGGGCAAAGGGGGAGGCCAATGCTGTGGCCTATGAGGGGTTCGATACCGATGAGGGGGAGCTCAGCCAGGGCTCCCCAAGGAGCCCGACCCCCGTGCTCAGTCTCACAGTGGACTGCCCACCCCCTGCCCGTCCCAGCCTGTCCAGATCGGAGACCCTCTTCCAAGCGGCTATGGCGCAGCTCGAGGCTGGTAATGACGCCGCCTATGAAAGACTCCTGGTGGCGGCAGAGACAGCAGCAGAGCGTGAGCAAGCAGCGGCAGAGAAAGCAGCAGAGCGTGAGCAAGCAGCGGCAGAGAGAGCTGCGGAGCGTGAGCAAGCAGCGGCAGAGAGAGCAGCGGAGCGGGAGCATACAGAACGCCGTGAAGCTGCGGAGCACCGGCACCGACTGGAGATGGCTCAGCACGGGCCCCCACTGGACGCACCAGGCCCCCTGGAGACAAGGGCTTCCAAGGTCCGGGCGGAGGACCTTCCCTTGCTTGAAAAGGATGGAGACCTGGATTCCTTTCTGCTTGCTTTTGAGAGGACATGCCTCCAACATCATCTGGCCCCGGATCAGTGGGCAAGGTACCTGACCCCCCGTTTGAGGGGTAAGTCCCTGGAAGTTTTGGGGGACTTACCTGCCGGGGAGGAGCAGGACTACAACAGCATCAACCGGGCCCTGATCCAGCACTACAACCTCACCCCGGAGTCGTACCGCAGGAAGTTCAGGAGCCTGCAGCGGGGTTCAAAGGACACCTGACCGACCACATGCGGGCCCTGCTGAGAGCTGCGGAGCACTGGACCTCGGGTCTAGAGCTCACTACCCGCCAGGAGGTCCAAGAACTGTTTGTCGTGGAGCAATTTTTGTGGAACTGCCCAGAGGACCTCCAGCAGTTCCTCCGTGACCAGAAACCAAAGGGGGCTTCTGCTACAGCTGCCCTGGCAGATGAGTATGCCAACAACAGGGCGCCGGAGCCAAAGAAGCCTGCCAGCAGCACCTGGAGAGGGGGTAAGCCCAATCCTGCCCCAGCCCCATATCCAGCCCCCAGAGTGCAAGGGGTGTACCCCCGGCTGCCCTCTCCAGGCCAGGAACAGAACCCAGACGTTGCCATAATTGCAATCAGCCAGGACACTTTAAGGCTGCATGTCCCCAGCGCCAGAAGGCCCCATCCCTGTCCCAGAAACCGTCCACTGTTTTGTGTGTGGGAGGGGGTGGTGGGAGGTCCCTAGACAATTACCAACCCGTCACCATCGGCCGCTCAGCGGTCATGGGACTGCGGGACACAGGCGCTGAACGAACCCTGGTACGCCCTGAGGTGGTGTCCCCTCAAGACTTGGTACCTGGGAAAACCCTTTCTGTCTCCGGAATTAGAGGCGTTGAACCGGCGCTGCCCGTTGCCAAGGTGTATTTGGATTGGGGTGCCGGGAGGGGGATGCGGGAGGTGGGAAGTAACGCCGAATATTCCTGCAAATGTGTTGCTTGGGACCGATTTGGGGCGGCTAGTGTCCCAGTATGTGGCCACTGAACCCCCAAGTCCGGCTCCCCAAGAATGTCATGACTCTACTGTGAATGCTAATGTTAATGTATTGAATGTGCCTCCAACAGTGGAGGAGGGAGTGAAACCTGATGGTAAGCCATGCACTGACACTACACACACAGGGCTCACAGTGAGGACAGGTGAGGAGGCTGTAGGGGAGAGCTCAGAGGTGGAGGGAGGGGCTGCTATGGGCAGTGTAGGGCCCCTAAGTGAATCCAGCCTGCTGAGTCTAGGGCCCCTGCAGGAAGAGGAACAGGCCATGGGGGGAGGGGGTGTCCCGGGAGAGGAGCCACCAGGTAGGACCCCAGGTCAGGAGTTCCCCACATCCGGGATGTCAGGAAGTCAGGGAAGTCTGCCTGACCCGGCGACTTGGTCAGAGGAGGAGGGAAAGCAGGCGCTACCCGTGGTCTCAGCGGTCGTGGCCGCTGTTACCAGAAGTGGGAGCGCTGAAGCCCAAGGAGCCTCGCGGAGGTCCGACGGTTTCCCCCTCTCTGACCAAGTGGCTGCCGAGTCAGACAGTAGCCAGGAGACAGATCCCGGGGAACTGACAGAGGACAGGGCAGTTTCATCAATTCTTGCCATATCTAGTCCGGGATTTCAGGCAGCGTTGGAAGCTGACCCTAGCCTGAAGACTCTCAAGGAACAGGCAGCACAGCCTCCCCTGGAGTCCGACCGCGAGCGAGTGGTCTGGGACCAGGGACGGCTGTACCGGGTAACGGTCCAGCAGGGTTCACCGGAGGCGTGGCCCAGGGACCGACAGTTAGTGGTACCCCATCCGTTCAGGGCGGAATTGTTGCGGATCGCACACGAGATTCCAATGGCCGGACACTTAGGGATCACTAAAACCAGGGCCAGGCTAGCTCAGCATTTCTACTGGCCTGGAATGAGGACCGAGGTGATAGCCTACTGCCGTTCGTGTGACACCTGTCAGAGGGTGGGGAAGGCGGGGCCGCGCCCCAAAGCCCCACTGGTAACTCTGCCCATCATCAAAGAGCCTTTCTCGAGGGTGGCTGTGGATCTCATTGGACCTCTGTCCACTCCCAGCCGCTCCGGGAAATGCTTCATACTAACGGTAGTGGACTATGCCACCCGGTACCCGGAGGCGGTAGCTTTGTCGTCCATTCGGGCCGACAAAGTGGCCACTGCCTTACTGGAGATTTTCTCCAGAGTGGGGTTTCCCAAGGAAATGCTCACCGACCGAGGGACCCAGTTCATGTCGCAGCTGATGGAGTCTCTCTGTAAGCAGGTACAGGTGCAATATCTGGTGGCCAGCCCGTATCACCCACAGACCAATGGCTTGTGTGAGCGGTTCAATGGCACCTTAAAGCAGATGCTGAAGATGTTGGTCGACTCCCACGGGAGAGACTGGGAGCGGTATCTCCCACACCTGCTGTTTGCCTACCGGGAGGTTCCACAGGCCTCAACGGGGTTCTCCCCCTTTGAGCTCCTGTACGGGCGACGTGTACGGGGGCCCCTTGCTCTGGTGAAGGAAGCATGGGAAGGGGATTTAGCCACCCCTGGAGTGTCGGTCATTGAGTATGTCGTGCGCTTCCGGGACCGAATGATGGCCTTGACACGGCTGGTGCATGACAATATGGCCCAAGCTCAGGCTGACCAGAAGCGATGGTACGACCAGAATGCTTGTGAGCGGACCTACCAGGTGGGTCAAAAGGTGTGGGTACTGGTCCCCGTACCCCAAAACAAGCTTCAGGCGGCCTGGGAGGGTCCATACCTCGTGCACGAGCAGCTCAACGCCGTCACCTACCTGGTCACCCTGGACCACGCCCGTGGAAGGAGGAAGGCCTTCCATGTGAACATGATGAAGGCCCATCATGAGCGGGAGGCTTATGCTCGCCCAGTGTGCAACCTTCCAGAGGAAGGAGAGGACAGAGAGTCAGAAATCCTCGTGGATCTGCCACCCTAGCCAAAGAGAGGGTGCGGTAGGGCGCACGGGGGAACACAGGAATGTGATACCCCCTAGCGCCCTCAAAAGCAGGGAGGTGTAAGGAAAAGGTTGTCGCCATTTTGTATAGGGCCTGTACCAGCCTCCATTTTGTCAGTTCACACAGCCACAGACTTTTAGCTACACAGGGCCTATTAGCATATTCAGTACGGCCAGCTTTGATGTCCACTATGAATCAATAGGCCTTTACATGCTAATTGGTTTAGGCCAGGGTCTGAATAATATGGTCAGTCGTATGGTAATTAGCTCAAGCCATTGTTTCCTGCTCCATATGAATTGCAGGCCAGTTAATATGCGGGCTTCAAAGCAAATGGGGAAGGGCCTAGCAGGTTTGGAAGCTGTAGCCAAGAAGAGACTGGTCTCTCATTCCATTTTCACACACAGAAGCATCAGGGACAGACTTGCCAAATGGAGCTGCAGCACATGCATTGGGGGCTGTCCAGCAACTGAAGACTCACCTGGGGAACGCAGAGCTCCATGCCTCCTAATGACCATATAACCCGGTAATATTGATCTATAGCTAATACCTTTAAGCCTTGTACATTATTGTTGTATTTTTACTCTGACTGCCATTCCATTGTAGTTACGTTGTATAGCTTTACTGTATATTTCTGTAATTATCTAGTGCGCCCTTAAGGCAAATTAAACCATAAAATTAATCTTGGGCTGATGCTTTTACTCTGATCACGAATCTTAGAATACCCAGTGGGTAGCAGGACACCTTCCCCGGCGGCCATTTGCTCTAGGTGCAGTTCTCTTACTGACCTGAGAGACAAAGGGGGGCGCCGGAGAGCTGTACCTGTGGAGTTACGTCCCATTGGTGACGTGGGAGGAAAGGGATCGTCCGTCACATTTGGTAGCGGCGGTGGTATCAGAAGCTGTGATACCCGGGCTACCGTGTGGCGGCCGGCTGAGTTCCTCACAACCCCTATAGTCTATACACGGTCGTAATTCTCCATTCTTCTTCTGCACGAAGAAAAATCCTGCCCCTGCTGGTGACACTGACTTCCTAATAAACCCTCTTGCCAGATTTTCCTGGATGTATTGTGACATGACCTCCGTCTCAGGAAGAGTGAGAGGATACACTCTTCCCCCAGGAGGCTCGGTTCCAGGCAAAAGGTCTATAGGACAGTTATAGGGGCGATGAGGTGGAAGAGTCTCCGCTGCCTTTTTGGAGAACACGTCCGCGTATGACCGATAAACCTTGGGGAGAGATGCAAGGTCTATGGGTATCTCCGTGGTGGAAACCTGAACATCCTCTCTGAGACATCTGTCTCTGCAATGATCACCCCAACCCAGTATTCTCCCAGATGACCATTCAATATGTGGAGAGTGGTAGCGAAGCCAGGGTAATCCCAACAAAACCTCATCTATTCCCTCAGGAAGAACAGAGGAAGAGAGACAGTCTGGTGGGTGATTTGTGAGGGCAGGATTGCTCCATTCAATACTCTCACCGATACTGGCTCGGCGAGCGTTACCAGCGGTATGGAATGGCGATAGGCAAAGGAGGAGGACATAAAATTCCCCTCTACCCCAGAGTCCACACAAAGCTTGGCGGGAAGAGTGGATGAACATAGAGAGATTAACCCTTTAAGGAGCACTTTCGGAGCAAAATCCCTCGCATCTAATGACCCTGCACCCATGGTCACGGAACATGACCGTTTACTCATTCGCTGGGGACATCGGTTGGCATAATGTCCTGGCTGCTGACACACTCTACAGACCATGGATACTCGAGTGGTCCGAGACTTAGATCCCACTCGAGTAGTCTCCACGGTCTCTTGGGAGTCGGATGCCCGAACGGGAAATTCAAGAGGTTTGGCAAAGGTGGGTGCCAGCTGAAACCTGTGCCTACACTGGGTCCGCTCTAACCTCCGCTTGTGAAAACGGAGGTCGATGCGGGTAGATAAAGAAATGAGTTTCTCCAGTGTGGCAGGAATCTCCCTGGTGGCCAAAGTGTCCTTTACATGGTCTGCCAGTCCTCTCCAGAACACTGGAATAAGAACTTTATCTGGCCACTCTGATTCAGAGGCCAAAGTCCGAAATTGGACTGAGAACTGGCTGACCATGGACAAGCCCTGTGACATTGCCAGCAGTTGGAGTGCCGTATCGTGTGTGACCTGAGGTCCTAAAAAGACCTTTTTCAGAGCTTCCAAAAAATGAGGAGCACTCTGCACCACATGATCGTCGCGCTCCCGCAGCGGCGTTGCCCGCTCCAATGCTCTGCCCGACAGAAGAGACACAATAAAAGCCACTTGGGCCCGTTCCGTGGGGAAACGTGTTGCCAGAAGCTCAACTTGTATAGAGCATTGACCCACGAATCCCCGACAATGTTTACTATCACCAGTAAACTTGTCTGGAAGTGGGAGGTGGGATAATGTCGGAGCAGAGGTAGTGGTGGACAAACTGGCTGCAGCTATGCTAGCAGCCTGAACAGCGACTGCGGTAACATCCACAGCTGAGGTTGTGCGCTCAAGGACCGCCAACCTACCCTCCAGCTGCTGGATGTACTGCTGTAGACGCTGGTCGTCCGCCATGTTACTAGCCAGACCCTGGCGCTAGGATTATGTTAGGGTCTGTGGAACGCACCTAATAAATAATGTAGAGAGGTGCGTTCGCAGCCCGGGGTCCACCGTGCAGGCAGAGCCTGCTGCTAGTAAGATGGCATAAGTAGCGAACTCTGTTATCCCACAGAGTCGCTAAAATAAATGCCGTAGAGAGCTGTGGCAGATAGTGCGAACTCTGTTAATCCACAGAGCCGCTAGCAGGAATGCCGCAGCGCTATATGGCGATATAAGCGAACTCTGTTACACCACAGAGTCGCTGAAGTAAAGACGCAGAGATAGGTACTGTGTCCTGTTAACCCCACAGGGATACACAGATAACTGCTGTGCGGATAGCAGCCCGTGATCATGCAGACAGCAACGCAATCAAGCCATCTCCTCACCGGAGAAGCCGGTATTCTAGGGGCTTATTTCAGCCGAGCCCTAACCACATGCGTGCATGATCACACTGGCGCAAAGCACATAATGCAAATGATCCTAGCGCACGGCCGTGCGGTAAGGACAGCCTTTTATAGCAGCCACGAGAAAAAGACTTTCCAGGAAGGACCAATGGGAAGCTGCTTCAGAACATTAACAGTCACAGGACCTTCCTGAAGGACCAATAGGAGTGGCAGCTGTGTCTGAGCATGTGACCTTGCCCTGGGCATGCTCAGATGAAGCAACAAAGGACTTAGATCCCAAATCTGCCTGCTCCAACACTGGTTGCAGCAGCAAGTCTCTGCACAGTACTGGGCTGGGCAAGACGCTGGGACCGACGTCTCTGCTGAGCAGGAACCACTGCGGCCGGAGACAGATGGGGGACCGCAGCGGGAACAGCTTGAGATTTCCCCTGTGCAGGAGTGAGAACTCGAATCCTAACACCTACCACCAGTAAATCATACAGAAATGGAATGATCAAAACTTCTTTTTCCTGAATATGAGCCATTACCTCCGCAACCACCTTCATTAAGACCGTAGGGGCTACTGCCAGCGCAAATGGGAGGGCCCTAAGCTGCAAGTGTCTAACCGCCCCGTCAATAGCAAATGTAACTCTAAGATATCTCTGATGTTCCTTGTGTATGGGCACATGATAATACACATCCTTAAAATTCAGGACTGCCATGAAACAACCAGGAAAAATAAACTTTATTGCTGATTTAATGGATTCCATTTTAAAGGACTGCACCTACAGAGACTTGTTTAGAGCCTTCAGATTAACTATACACACATGGTCAAAACTGTTGGTTCCTCTCGTTTAATGACAGAAAACCCCACAATGGTGACAGAAATAACATGAATCTGACAAAAGTAATATAATAAATCAAAAATCTATGAACATCAACAAATGAAAGTCAGACATTGCTTTTCAACCATGTTTCCACAGAATTAAAAAAAAAATAAAACTCATCGAATAGGCCTGGACAGAAATGATGGACCGCAGCACTTCTGGTTTGACCGACCCTATACCTTGTTTCGAGGAGGCCAGAACAGGGCAAGCCACTGCCCACACTCACTTGAGCCAAGCCAGAGCCATCCATCCCCAGTCAGGAGACGCCGCTCACCTTGAGCCCACTCACAAGAGAACCCCCCTTGGCCACACCGTGGCACTTCCAGGCATTCTGCAATGGTCGAGGCAGAGAAGGGATACCTGCCAAAGCAAGTCAGCCAGGTCAAGGAAGGAAACCTCCGTCTTATATTTCTTCACAGGTAAGCCTTCACAGGTTCACTCATTAAGGACAAAAAAACAACGGATGAAAGGGAAAGGTGCTGCCCATTTTAGCCTGTAGGGTTCCTGTCCTTGATGGGCGGATCCCCTCGCTCGTGAAGTTGTCATGGGTGATCAATAAAACAGAGGTTTCCACATTATTAGTTTCTCAAAGGCACTTGAAAAGAAACATGGCTTCCATAAATCAATCCCGCAATATCCGCTCTCCAAAGTCAAATCTCCCCCTCGCTTCTGAACCTTTCAGTGTTCCCAAACTGCAGTTAGCATCCATGTATTTGGCATTACCATAGTGAGAAGAACCCACTAAATTTACAGTGTGTGTGTCTCCTGGAGCACAATCTGGGCACTATGTGTTGGCTAATAAAATGGCATATTTGTAATTTTCACTGTCCAACATCCACTGTGTGCTAATTTCAGGAAAGTGCCTGGGAAGTCAAAATACTCCTGTAGATTAATTCACTGAGGGTTATAATTTCCAAAATGGAGTCACTTTATTGGGATTTCTACTGCTCTGTTTTTTTGCTATTTTGTCAAATTAGGGCTTCCTCAAATGGTGTGTCCCATCTACTCTGGGATCTGCTCCTGTGTCGTCTGCTTCTGTCACCAGGAGGCACCGAAGATCGAGGAGTCGTCAAAACCTCTGGGTGGTGCAGGCTCTGTCCAGCCACTAAGATTAGGGTGCCTAGGACCAGTAGTACCATCAAGTCTGGCAGTGTGGGTATGTGCTGTCCAGATGACTAATCAAATTCCTGCTTCAGTCAATTGGAAAGGACCACACCCTACTAAAGCTTGAAGCATATTGCCAGAAGCTGCCAGATACAGCCTTGTTGTCCTCTCGTTCAGTCCTCTGTGCTCAGCTCCCAGATTGTTTAATTTGCTCCCTGTTGTGGCACAGGCCCGTTTACTGACTGCTCACGTGTATTTTGATTTTGACCCAGCTACCTGACTATTCTTCTTGAATTCTCACACCATAGAACAGCAGGCAACACTGTGGCCCAAGCCAAGGGGTCTCTGTGTAAGGCCAGGCCCATGTAGAGATGTTAAAGAAGTTGAAGGGTGATGAGCAAAACTGTGAGTATAGATAATAACACATCTACTGAAATGATCAAACTGAACAGTCTTCTTCAGTAAAAAAAAAAAGAGTAACTAATGGTGAAACCTCTCTGGAGTAATTAGAGTAAGGGTCTCGGTGGCTCTTGTCAATCTACAGTATTGTAAGGGCCAATATTTTCTATCAGATGAGGTTCTTGAAGAAATATTAGACATTCAAAGATAACTTTTTATAATAGTACAGAGCTGATGAGCATTAAATTTAGTTCTCAGGCATTTGGAAGAGGTAATGGAGACCTTTTTTAAAGAATACAAGGTAGTTGCAGACTCACATAAGTGAGGCAAGACAAATCAAACTATTATACAGAATGAACCTGTTATGAATGTTTTAGAAATGAATTATGAGCAGAAGCTCCCTCTGGTGGCTGCAAACAGTACTGAACCATTCAATAAGGATTGGCAATCAGGGATCACAGACTGGATATAAGGGAGGTTTCCCCCCATCATGGTTGCCGGTGATCAATTGTTCTTGTCTCAACGTTGTTTCCTGGTTCACTTGGAAGCTTGCTGAGTCTTGCCTCTTCTCCTGCTCTCAGATAAGATATTTTCTGTTTTTTGTTTTTGTGCTTGCCATTTGTATATTTCTCAGCATTTCTGTGAGGTTGGCCAGGTTCCCCTCCCCGGGGGGCTTGGTCTCCTCTCGGTTCCTCTGGAGCCATTGTTGTTTGTTCATTTGCCTTTTCCAGTTTTTTTTCTGTGGCTGCGGCTTAGTTTTGTTACACCAGAGAACTAATTTAGGTGGTAGAGGTCGTGTGATCTCAGGTGTTTTTGCAATTAGTAGCGTTGGTTTTTTTAGGGTTTTTTTGGATTGCAGTAAGTATCCTTCCTATCCTTTTCTGTCTAAGTCAGATTGGGCCCCAGCGTTTGCTCATACTATTTTCTGTCTGTGTCTGTATTTCCTCTTGTCTAACCGCCATTACATGTTTGGGGGCTTCCTATGTTCTTTGGGGATCTGCTCTGGGGCAGATAGCTTTCCTCTTTCTATCTTTAGGTGTAGTTAGCCTCTCAGGCTGTGACGAGGCGTCTAGGACCAACGTAGGAACGCTCCACGGCTGCCTTTAGTTGTGGTGGTTAGTCAGGGTACTGCAATCCAGTAGATTCCAACCTCTCTGGTGTATTGCCGTTTTTGCCTGCTCTCCTCAGCTACCAAAACATAATAGTATCACCGGCCAAACTGAAAATTATATGGTACTCACAGAAGGGAAAAATAGTGTGAAAAAAAAAAAAAGTTGTCAGAGATTTTTTTTTTTTTTGCATTTTTTTCCCCTCTTTTTCTCTGGGTGCTGAGGAGGATTTTTTTTCTCTCAATGGAGTTTGCACAGTTGTCTGGCCATGTGGATCAGCTTGCCACTGAAGTTCGGAGTATTGCTACCTATCTTGCAGGGTTGCCGGTTGTGGAACCTAGGATCCCCATGCCAGATTTGTTTTTAGGGGATCGAGCTAAATTTCTGAATTTCAAATATAACTGTAAGTTGTTTTTTGCCTTAAAACCTAAGTCCTCAGGGAACGCAGCACAGCAGGTTCAAATTGTCATCTCTCTCCTGCGCGGCGATCCTCAGGATTGGGCTTTTTCCCTGACACCTGGGGATCCTGTTTTGAGTAATGTTGATGCATTTTTTCTGGCTCTAGGGTTATTGTACGATGAGCCTAATGTCACTAATCAAGCTGAAAAAACCTTGTTGGCATTAAATCAGGGGCTTGAGGACGCTGAGTTATCCTGTCAGAAATTCCGAAAGTGGGCAGTTCTGACCAAATGGAATGATGATGCTTTGGCAGTTCTTTTTCGGAAGGGTCTGTCAGAGAATGTAAAAGATGTTATGGTGGGTTTCCTGCTCCCTCTGGTCTCAATGATTCTATGTCATTGGCGATTCAAATTGACAGACGTTTGCGTGAGCGTAGAGGTATGCGTGGAATGGTGTTGCCTTGTGAACCAGCTTCTGAGCCCATGCAGTGTGATAGAGTGGCTTCTGGGGCACAGCGTCATGAGTTTCGAAAACGCAATGGGTTATGTTTCTACTGTGGTGATGCCTCTCATGCTATTTCAGTCTGCCCTAAGCGGGGAAGACATTTTGCACGCTCAGTTGTCTTGGGTAGTGTTCAGACTAAATTTCTGTTGACTGTTACCCTGATTTGCTCCCTGTCCACATTTTCTGCTCAGACTTTTGTTGATTCGGGAGCAACTATTAACCTGATGGATTTTGATTTTGCTAAACGTTGTGGGTTTCCCTTGATACCCCTACGGAAGTCTATTCCCCTACTGGGGATTGATTCTACCCCTTTGGCTGAGAATAAACCCCAGTTCTCTACTCAGGTGATAATGAGGGTTGAACCTGATCATCAGGAGAGTTGCAAATTTTTGGTGCTGTATAATCTGCATGACATTATTGTACTAGGTTTCCCTTGGTTGCAGTCTCATAATCCTGTTTTGGATTGGAAATCTGTGTCTGTGACCAGTTGGGGCTGCCAATGTGTTAATGCCAACACTCCTGTTTTTCTGCCTCTCCCCAGGCTCAAGATGTGCCTGACTTTTTGACTGATTTTTCTGATGTGTTTAGCGAAAGTAAATCTGCATCCTTGCCCCCCCATAAGAGCTATGACTGCGCTATTGAATTAGTGCCTGGTAGTAAATTCCCTAAAGGTCGCCTTTTTAACTTGTCTGTACCTGTACATGACGCTATGCGGTCTTATATCAAGGAGTCATTGGAGAAGGGTCATATCAGACCATCCTCTTCACCCTTGGGTGCCGGTTTTTTCTTTGTGGCCAAAAAGGATGGTTCATTAAGGCCGTGTATTGATTATCGTCTCTTGAACAATATCACTGTGAAATATCAATATCCGTTACCCTTGATTTCTGACCTGTTTTCCAGGGTGAAAAGTGCTACTTTGCTTACCAATCTTGACCTCAGGGGGGCGTATAACCTTATTCGCATTAAGCACGGGGATGAATGGAAGACGGCGTTTAATACCCCAGAGGGGCATTTTGAGTACCTGGTGATGCCCTTTGGGCTCACTAATGCTCCTTCCGTCTTCCAGTCCTTCATGAATGACATTTTCAGGGATTTTGTGGATAAATTTCTGATTGTTTATTTGGATGATATCTTGATTTTTTCCAATGACTGGGACTCTCATGTGAAACATGTTCGGACTGTGTTCCAGATTTTGAGAGAGAATGCTCTGTATGTGAAGGGATCAAAGTGTCTTTTTGGCGTACAGAGGATCTCATTTCTGGGATTCATTTTGTCTCCATCTGTTATTGAAATGGACCCGGTCAAGGTTCAGGCCATCTGTGATTGGGTCCAACCTACTTAATTAAAGGCTCTTCAGAGATTCTTGGGTTTTGCCAATTTTTATCGTAAATTTATTGGTAATTTCTCTGTTATTGTTAAACCATTGACTGATTTGACCAAAAAGGGTTCTGATGTGGTGAATTGGCCTCCTGAGGCAGTCTCTGCGTTTCAGGAGCTTAAGCGGAGATTCACTTCTGCTCCTGTTCTATGGCAGCCTGATGTTTCTCTGCCATTTCAGGCGGAGGTTGATGCCTCTGAAATTGGGGCAGGTGCCGTTTTGTCCCAAAGAGATCCTGAGACCTCTAAAAGTAACCCTTGTGCTTTTTTCTCTCGAAAATTTTCTCCAACTGAACGTAATTATGACGTCGGTAATCGGGAGTTATTGTCCATGAAGTGGGCTTTTGAAAAGTGGAGACATTGGCTGGAGGGAGCCAAACATCAGGTGATGGTCCTCAGTTTAAAGTTGGGGACTTGGTCTGGTTGTCCTCAAGAAATATCCCTATGAGAGTTGCATCTCCTAAGTTTAAGCCTAGGTTTATTGGACCTTATAAGATCATGGAGATTCTTAATCCTGTTTCCTTTCGATTACTTCTTCCAGGGACATTTAAGATCCATAACGTGTTCCACAAGTCCTTATTGAAGAGGTTTGTCGAGCCAGTGGTTCCAATGGCTGCGCCCCCTGACCCTGTTTTGATTGAGGGCAATCTGGAGTATGTGGTTGAGAAAATATTGGCTTCTCGTTTTTCTAGACGGAAACTCCAGTATTTGGTTAAGTGGAGAGGTTATGGTCAGGAGGACAATTCTTGGGTGTTTACTTCGGACATCCATGCTAGGAGACTGATCCGTGCGTATCACAGAGCTCATCCTAACCGACCTGGTTGCACAAATGAGGGTTCGGTGACCCCTCCTCAAGGGGGGGGTACTGTTATGAATGTTTTAGAAATGAATTCTGAGCAGAAGCTCCCTCTGGTGGCTGCAAACAGTACTGAACCATTCAATGAGGATTGGCAATCAGGGATCACAGACTGGATATAAGGGAGGTTTCCCCCCATCATGGTTGCTGGTGATCAATTGTTCTTGCCTCAACGTTTCCTGGTCCACTTGGAAGCTTGCTGAGTCTTGCCTTTTCTCCTGCTCTCAGATAAGATATTTTCTGTTTTTTGTTTTTGTGATTGCCATTTGTATATTTCTCAGCATTTCTGTGAGGTTGGCCAGGTTCCCCTCCCCGGGGGCTTGGTCTCCTCTCGGTTCCTCTGGAGCCATTGTTGTTTGTTCATTTGCCTTTTCCAGTTTTTTTTCTGGCTGCGGCTTAGTTTTGTTACACCAGAGAACTAATTTAGGTGGTAGAGGTCGTGTGATCTCAGGTGTTTTTGCAATTAGTAGCGTTGTTTTTTTTTAGGGTTTTTTTGGATTGCAGTAAGTATCCTTCCTATCCTTTTCTGTCTAAGTCAGATTGGGCCCCAGCGTTTGCTCATACTATTTTCTGTCTGTGTCTGTATTTCCTCTTGTCTAACCGCCATTACATGTTTGGGGGCTTCCTATGTTCTTTGGGGATCTGCTCCGGGGCAGACAGCTTTCCTCTTTCTATCTTTAGGTGTAGTTAGCCTCTCAGGCTGTGACGAGGCGTCTAGGACCAACGTAGGAACGCTCCACGGCTGCCTTTAGTTGTGGTGGTTAGTCAGGGTACTGCAATCCAGTAGATCCCAACCTCTCTGGTGTATTGCCGTTTTTTTGCCTGCTCTACTCAGCTACCAAAACATAACAGAACCTGTAAGAAAATACATTTTTTATTCTATTTTGCATCCTTAACAACAATGTGTGTATGATGAGAGAGCTCCAACACTAAACCAGAGCTGCACTCATGGTGAATCATTGGTGGAACAATGTCCTGACACAACGGCTTGTGTCATTGGCTGCTGAAATCACATGTCCCTCTCCATATAAAGAGTGAACATCTTGTTTTACCGCCATTTTGACAATGTAACAATGCAGAGAGGCTGCTCCTGATGCTGGAACTGTTTGCTGATAGATTTTAGCTAGTTAGCTACGCAGTTGTTTCTAAGTTAGATAGTTTATATAGCTAGTATCCTATGTGGCAGTGAAATCAACTTTCCAGCTGATTTTTTTTTGTGCCATTACTGAGGTCCAGAGATAAAGACAGCCGGAACATTTCAGAGAAGTGTGCTGTGCGCTGCTTCTATTGTGCTACCTCAACAACCATCAGCCACCCCATCAATTGCATCTGCTGCTTCTTCCTCCTTCTCTGTTACCATGTCAAGTATTGTGACACAGGTCTCTGACCGCAAGAACCACAGGTTCTTTACCCGCTCCAGTCAAGATGAGTGAGAGCCGTCAGATGTAACAGAAGCGGACATGCCTGCTGTTTTTGACCGATCTGAGAGAACGAGCACACCACAACATTCTCAATCCACCGTAAAATCTCCGCCTGCACCTCCCTCATGGTTCAGCAGTTTGTCTGGTTCACTGTACTCCACCCTCTCTCAGCACTGCAGCCAGCCCACGGTCCCGCAGTTGTGGTTATGCAAAATATTGTTCCCCCTACACATGCCAAAGCTAAGAGCTTGAACTTCACCATCTCCAATCTGCTGGCCATGGAAATGCTGACTTTCCGCCTGGTAGATACAGACAGTTTCTGAAAGCTGATGGCTGTCGCAGTCCCCCAGTACCAGTTGCCCAGTTGCCATTACTTCTCTAAGAAACCTGTGCTACACCAGCATATCGCAGACAACATCACCCGTTCCTTGACTAAATCTCTGTCTGCCAGGGTGCATTTCACTGCAGACCCTTGGACGAGTAAGCATGGCCAAGGGCGTTACATCTCGCTGACTGAGCACTGGGTGACTCTGGTGGCTGTGGGGGCAGGCGGGGAAGATGTTTCTATCCCCAAGTCTTTCCTCCATTGCATCTGCCTCTTCTACATCCTGTAGGGCCTCCACCTGCGCCCTCAACCTGTGCCTTAATGAGACATGCGATCCAACAGTGAGGGGCTAATCATCAGAGATTTTAGCTAGTTAGCTACGCAGTTGATTTTTTCATACATGGCCTCTAGCCCTTCCAGTATATTGATTCCATTGTGGCTTCTCTTGTCTCTTCTCCGTATTTTGCCTTAAGTAAGGTTTGAGAAAGACCCGACACGGGGTCGAAACTCTACCTCAACACGTTATTAACTCTGTGGTGACTTCAATAAATTCTTTCACTTGCATTGGATAAACAAAATCTTGAGTGCAGCTGTTTTTTCATTATTTTTATGCCCCCAATTTGATGTGTTTTGGCAGCTTTTGGGCCCGTTTTAAGGTGTTGTGTATGCATTTGTTTTTGCCTCCCATTGACTCCAATGGCGTTCGGCTATGTTTGGCGAATATATTTGACGAATAAATCGGCAAATATTGCAAATTCGGCGATTGTAATCCCAACTGAACATTGAAATATTTGCTCATCTCTAATGGCAACACATCTCCTGTAAAACGTGAATGAATTTATATTACAGCCATCAGCCACACACAGCTTAAAGCTATATCATGGCACAGATGTAATGTTTTTTATGTAATTTATCACAATTCTCCTTGAACTTAGTCAGTTTTAAAAGAAAATGAAAGGTCAGGATTAGGGCCGGCTCCATGTTTTTATGGGCCCCGGGCGAAAGAGTCTCAGTGGGCCCCTTTAACAGACCACAATTCATGATGCACAGATAGGGCAGAGAAATATGGGTGTAGTACAATGCCAAACACTTCACTTCTTCCATTACATGAGTGATATCTATTGTAAATTCTACTATAGCTCAAAAACCGCCAAATCCTCACAGCGCACAGTACAGACTGGACAGTACAGTCCTCCATACAGTATTATGGGCACCACATAGTCCTCCATACAGTATTATGGGCCAAATATGATGCTCCATAAAGAATATTGGACCCCAAATAATGCTCCATACAGGATACTGGTCCCCATATAATGCTCCATACAAAATATGGAGCTCTCCGCTGCTGCGTTCTGCGCTGTTACGGCTCAGGAAAGGGCGCTGTGGAAAGACTCCCCATCATCATCATCGCCTCCCCATCATCATCGCCTCCCCATCATCATCGACTCCACATCATCATCGCCTCCCTATCATCATCAACATTGCCTCCGTTCCCCGGCTCCTCACCACCATCACTGTCTCCCCCCCACCACCACATACATACACACACACATCTCACCTGCCCGGCGTCCGCGCTCTCTCTGCCACAGCCGGCCGCTGAATGATGACGTCATTCAGCGGCGCTGCTGTGAGAGGAAGCGCCGGCGCCCTGCAGGCACCCCCTGGTGCCCGGAGCAGCGGAGGCACCGGGAGAGGTAAGTATTGCGGCGGCTGCACCGGGGCCCTGAGCAAGCGGGGGGGCCCAGTGGCGGCGCTGGTACAGCTCTCAGGCTAACGGGCGCCGGGGTGCCAGATGGCGAGTGGGCCCCCCCGCCTGCTCAGGGCCCCGGCACTTGCCCGGGTATGCCGGGTGCTGACACCGGCCCTGGTGAGGATAAAGGGAAACTCTGCTGTTACTGTACAAAAATTCACACTTGGCCTCACTGCACATTTAATGTTGTCGATCATAAAAGTGAAATTTGGCCAGAAAAACTGGACCTGGTCTTGTAGGGACCATATGAGCACATTCAGCAGCACAGAAGGGAGAGAAGGTAGATTCATCCAATAAGATATCAGGGTTCTAGGAAGCAAACAGCATCATTACCCTCCGGTTTCCCTTAGAGAACCCATTTTCTAATTTGTCAGCACATTCTACATACGCTGTCATTTGGCTTTCTAGTTTACAGATCTGGGCTGGTAACGGTCAGCATCTTCTAATTCCAGGGGGTAGGTGGATCTGCCAGGTTGTAAGTTCTATAGAAAAGGACCTTCAATGCCTAAAGTCATTTGAACACTTTTGGGTGGTTGAATATGTTGTGGTCCAGAGGCAAAATGGTGATCACACAATTGTGATAAGGCCGGACTGAACCACCGATAAAGCAGCCACAGCTGGTGACTGAGAAGAATCTGTGACATCTCTGCATTTAGTGGTCACTACTCACCTGGGTAGCCATACGTAGGAATCTCCTCTTTACACCGCTTATCACTCCTCACATATTCCCCGGTACTATTAATATAGGTCAGATCTTCACCCTGAAACAAATATTGTAACAGTCACAGACAGATGAAGAAGTCACATCTATGATCATCTCTAATCCTGCCATCTCCACCGTTCTCATTACACAAGTATAAAACATATAATACTGGTGGATAAAAGAAGACTGAGCACAAGACCTTCAGAGCAGTCTACACTAGTGGCCAAAATTGTTGATACACTTGAAGTTTTTAATAATTTTCGAGGCTTCTGGAACTTTTGGCAGTCTTACTTGCTTGATTACGTAATTATATTTATAGCCCAGGCACGCAATCTGTTACTAAAGATATCGGGAGACTTGTTTTTGATATTTTGTCAGTAGTTTTTATAATTTTGACAAGAAATACTGGACTTCGTTCTCTGTGAGTATCATTCATTTAATTTTAGTTATCTGTTAACTTTTCTTTATTTCAGCGGTACCGTATTTTTCGGACTATAAGACGCACCGGACCATAAGACGCACCTAGGTTTTAGAGGAAGAAATTAGGAAAAAAAAAACTGATGCAAAAAATGTAGTCAATTTTGTACTTAATATCCCCTATCCTGGTAAATATGGTCCCCTCATCCCCATCCTGATACACATGGCTCCTTCATCCCTATCCTGGTAGACATTGCTCCCTCATCCCTATCCTTGTATGAATGGACTCCTTAACCCTATCCTGGTAGCAATGGTCCCCCTCATTGCTATTCTGGCAGGAATTATCGCCCTCATTCCTATACTGGTAGGCAGGATCCCCATACTGTCCAAGTATGCATTGCCTCATCCCTATCCTGGTATGCATTGTCGCATCCTTAACCTGGTATTTTGGCCCCCATCCCAGTCCTGGTATGCATGGTCCATTCTTATCCTGGCATGATTGGCCCCATCCCGGTCCTGTTATGCATGGTCCCATCCTTATCCTGGTAAGATTGGCCCCATCCCAGTCCTGGTATGCATGGCCCCATCCTTATCTTCGTCTGATTGGCCCCATCCCAGTCCTGGTATGCATGGCCCCATCAGAAAAGATAAAAAAAAAAAAACTATCACACTTACCTTCCTCCGCTCCCTCACAGCGTCCTGCTCCGGTGCCAGCAGCTGCTTAATGCTTGTAATAAACGCATGGCAGGGACGTCATGTGCTGCTCACAAGCAGAGCACAGCTTCCGGAATACTCGCCAGCACTGTTCATTGGCAAGAGCAGTGAGTATTCGTTGTTCTTCAGTAGCACGCAGTGTCAGCCAGAGCCTTCCTGCTGCTGCCGGCAGTCACGTGTGCTGATACTTAACAAAAATTAATATTCACTGCTCTCTGTGATGAACAGTCCCAGCGAGTATTCCAGCAGCTGTGCTCTGCTTGTGAGGAGCGCATGATGTCCCTGCCATGCGCTGCTTACAAGCATAAAGCAGTTGCTGGCACCAGAGCAGGACGCTGCAAGGTAGCAGAGGAAGGTAAGTGTAATATTTTTTTTAATATCTTCTGATGGGGCCATGCATACCAGGATCGGGATGGGGCCAAGCATACCAGGAACGGGATGGAACCCAATTATACCAGAATAAGGATGGGACCAATCATTCCAGGAACGAGATAAGGCCAATCATACCAGTATGCCAAAAATAAATGAATATTCATTGCCCTCCACGCTTATGGGCATGGAATGCAGTGAATATTCATTTTTCTTTAGCAGCGGGCACAGGAGTTAGCTGCAGCTGCTGGCTCCTGCCTCTGTGACCTGTTGCTCCACCGAAACCGCTCGCCCACTTCCCCACCACAGTCAGAGCTGGTACATCCGGAGTATAAGACGCACTCCCCATTTTCCACCGCATATTCGGAGGAAAAAAGTGCGTGTTATAGTCCGAAAAATACAGTAAATTAAAAATAGTGTTTTAAAGCTACAGTTGTCACTTGATCCTTTTAGTATAGATCATACAGGCTTTAATTTCTTTACAATCTATTGAAAATTTTTCTTTCTTGCATTTTATTAATATTTAAATTTAATATTTTAACTGAATAATTATAAATGTCTATTTTGGGCTCACAAACTCCTGAATATTTGTTTTTTTAGATTTTAATCATGACAGCCACAAAGAGGTCTGATTGGTCTCCAAAAAAGAGAGCTATGGCTATTGTTCTGAGGAAGGAGGGATACAGTTTCAGAGAAATTGCTAAGAAGATAGATGGTGGAGTCACTGCCTTTGGAGTGCAAAAGCTGTGTTCACGTTTTGCTGATAGTTGCAGCATCAAAACTAAGAGTGGAAGAGGAAGGAAAAGGGTAACAACTCCAAAAACAGATAGAAGAATTGTTAGGTCAGACTTGCTAAACAGAAGAGTATCAGCCAAGGAACTCAACCAGTTCTTGCATGATGGAGGAGTTTCGGTGTCAGATAGGACAGTACGTCGCCGATTACGTGATTCCGGTCTGAAAAAACGAACACAAAGTAAAAAGACATTCCTAAATCTTAAACAGAGAATTAAGAGAATTTCCTGGGCCAAAGAACATCTTAGCTGGACAACTGAAGATTGGAAGAAATTAGTCTGAAGCGATGAAACGAGAATATCAATTTTTGGTAGTGATGGAGAGCATTATGTTCGGAAAAGGCCAAAGGAAGACTGTCTTTCAGAGTGTATGACAGCTACAATGAAACATCCTGAGAGTGTTATGATATGGGGCTGTATGTCCTGGCATGGGATTAGGAGAATACCGGTCCTTGAGGGAACTGTAAATGCTTCTAAATATATTCATGATGTCCTTGAACCAAAGCTCATCCCATCAATTCGTGACCTTGGCAAGGAACAGACCAAAATTATTTTTCTACAGGATAAAGCACCATGTCACACTGCAAGGCAATGTCTAAAATGGTTTGAAAGCAAACAAATTTCTGTGCTCTCATGGCCAGAAAACAGTCCTGATCTGAACCCTATCGAAAATCTGTGGTCAAGATTAAAGCGATTGGTTTCTAGTAGTGATGAGCGAGTATACTTGTTGGCCAAATCAAAATATAACGTCCTAATATGTTAATTTCATGCTATCCCTATGTGTTTTTTCTTTAGTAGCGTGTACGGTATGCTTTAGCATCTATAACAGCTTTGCATCTCCTTGGAATTGATTCAACAAGACTCCTCAGGTTCTCTGTGGTTATGACATGGTATCAGGAACTGTTAACAGCTGCAATGAATACCTGTTTGTTGCTCAGTAGCTTACTAGAAACTAGTGATGAGCGAGTATACTCCTTGCTCGGGTTTTCCCCGAGCACGCTCCGGTGATCTCTGAGTATTTTGGCATGCTCGGAGATTTACAGTAGCTTCTGTCTACACAGCTGCATGATTTATGGCTGCTGGACAAGCCTGAATACATGTGAGGAATGCCTGTTTGTTAGGGAATCCTCTCATGTATTCAGGCTGTCCAGCAGCCATAAATCATGCAGAGAATAGATAAACTTGGCACTCAGCTTTTAGAAGATTAATTCCAGATTTATTGCAGTCAAAAAACAGATGGAAACGTTTCGGTCCAACAAGGGCCTTCCTCAATCTAACAGCAACATAGAGTATATTGCAATATATTACAAAGAAAATTGAAAATATAACTTGAAACAAAACAAAAACAAAAATAAAAATTATATATGTCTCGACCCGCCACCACAATTGTGGGTTACCAGGGCAATGGGGTACTCAGAGCCGAGCCCATGGAAGTCTATGGGGTTTGTCACAGGTAGCGGTGGCTCGGTCTGTGGCCCTGGCGGTCTGGCATATGTTGGGGGAATATTTACAGGGGATAGATTTATATACAGTTCGTGACGCCACCTGTAGTCTTCTGGTAATTTGTACCAGCGCTGCTGTAGATCTCTGAGGGGATGGTGAGGCAGCTAGATGTCAGGTCCCCTACAGGTGGGACTGGTCCCTCAAAGTCTATGAAGTTAGTATGTGTAGCCCTGGTGTTAGGCACACGCAGTACCCTGGAGAATGTGTGGAGAGATAGCAGTTTAATGCTCAATACCCATTCACTCAACATACACTAGACACACCCTTAGGGTAGTGTAGTCACTTGTGAGGGAGTGGTCAGGGTGTATTGGTTGAGTGATTAGAGTAGTCAGTTTCCTGTCTTCGGACAGAGCAGACGTGTGGAGTCTAGCTGGGACCTGGAGGGAGGAAGCAGTCCAGCCTGGTTCTACCAGCAGTTCAGCAAGTGGAGGCCAGTAAGGGCGAGATATAGATCACCTCAGCCTGGTCAGAGCTGTACCTCACTTGAAGACACTGATTAAGAAAGAAGAGCTTAGTACAGAAATACTTCAGTCACCTGTCTCAAGGACAGTGAAAGGTTCAGAGACGTGCTCCTGCCTAGTGGATAACTGAGAGTCTGGAACTAACTCTAAAGGAAGAGAAGAAGGGAGTGATTACATGACTTTTTGCAAGTGTGAGTGTTTATGCTACCAGCGAGGACAAGGCGAAAGGCACAGTGGAAAGGAATATTTAAAAGTGCTTTTGGATTGAAGAAGTCCTGCACATTGTAACCGGTCACTGGGGACCGAAGGATCACTATTAGCTTCAAGCATAGTGGTAAGAAAACCAGAGATTTACCGGACCTTAGGTCGCGGCAAACAGCCCCAAATAGTCAGTACGTAACTGGGGTCAGGGGGAGTGAAGACTTTGAGTCAGTGCACGACAAGACAGGAATTCAGCTCTCTCACAGGAAGGCTCCTACCACAAAACTGACTGGGCAGTACAGCTATGGAATAGCTGGAGTTATAGAGGGAACTACGCTTCAGGCTGGTTGTACTCATCGTGTTGAAAGTAAAGGAGGCCCCTAACTTGTCCAGCTGCTATCTCAAAATACATTCTCCTTGGATCAGCCTCCCTGGGACCTGCCTGAACATCTTACAAGTAAAGGTATGGAAAGACGCTGACCGTGTGAGACTGTGTTATTTATCTGCACCCGACTTCACTAACTTCATAGACTTTGAGGGACCAGTCCCACCTGTAGGGGACCTGACATCTAGCTGCCTCACCATCCCCTCAGAGATCTACAGCAGCGCTGGTACAAATTACCAGAAGACTACAGGTGGCGTCACGAACTGTATATAAATCTATCCCCTGTAAATATTCCCCCAACATACGCCAGACCGCCAGGGCCACAGACCGAGCCACCGCTACCTGTGACAAACCCCATAGACTTCCATGGGCTCGGCTCTGAGTACCCCATTGCCCTGGTAACCCACAATTGTGGTGGCGGGTCGAGACAAATTGGCGTCACGAACAGGATACGAAACTCGCAAAATTGCGAGCCCTGTGTGCCTATGGAATTGTTTTTGTGAAAAGGACTGTTTGCACTTTTGGCGCCAAAAATCGCCATCTTTGTCGCCATATTCGCGCCCTCAGGCGCTGGAGAAGAAGGTGGGCGTACCTTCGTGGGCGTCTACCCCCCTGTGGCGCGAAGAAAATGCCTGCCCTCTCAAAGTGCTATTACAATATGCGATCCTGCCCTACAGCAAAGGAGGTCCGCCTCCTCTTCACCTTCCCTGCGAGGAGGAGGAGACGCAAACCCCGCCTCCACGGAAGAGACCGGATGTCTCTGGAGGAAGAAGGAAGAATCTTCTGGAACATCATGGAGGCAGGACGTGTGCAGCCGAGCAGGGAAGCGGAGGAAGGCAGGCCCCGTGCCCCAGCCAAGCTGCCACCAGCACCGGAGTTATCCGTGGTCCTGCACCTGCAGCAGGCGTTGCTAGAAATTCAGGAAGAAAATGCACGCCTGAAGAAGATGGTCCAGTACCAACCTGGATTTGAAGAGATCGAGAGACGCCGGCGTACCCTGGAGCAGCGGAGGCTGTGGGACGCGGTGATCTCTCCCCTCAACGACCCCCCACGATTCGAGTTACCGAAGATTCTGCTGCCCAAGGCGAAGGAGCAACCGGAGGCTGCCCCCGAAAGTACCGATCCTGATCCCACCGGTGAAGCGGTGGAGGCGAAGGAGGTTGAGGAGGTACCGCCAGTTCCGGAACTCCCGCCCGGCCAGGAGGCCGCAGCAGATGATCGAACCCCGGCAGGGACACCGGAGGGGTCCTGTCCGTCGTTACCAGACGTCGACTGGGACGAGATGGCGCGCCTGGATGACGTCGCCTACACCGCCCAGTGGGAATATGAGTGGCAGCGTCGTGAGGAGAAGCAGAAACGCCAGCAGGAGGAAGAGCGGGAAGCTCAGCGGAACCGTCAGCGGCAACATGCAGAGCTGATCGCGGACAAGGAGAGTGTCCGGAGAGAGAAAGGTACCCTGAGGGAACCGCGGCGGCAGGGGTGTGTGACTGAGTTCCAGCTCCGGAAGGGCTGGGGCTTCATCCGTGAACCGGGCCTCTACCCAGGGGTCTTTGTTAGTCGCAGGGACGTAGAATCCCACCTACCGCAAGGCCATCCCGGGAGGGACTTAGTTAATGGAGACATTGTCACGTATACACGGCACTGGGGAATGAAGGGATGGTATGCCCTTAACGTCACCATCGTCCGTGACCCCGTCCCAGACGCAGGTAACGTCACCACTACCGCAGCGTCCCTGTCTCCAGCACAAGCAGCATCCGGCCGTGCCCCAGCATCGCCCCCTGCAGGTTCATCGCAAAGGAAAGCCACCTCTACATCGCAACATGCGACCCAGTCTCAATCGCAATCCATGACACGGTCCATATCGTTAACTGTGATTGAAACGCAATCGGTGTCTCGTGAGGAGAATGTACCCGTTGCGCCCCTAGAGGTTCGCACGAGAACTGTGGCGACCCAGACCCTAATAGCAGCGCATGACTTGTTAGTAATGGGATCTAGGGACCATCGCATTGTTCCAGCCCCCGGGGTGGAAAGTGTATTTGAAGTAAATGAGTAATTAAACAGTAAAGAAGAATCGGTGAGATCCATATAGGGTCTACCATAAGTAAAGTTGTAGAAAGTTTAAGTATGTTTACAAATTTTTGCACAAGTTGAAGAGTATAACGTATATAACATATATATATATATTTCTAACAGTAGAATGCCCGGCTGGGTAAACAGAGAAAAAGTTTGCACTTTAGTATTATTATAATGTGATATTATATCTGTGTCTTTGTTTTACAATGGACTTTGAGGTTGAGGACTGTGCCAGCCCAGAACTTATTTGTATATAGTTGCGCTTCGGTGCTTTATCTTGGTTTTACATAAAACCAGCACAACTACCTCTGAATACAAAAACCCGTGTGGTGTGGCACTGAGTGAGGTCTGCATCCAGATGTCCTGCAGCCCACCCAGGACCCACGTTGAAGGTTTGGTGCGGGTCCTTCACAAGAATACTGAGTATTTATTGAATGTTTTGATGCATTAATACTTTTGTATTTTTCTATATTCAATGTGTTGTTTGCAACGTTCAAGACATCCTCACCTCCCGGATGGGACGAATTAATGTTTAATGTTGATGTTTTCATGCATAAACAAAACTGTCTCTTTGTATTTTACAGCCCGGGAGTGCTGTCTTTTACCATGGGGGAATGTGTAGCCCTGGTGTTAGGCACACGCAGTACCCTGGAGAATGTGTGGAGAGATAGCAGTTTAATGCTCAATATCCATTCACTCAACATACACTAGACACACCCTTAGGGTAGTGTAGTAACTTGTGAGGGAGTGGTCAGGGTGTATTGGTTGAGTGATTAGAGTAGTCAGTTTCCTGTCTTCGGACAGAGCAGACGTGTGGAGTCTAGCTGGGACCTGGAGGGAGGAAGCAGTCCAGCCTGGTTCTACCAGCAGTTCAGCAAGTGGAGGCCAGTAAGGGCGAGATATAGATCACCTCAGCCTGGTCAGAGCTGTACCTCACTTGAAGACACTGATTAAGAAAGAAGAGCTTAGTACAGAAATACTTCAGTCACCTGTCTCAAGGACAGTGAAAGGTTCAGAGACGTGCTCCTGCCTAGTGGATAACTGAGAGTCTGGAACTAACTCTAAAGGAAGAGAAGAAGGGAGTGATTACATGACTTTTTGCAAGTGTGAGTGTTTATGCTACCAGCGAGGACAAGGCGAAAGGCACAGTGGAAAGGAATATTTAAAAAGTGCTTTTGGATTGAAGAAGTCCTGCACATTGTAACCGGTCACTGGGGACCGAAGGATCACTATTAGCTTCAAGCATAGTGGTAAGAAAACCAGAGATTTACCGGACCTTAGGTCGCGGCAAACAGCCCCAAATAGTCAGTACGTAACTGGGGTCAGGGGGAGTGAAGACTTTGAGTCAGTGCACGACAAGACAGGAATTCAGCTCTCTCACAGGAAGGCTCCTACCACAAAACTGACTGGGCAGTACAGCTATGGAATAGCTGGAGTTATAGAGGGAACTACGCTTCAGGCTGGTTGTACTCATCGTGTTGAAAGTAAAGGAGGCCCCTAACTTGTCCAGCTGCTATCTCAAAATACATTCTCCTTGGATCAGCCTCCCTGGGACCTGCCTGAACATCTTACAAGTAAAGGTATGGAAAGACGCTGACCGTGTGAGACTGTGTTATTTATCTGCACCCGACTTCACTAACTTCATAGACTTTGAGGGACCAGTCCCACCTGTAGGGGACCTGACATCTAGCTGCCTCACCATCCCCTCAGAGATCTACAGCAGCGCTGGTACAAATTACCAGAAGACTACAGGTGGCGTCACGAACTGTATATAAATCTATCCCCTGTAAATATTCCCCCAACATACGCCAGACCGCCAGGGCCACAGACCGAGCCACCGCTACCTGTGACAAACCCCATAGACTTCCATGGGCTCGGCTCTGAGTACCCCATTGCCCTGGTAACCCACAATTGTGGTGGCGGGTCGAGACATATACATATATACATTCCTATGTCCAATGGACCTATCCAGAAAAAATTAGCAAGGAGGAGAGCATCCATGGTGAATTAAATTCTATTAAGTAGAGGATGTACTTAGGGTGTGATAAAGAAGAGTTCCAATACTTACCCGACTGCTTGTGGCGAGGGAATAGTGTGAAAAAGGCAGTTCGCCTAAGAGGAAGATAAAGTGCTGTATTGTTTATGTAATCCTATACTATCATAGGTAAAATAACACAAATTATGTTATTGGACTATATAATATCATAGGTATAAATGTTGGCCACTAGATACCTTAGTGGAGGAGAGTTCCTCTTATGACTTAATTATCTGCGTTCCTAGGTAGTTATCCCTAACTAGGGCCTATGACATAGGATTTAAAGAGATTAGTGATCTTAATCAAATGGATAAGTACCGTATATACTCGTGTATAAGCCGAGATTTTCAGCACCTTTTTTCGTGCTGAAAATGCCCCCTCGGCTTATACACGAGTCATAGGGCAGAAACCAGCGGGGGAGGGGAAGCCGCGGCAGGAGCCGGTGGCTGGGATATCATACTCACCCCTCCCCGTGCCATCGCCGAGGGTCCCTGCAATCCTGCGTTCTCCCCGGCTTCCTGCAGCTCTCCAGCACTGAGCGGTGATGTAATACCCGCTCATTAAAGTCATGTAATATGGACGCGACGCCACTCCCATGGGCGTGGCTTCCATATTCATGGCCTTAACCCCTTAATGCCATCAGACGTACTATCCCGTCCATGGTACCTGGGCCCGTATGACCATGGACGGGATAGTACGTCCCGTGCGATCGGACGCGCTCCCTGGGGGAGCGCAGCCGATCGCGGCCGGGTGTCAGCTGATTATCACAGCTGACACCCAGCACTATGTGTCAGGAGCGGTCACGGACCGCTCCCGGCACATTAGCCCATGGCACACCGCGATCAAACATGATCGCGCTGTACCAGGGGGCACAGGGGAGGATCGCGCAGGCAGGGGGCTCCCTGCGCGCTCCCCTGAGACCCTCAGAGCACGCGCTGTTCCGAGGGTCCGTCCTCCCTCCAGGTCCCAGATCCAAGATGGCGCCGGTGTCCTGCAGGGAGGCGGCTTCCTCAGTGCCTGCTGAGAGCAGGCACTGAGAAGCCTGCAGCACTGCCAGAGCGATCGCTGGTGTGACAGAGTGCTGTGCACACTGTCACACCAGCGATCTGCTAAAATACTGTGATGTCCCACCCTGGGACAAAGTAAAAAAGTTAAAAAAATAAAAAATAAAAAGTGGTAAAAAAATCATAAAAAAAAAAAAAAATATTCCCCAATAAATTCATTTCTTCCTGTAAAATAAAAAAACAAAACAATAAAAGTACACATATTTGGTATTGCCGCGTCCGTAACGACCCCCCCTATAAAACTATCCCACTAGTTAACCCCTTTAGTGAACCCCTTAAAAAAAAAAAAAAAACTAAGCAAAAAATCAATGCTTTATCATCATACCTCTGAACAAAAAGTGGAATAACACGCGATCAAAAAGACCGATATAAATAAACATGGTACCGCTGAAAACGTCATCTTGTCCCGAAAAAAACGAGCTGTCATACAGCATAATCAGCGAAAAAATAAAAAAGTTATAGCTCGCAGAATAAAGCGATGCAAAAATAATAATTTTTTAGATAAAATTGCTTTTATTCTATAAAAGCCCCAAAACATAAAAAAATGATATAAATGAGGTATCGCCATAATCGTACTGACCCGAAGAATAAAACTGCTTTATCACTTTTACCACACGCGGAACGGTATAAACGCCTCCCCCAAAAGAAATTCATGAATTGCTGATTTTTGTTCATTCTAACCTCCCAAAAATCGAAATAAAAAGCGATCAAAAAACGTCACATGCTCAAAATGGTACCAATAAAAACGTCACCTCGTCCCGCAAAAAATAAGACCTCACATGACTCTGTGGGCCAAAATATGCAAAAATTATAGCTCTCAAAATGTGGTGATGCAAAAAACTACTTTTTGCAATAAAAAGCGTCTTTTAGCGTGACAGCTGCCAATCATAAAAACCCGCTATAAATAGTAAATCACACCCCCCTTTATCACCCCCTTAGTTAAGGAAAATAATAAAATAAAAAAAATGTATTTATTTCCATTTTTCCATTAGGGTTAGGGTTGCGGCTGAAGTTAGGGTTAGGGTTGGCGCTAACGTTAGGATTAGGGTTAGGGTTGGGATTAGGGTTAGGGGTGTGTTAGGGTTAGGTTTGTGGTTAGGGTTGGGACTAGGGTTAGGGGTGTGTTGGGGTTAGGGTTGGAGATAGAATTGGGGGGTTTCTGCTGTTTAGGCACATCAGGGGCTCTCCAAATGTGACATGGTGTCTGATCTCAATTCCATTCAATTCTGCATTGAAAAAGTCAAACGGTGCTCCTTCACTTCTGAGCTCTGCCATGCGCCCAAACAGTAGTTTACCCCACATATGGGGTATCAGCGTACTCTGTACCCCAAGAGTTATTGTGCAATTTGTCCTATTTCTTCTGTTACCCTTGGGAAAATAAAAAACTGGGGGCGAAAATATCATTTTTGTAAAAAAAAAAATGATTTTTTTTGTTTTTACGGCTGTATGTTATAAACTTCTGTGAAGCACTTGGGGCTTCATAGCGCTCACCACACATCTAGATAAGTTCCTTGTGGGGTCTATTTTCCAAAATGGGGTCACTTGTGGGGGGTTTCCACTGTTTAGGCGCATCAGGGGCTCTCCAAATGCGACATGACGCCCCAGACCATTCCATCAAAGTCTGTAATCCAAAACGTCACTACTTACCTTCCGAGCCCTGATGTGCGCCCATACAGTAGTTTTCTCCCACATATTGGGTATCAGCGTACTCAGGACAAATTGGACAACAACTTTTGGGGTCCAATTTCTCCTGTTACCCTTTTGAAAATAAAATATTTGGGGCGAAAAAAATCATTTTTGTAAAAAAAAAAAGGATTTTTTATTTTTACGGCTGTACGCTATAAACTTCTGTGAAGCACTTCGGGCTTCAAAGTGCTCACCACACATCTAGATAAGTTCCTTGTGGGGTCTATTTTCCAAAATGGGGTCACTTGTGGGGGGTTTCCACTGTTTAGGCGCATCAGGGGCTCTCCAAATGCGACATGACGCCCCCAAACCAATCCATCAAAGTCTGCAATCCAAAACGTCACTACTTCCCTTCCGAGCCCTGACGTGCTCCCATACAGTAGTTTTCTCCCACATATTGGGTATCAGCGTACTCAGGACAAATTGGACAACAACTTTTGGGGTCCAATTTCTCCTGTTACCCTTTTGAAAATAAAATATTTGGGGCGAAAAAATCATTTTTGTAAAAAAAAAAAAGGATTTTTTATTTTACGGCTGTACGTTATAAACTTCTGTGAAGCACTTGGGGGTTCAAAGTGCTCACCACACATCTAGATAAGTTCCTTGAGGGGTCTAGTTTCCAAAATGGTGTCATTTGTGGGGGGTTTCCACTGTTTAGGCAGATCAGGAGCTCTCCAAACACGACATGGCATCCAGCCAATTCTGCGTTGAAAAAGTCAAACGGCGCTCCTTCCCTTCCAAACTCTGCCATGCACCCAAACAGTGGTTTACCCCCACATATGGGGTATCAGCGTACTCAGGACAAATTGCACAATAACTTTTGGAGTCTTGTTACCCTTGGGAAAATAAAAATTGGGGTGAAAAGATCAATTTTGTGGAAAAAATATGATTTTTTAATTTTACGGCTCTACGTTATAAACTTGTGTGAAGCACTTGGGGGTTCAAATTGCTCACCAAAGATCTAGATAAGTTCCTTAGGGGGTCTAGTTTCCCAAATGGGGTCACTTGTGGGGGGTTTCCACTGTTTAGGCACATCAGGGACTCTCCAAATGCAACATGGCGTCTAATCTCAATTCCAGCCAATTTTGGTTGGAAAAAGTCAAATGGTGCTCCTTCCCTTCCGAGCTCTGCCGTGCGCCAAAACAGTGATTCCCCCCCACATATGGGGTATCAGCGTAGTCAGAACAAATTGGACAACAACTTTTGAGGTCCAATTTCTCCTGTTACCTATGGGAAAATAAAAAATTAGTGACTAGATATAATTTTTGTGGGAAAAAAATAGGATTTTTTATTTTCATGCCCGGGCATTATAAACTTGTGTGAAGCACTTGGGGGTTCAAAGTGCTCACCAAAGATCTAGATAAGTTCCTTAGGGGGTCTAGCTTCCAAAATGGGGTCACTTGTGGGGGGTTTCCACTGTTTAGGCTCATCTGGGGCACTACAAGTGGAACATGACCCCCATCAATGTTTGCATTCCAAAACGTTACTGCTTCCTTTCCAAGCCCTGCCATGCGCCCAAACAGTTCCCCCGCCCCACATATGGGGTATCAGCGTACTCAGGACAAATTGGACAACAACTTTTGGGGTCCAATTGCCTTGGGAAAAATCAAAAATTTGGGACTAAAAAATCATTTTTGTGGAAAATTGTTTTTTTTTTTCACACCCAGGCATTATAAACTTTTGTGAAACACTTTGGGGTTCAAAGTGCTCACAACAGATCTAGATAAGTTCCTTAGGGGGTCTAGTTTCCAAAATGGTGTCACTTGTGGGGGGTTTACACTCTTTAGGCGCATCAGGGGCTCTCCAAACATGACATGGCGTCCAATCTCAACTCCAGCCAATTTTAGTTTGAAAAAGTCGAACGGCGCTCCTTCCCTTACGAGCTCTGCCGTGTGCCCAAACAGTGGTTTTCCCCCAATATGGGGTATTGTCGTACTCAGGAGAAATTGCACAACAACTTTATCTGTCCATTTTCTCCTTTTACCCTTATGAAAATAAAAAGAAGTTTGTAAAAGTTCATTTTTGTGGCTAAAAAGTTAAATATTCATTTTTTCGTTCCACGTTGCTTCAGCTCCTGTGAAGCACCTGAAGGGTTAAAAAAATTCTTGAATGTGGTTTTGAGTACCTTGAGGGGTGCAGTTTTTAGAATGGTGTCACTTTTGGGTATTTTCTGCCATATAGACCCCTCAAAGTGACTTCAAACGTGAGGTGGTCCCTAAAAAAATGGCTTTGTAAATTTTGTTGTAAAAATGAGAAATCACTGGTCAACTTTTAATCCTTATAATTTCCTAACAAAAAAAAATTTTGGTTCCAAAATTGTGCTGATGTAAAGTAGACATGTGGCAAATGTTATTTCTTAACTATTTTGTATGACATATTTCTCTGTTTTAAGGGAAAAAAAATTCAAAGTTTGAAAATTGCAAAATTTTCAAAATTTTCGCCATATTTGCATTTTTTTCAAAAAAACGCAAGGTATATTGAAGAAATTTTACCACTATCGTGAAGTACAATATGTCACGAGAAAACAATCTCAGAATCGCGAAGATCCGTTGAAGTGTTCCGGAGTTATAACCTCATAAAGAGACAGTGGTCAGAATTGTAAAAATTGGCCCGGTCATTGACGTGCAAACCACCCTTGGGGGTGAAGGGGTTAATGAGCGGTATTACATCACCGCTCAGTGCTGGAGAGCTGCAGGAAGCCGGGGAGAATGCAGGATTGCAGGGACGCTCAGTGATGGCACGGGGAGGGGTGAGTATGATGGAGGAGAGGACAAGGAGCACGGAGCTGGATGGGGGATAGAACGGTGGACGGGGGAAGCATGGAGGAGGACCGGGGGGAGAACGGAGGACGGGGGAAGCATGGAGGAGGACGGGGAGGAGAATCATAATAGCAGGTCAGTTTTAGCATTTAGTGAACCTAGCAAAAAAGCCAAACAAAAAACAAGTGTGGGATTGCACTTTTTTTGCAATTTCACCACACTTGGAATTTTTTCCCGTTTTCAATTAGACAAAATGCTAAAATCAATGGTGTCGTTGAAAAGTACAACTCGTCGCGCAAAAAATAAGCCCTCACATGGCCATATTGACAGAAAAATAAAAAAGTTATGGCTCTGGGAAGAAGGAGAGCGAAAAGCGAAAATGCAAAACCGAAAAAAGATGGGTCATTAAGGGGTTCAAAATGCCACCCAAAAAATGTACAACTATTGGGAAAGTTAATTCAAAAGGTAAAAAAGCAAAACTGTCTCAAATAGCTGGGACAAGTGAACAATGTGAGTCCTGACTTAAAAGGAATAGATGAGACAGGCTGAATCAAATGCAACTGAAACATCTGAACAATGGGAATGTCGTCTTCAGGAGAATCGAATGAGACAGGCTGAATCAAGGGATGCGGAAACATCTGAACAAAAAGGATGAACGTCGTCAAAATGATCACATACGACATACGCAACTTATTCAAAGACGTAGGCAGGCTGACCCGAGTTTGGAAGCGTTTCTCTATGACCAATTCAGGACTAAAGGTCACATCTGAAAGTCATAATAAGCAAAATGGATGTAATATGAGAATATTGTCAAGCAAAAAAGTTTAACTTTAAATCACCTGGTATGTGGTGGTCAAATGGTAAAGTCAGTTTGTCACCTTTAACTCTACCTCTCAAACTACTTTTTTCATACATGTTTGGAACAACTCATGAGTCCAAGAAGTGTCGGACTGAGGTGCCAAGGGCCCACCAGTAACATTGACTTTGGGGTGGGGCCCACTTTTCATCTGCATACAAATATTACTTTACCCTGGTTCACAAATGTACCTCTATCTCTATGTAATAATAAACTGGGTAGTTTGGTTACTGAATGATGAGATTCTGCTTTTTTCTATACAGAGTGTATCAAGTGAATTATGCCAAGTACTGCCATACATTGGGATTGGGAGCCCAGATCTGCAAAGGGGCCCACCGGGGAATTCCCCTTTTGCCTATGGGCCAGTCCAAGCCTGAGTCCAAGCATTTACTGCAAATTATTAGGAGATACAATCCATCTTTCTAGATGACATCCTTTGGTACGACAGCTGGACTTGAGGAAGCAGGATTTATGCCGACTTTTAAAGTCCAGGGATAAATATATCACTAAATAGGTTTGATTCTTCCTGTAGCAAATGAAGACCCAACATTTTTACACATTTACTGTTTGGGAGATTAACAGATACAAGCTGATCGATGTTGTGAAGCTATACCAGAGACACAAAAGACATTGTTTTAAATTTGCATAGGTTTTTCCATCAACACAATCAGTTAGTAAACCTTTTAAAAACAGCCTTAGAAAGAAAGAATGCCAAGTGCGAAATATCAGGTTGTACTAAGAGCAGACAGGACACCGGCTGATGAGCACAAAAAGAGATTTAATTCTCCCGATATTAACGAAGTAGCTATTGTAATGGTTGGGACTTTCTAAGCCGAGATATAATTATTCAGTGACGAAGTGAAAATCTTCAACGTATTACAGAAACACATAGATCATATGATGCTCTGCAATATCCTATAATATTGTGGAATGGCCAAGATGGCTGTCACTATAATCTAACGCAAACTGATCCCAACACAGCGAGGCCAACCAATAAAAAAATATCAGCTATGGACTTCAAAGCGTACCAAATAATGATCAGACAACAATGTAGGCCACTTTTTCATAAATATATAGTCGCTATCTATGCCAAGGTGGAAAGCGAGCGTCTTTTGTACATACAACTGACCCAACAAAAACTTACAGGGAGGCAGAGGCATGCCAAAAGTGTGGTCTGATGGAAGATGATCCACACTGGGACATGACATGGCAGGAGGCATCACTCACTCGCTTTCCACCTCAACTTCTAATCCTGTTCCCTATAACTACACCCTGTG
This sequence comes from Oophaga sylvatica, assembly GCA_033576555.1. Classification (NCBI taxonomy): domain Eukaryota; kingdom Metazoa; phylum Chordata; class Amphibia; order Anura; family Dendrobatidae; genus Oophaga; species Oophaga sylvatica. The sequence goes on from JARQOD010000003.1 coordinate 17,455,246, forward strand.
CACCTTCCAATCCCCGTGATCTCTGGGACAAATACAGAGAATATCCTAGAGAAGATATTCATAGAGAGCACAGGAGAGGTAATCCGGACTTAAAGGGAAGGTACCGCGTTTGTAGATCATTAATAATTCAATGTAATGTAGCATAGCATGCTGTTATAACCAAGTTTTGAATGCATTTGAAACATATTTCGTGTTATAGGAGTTTTAAGAAGGTACTGCGGGCTGACATCTTGCTTTTGTGTAGCCCTGGTATGTAAGGCACACATTATCCTGGAGTCTGCACAGAAAGGTAACAGTTAAAGCTCACATCATCCATTCACACTTTTGACACACCCTCAGGGTATATAAGCTTGTGACATGCAGCAGAGACAAGCCAGTCAGTCTAGTCTGGACTCGTGGAGTAGTGGGAAGTCTTCCAGGAAGTGAAGTGAAAGACAGTCACTCAGTTGGTTCCTGTCAGCAGTTCATAAAGTGGAGGCTAGTAAGGGTGAGCCAGTTCACCTTAGCCTAGTCAGAGCTGTTCCTTAACCTGAAGACAGAGACAGCTTTGAAGAAAGGATTGACTTGTACTACCTTAGAAAGTGTGCAGTGCCTGTGTTGAGAGTGGAAAGCAGGGCGAAGGGCACAGTGGAGAGGACGGAGCAGTGCCTTAGGTAGTGAATTGCCTACACTAATTATCCGGTCACTGGGGACCGAGGAGTTGCTATTGATTCACTCATAGTAACGGGACAACCAGAGTCTTACTGGACCTTAGGTCGCAGAAAGCAGCCCTTGAAGTGTCGGTACGTAATCGGGGTCAGGAGGAACAAGGACTTTTAGCTAGGCCTAGCATAGAAGGACTCTGTTCCCACCACATAGAAGGCTCCACCACAAAACTGACCGGGCAGTACAGCTAAGGAGTAAGCTGGAGAATTCGGAGTGAACTTAGCTCTATGCTAGTTGGACTCATGATTTTGGAAGTAAAGGAGGCCCCAAACCTGCTCTGCTGTTACCTGGACGTGCAGTCTCCACCCCGACCAGCTCCCCGGGACCTGCCTAAACATCTGACAAGTAAAAGGTATGGAAAGACGCTGGATGGTGTGAGACTGATTTATTTATCTGCACCCGACATCATTAATACCATAGACTTTGAGGGACCAGTCCCACCTGTGGGGGACCCGTCATCTAGCTGCCACAACATCCCCTCAGAGATCTACAGCAGCGCTGGTCTTAGTGACTAGAAAACTACAGGTGGCGTCACGAACCGTTATACATCAAATCCCCTGTAAATAATCCCCCCCATCATACGCCTGACCGCCAGGGCCACGGACCGAGCCACGCTACCAGTGACATTCCCTATAGAAATCTACAGGCTCGGCTCCGAGTACCCCATTGCCCTGGTAACCCACAATTGTGGTGCGGGTCACAACAAAAACTTGGCGTCACGAACAGGATCCGAAACTTGCAGCATTGCGAGCCCTGTGTGCCTGTGGAGTGTTTTGGTGAAAAAGACTGTCTGTGCTTTTGGCGCCAAATACCGCCATATTTGCCGCCATATTCGCGCCCTGAGGCGCTGGAGAAGAAGGTGGGCGTACCTGAAACGCCCCCGGCTCTGACTCAGCGGCAGGTCCTGCGACAGGAAGTGAATGCTCTGACATCAGAGCGCCTGCGACGAAGGTCCTGTCCCCATTGCTGTGCTTGTGGAGTGGCAGCTTCTGGAAACGGTAGGCCCCGATTAACCAAGGGGGCACTAATATGTCGCAACAACCGGCCGACAGTGCGGCCCCAGCCGCACCGCGTGGCGTTGTAGCGCCGGATGGGGGCGCAGGCCCAGCACCCGCCCCGGTGGTCCCGCTCATGCCACTAACGCTCCCATATATGCCTGGGGCGAAATGGCTCCCCCAGTACAGCGGCGAGCCAGGCACTTTAGCAGGATTCAAACGGAAGATATGCAGTGTCCTGGAAATGTACTCTATGTCTGAGAGGCAAAAAGCTGCAGTATTAATAGGGCAGCTAACTGGCGCTGCTGAGAGAGAAGTGGAGACTTGGGCTACCACGGACCAGGAGTTAGTGCCTGCGATCCTCTTAAAGTTACAGGCCATTTTTGAAGATCGCACCGAAACAGATCTCCGGATGGCATTCTACAACTGTTCACAGCAACCAAGTGACAGCATAAGGGACTATGCCTGCCAACTACAAGGGGCCCTGCGAGCCCTCAAGCAGGTTAATACCATAAGTGTCATTGATGAAAATAAGATGCTGAAAGAACAATTTGTGCAAGGACTGAGGTCCCAAGCGGAACGCAGAACTGTAAATTGGTGGTCTTTAGATCATCCAGATGCCACCTTTGATGCCCTAAAGGACATGGCAATAAGAGGACTGCGACCCCTGGGCAAACCTGAAGTGGCAACCCAACATCACCAGGGTGAAGTCACTCTGGAACCGGCAGTTACCACCTTTTCCCCGCTAGCGGCAGAAGCCACAACGCAGGTGACGCCCCCTAGTGAATTGGACTGTCTGCGCTCGGAAGTGCGCCAGTTGACTAAAAATCTGGCTGCTGTGATGAGCGCCCTGCAGCTGCGGAAAGAGGAAGAAGGAAAGATCTTATTAGCCGACTGCCCGGAGGATGTCCCATGGATGAACCGGAGGAGAAGGAGGAGGACGTCGCCCCACCGGAGGAGGACAACGCCACCCCCAGGAGCAACCCTGACCAGCACCCTCCTCGCCGGGAGATCATCTGTTACCGCTGCAACCGGAAAGGTCATATGTCGACACAGTGTCCTTTAAACGGGCAGAACCTGGGTCCGAGGGCCAACACCCAGGTGGAGACTCGTCAGGCCCCTTAGATTGGAACCGCAGGTTCGTGGGTGGACGACCCTACCTATCCATCATTCTGGATGGGATTGCAGTTCCGGCGTTGCTAGATACTGGGTCTCAGGTGACCATAATACCTGATGCCCTATATACGAAGTTCTGGTCTATGGATAGTCTTCAACCCCCGAGCCCTGACTTTACCGTGTATGCTTCTAATGGTCTCCCTGTGGAAGTACTCGGGACCAAAAGTGTGGATGTGAAAGTGGGCAGAGAGGAGTTGAAAGACCAGGGGCTTCTAGTAGTAAAGACTGTAAATGAAGAGAACGGTTTAAATATAATTTTGGGTACTAACATTATCAGTAACTGTCTGGGAGAAGTTGTGTTTCTACTCCAACAGCTCGCTGAGATCGCCCGACCAAGGCAGAAGGGAGTAATCCAGAGAGAGATCCGGGCCCTGATGTGTCAGCAGCAAGCGAAGCTTACAGACGGCGAAATTGGTAATGTACGGGTCACCGACTCGAATCCTATTGTGATACCCCAATGAGTGAAATGATAATATGGTGTAGGGCAGCCATAGGTCTGAGAGGACAAAACTACCAAGCAGTAGTAGAACCCCATTGCTCAGAACATAGACCCACACTCATGACAGCGAGGGGGGTAGTGGAAGTGATAAATGGGAGAGTACCGGTATGGCTTCTCAACTGGGGAGATGATGAAGTAAATTTACCCCGTTATGCAACAGTTGCTAAATTACATGCCGTCGACAATAATTCTATTCTCCCGACTGAGTCCTTAGACTCCCGCCAACTAGCGGAGGATAATGACCCGGCAACTCAGGTGGCGGATTGGTGTCAGCAACTCCATGTCGGGACAGACACCACTCCCGCCCACCAGAAACAAGGGGTATTACGGGTGGTACAAGAGTACGCACAAGTGTTTAGTAAACACCCCCTCGACTTTGGGGCCATTAAGGGAGTACAGCATCATATCCCTACAGGTGGTCATCCTCCCATCAAAGAGCGGTACAGGCCTATACCTCCAGCCCATTATCAGAAAGCTAAGGAAATGTTACATGATATGAAGGAAGCCGGGGTGATAAGGGATAGTTGTAGCCCCTGGGCAGCCCCTCTAGTTCTGGTTAAAAAGAAAGATGGTAGTATGAGAATGTGTGTGGATTACAGGCAAGTGAATCACATAACACATAAAGATGCTTACCCATTACCACGAATTGAGGAGTCCTTAGCTGCTCTGAAAACGGCTAACTACTTTTCTACCCTTGATCTGACTAGTGGGTACTGGCAAGTGGCTGTGGCTGAGGAGGATCGTGAGAAAACGGCTTTCACCACCCCAATGGGGCTCTGTGAGTTCGACAGAATGCCGTTTGGGCTCAGTAGTGCCCCGGGAACATTTCAGAGAGTGATGGAGAACTGCCTGGGTCATCTCAATTTTGAAACCGTGCTGCTATACCTAGACGACGTCATCGTGTATTCCAAAACATATGAGGACCATCTGAAGCACCTGGCAGAAGTATTCGAGTCCCTGTCCAGGTACGGGATGAAGTTGAAACCCTCAAAATGCCATCTACTTAAACAGAAGGTACAATACTTGGGGCACATCGTCAGTTCAGAGGGAGTAGCGCCGGACCCAGAGAAAGTCACCGCCATCCAGAAATGGCCGGAGCCGAAGAACCTCAAGGAAGTGCGACAGTTCCTGGGACTAACGGGTTACTACAGGAGGTTCGTGAAAGATTACACGAAGAAGGCAGCGCCTCTACAGGACCTCCTAGTAGGACAATCCCTAAAGAGCAGAAACCCTCCCTTTAATTGGGGTAAGGAACAGGCTGAAGCATTCCAAAAGATGAAAGAGATCCTTACAGGTGATGAAATCTTGACCTATCCTGATTACAGTCAACCGTTCCTGCTGTACACCGATGCCAGTAATGAAGGTTTAGGAGCAGTTCTCAGTCAGAAGCAGAATGGCCAAGAAAAAGTCATCGCTTACGCCAGCAGAAAACTCAGGCCAACTGAGAGGAATCCGGAAAATTACAGCAGCTTCAAGCTGGAGTTTCTGGCGCTGGTCTGGGCCATTACTGAAAGATTTAAGCACTACCTTGCCTCCAACAAGTTCACGGCGTACACAGACAATAACCCGTTAACGCACCTGGAAACAGCCAAGCTGGGAGCCATGGAGCAGCGTTGGATGGCTCGGTTGTCAAATTACCAGTTTACCATCAAGTACCGGGCAGGCCGTAAGAATGCTAACGCCGACGCATTGTCCCGAATGCCACATGAATCTGACACGGAGGAAGAATCGGACGACCTGGAAGAAATTGAGCTACCTGCGTTCCATCGAAATGGGATAATCCATGAACAGCGTGTCTACAGAAAGCAGTATGGCGCAACATTAAATCCCTTACCCCATCACAGCTGGAAAGAGACCCAGGACAGCGATCCAGTGGTCAGCCGTATCAAGGAGTTGTTAAGACAGGAAGGTTCCTCCTTGGAAAAGGATGCACCTATGTCAGCAAAGCTCCTGTGGAATGAGAGAAGCCGGTTGTTCCTATACCGTGAGAAGTTGTGCAGGAGATACGTCAACCCCAGGACCCATGAGATGGTATGGCAGATAGTGGTCCCCAAGGCAGACGTTCAAATGGTGTTGGAAGCGTACCACGATCAAGCAGGACACTTTGGCTGGAGAAAGCTGGAGACCCTGTTGAGGTGCCGGTTCTACTGGGTAGGAATGCGCAGCTCCATCGAGAGGTGGTGTCGGAACTGTGGACCCTGTGGTCTCAGACGAAAGGACTACGGTAGTCAGAAGGCACCCCTGCAGCCTATCCGGACGACTCGTCCCTTGGAAATCGTGGCCTTGGACCACGTCAAATTGTCGCCCAGCAGGTCTGGATACTCATATGCCCTGAGCATGGTGGATCATTATTCGAGATTTTTGGTGGTCATCCCCGTCAAGGATCAGACAGCAGTGACGGCAGCAAGGACCTTCCAGGCAAGCTTCTGCAGACCACATGGGTATCCAGAACAGGTACTGACTGATCAAGGCCCTGCTTTTGAAGCGGATCTGTTTAAGGAATTTTGTCACTTGTATGGGTGTAAGAAAATTAGAACGACGCCATACCACCCCCAAACCAACGGCCTTTGCGAGAAAATGAACCACATTGTCGTTGACTTGCTAAAATCCATACCGCTGGAAGAAAGAAATCGGTGGCCAGAATTGTTACCTGACCTGGTTGACTTGTACAACCACATACCAGTGAGTTCTACCAACTGCACACCAGCTTACCTTATGAGAGCAAGGCCTGGAAGACTGCCAATGGACTTGGAACTTGGTGTGGTGGAACCAGAGGCAGATGACACCGTTGGAAATTGGGATACAAATCGGCAAGAGCAATACAGAAGAGTGCAAGCCTGCCTAGAAGAAAGTCTTAATAAAGCTCGGGAAAAGCAGGAGAATATTTACAACAAGAATGCTCCCGCTAAGCCTTTCACGCCTGGAGAAATTGTGTTAAAGAGGAAAAGAAAGATGCACAAGTTGGACAACTGTTATGTTACGGTAGCTGAGGAGTGCAGGTAAAAAAGGCAATACACCAGAGCAGTTGGAATCTATGAGATTGCAGTACCCTGACTAACCACCACAACTAGAGGCAGCCGTGGAGCGTTCCTACGATGGTCCTAGACGCCTCGTCACAGCCTGAGAAACTAACTACACCTAAAGATAGAAATAGGAAAGCTATCTGCCCCGGAGCAGAACCCCAAAGATAATAGAAAGCCCCCAAACATATAATGGCGGTTAGACAAGAGGAAATACTGACACAGAAAGAAAATAGTATGAGCAAACACTGGGGCCCAAACTATCTAAATAGAAAAGGACAGGAAGGGTACTTACTGCAATCCCAGAAAACCCTGAAAAACACCAACATACTAATTTCAAAATCACCTGAGATCACACGACCTCTACCACCTAAATTAGTTCTCTGGTGTAACAAAAACAGCAGCCACTGAAAAAACTGCAAAAAGCAAAAGTACAAAACACAGTGGCTGGACTAAACTGAGAGGGCAAAAAGCCCCCGGAGGGGAACCAGAAGGCCCCCACAGAAGTGCAGGACAAAATGCAAAAATATAGCAAAAACACAAAATAAGAAATTGTCTTATCTGATAGCAGGAGATGCAGACACGACACAGCAGGCTACAAGGGAAACTGGAAAGAAGGATTCAGACCAGAACAATTGATCACCGGCAACCCTGATGGGAAAATGATTCCCTTAAATAAGACCAATCAGTAACACCTGATTCCCAATCCTCACTAGCACCGCTTGTAACCACCAGAGGGAGCCTCTGCTCAGAACTCATCTCAAACCCATTCACAACAGTACCCCCCCCTTGAGGAGGGGTCACCGAACCCTCATTTGAGCAACCAGGTCGGTCAGGATGAGTTCTATGATACGCACGGATAAGTCTCCTAGCATGGATGTCCGAAGCAAACACCCAAGAATTATCTTCCTGACCATAACCTCTCCATTTAACCAAATACTGGAGTCTTCGTCTAGAAAAACGAGAATCCAATATTTTCTCAACCACATACTCCAGATTGCACTTAACCAAAACAGGGTCAGGAGGCACAGCAGCAGGAACCACTGGCTCAACAAACCTCTTCAACAAGGACTTGTGGAACACGTTATGGATCTTAAATGTCCCTGGAAGAAGCAAACGAAAAGAAACAGGATTAATAATCTCCATGATCTTATAAGGTCCAATGAACCTAGGCTTAAATTTAGGAGATGCTACTCTCATAGGAATATTCTTTGAGGACAACCAGACCAAGTCCCCCACTTTAAACCGAGGACCATCAGTCCTATGCCGGTTAGCAAACCGCTGGGCCTTCTCCTGAGAGAGGGACAACCTCTCCACTACCTGGTCCCAAATCTGCTGCATACGCTCAACAACAGAGTCAACACCTGGACAGACAGAAGCCTCCGTCTGTCCTGAAGAAAATCGAGGGTGAAACCCAGAATTACAGAAAAACGGAGACATCAAAGTGGCAGAGCTAGCCCTATTATTAAGAGCAAACTCAGCCAAAGGCAAAAAAGAGACCCAGTCATCCTGATCAGCAGACACAAAGCATCTTAGATAAGTCTCCAATGTCTGGTTTGTTCTCTCAGTTTGACCATTGGTCTGAGGATGAAATGCCGAGGAGAAAGACAATTGAACACCCAGTTTAGAACAAAAAGTCCTCCAAAATCTGGAAACAAACTGGACTCCTCTGTCAGACACAATGTTCTCAGGAATGCCGTGTAAACGAACCACGTGCTGAAGGAACAACGGCACCAATTCAGAGGAGGAAGGCAACTTAGGTAATGGCACAAGATGTATCATTTTGGAAAACCTATCACAAATTACCCAGATGGTGGTCATTCTCTGAGAAACAGGAAGATCGGAAATGAAATCCATAGAGATATGGGTCCATGGTCTCTTGGGCACAGGCAATGGCATCAACAAACCACTAGAGCGAGAGCAAGGCTTGGAGCGAGAGCAAGTCCCGCAGGACTGCACAAATTCCCTGACATCGCGAGACAAGGTAGGCCACCAAAAGGACCGACTAACCAAGTCTCTGGTACCAAAAATTCCGGGATGCCCAGCCAATGCGGAACAATGAATCTCAGACATCACACTCTTTTTCCATTGGTCCGGGACAAACAATTTTCCAACAGGGCAGCGCTCGGGCCTATCCTCCTGACACCCCTCCAGAGCAAGTCTCAAATTAGGCGAGATGGCGGAAAGAACTACACCCTCCTTCAAAATAACAGAGGGATCAGATAGCTCAGGAGAGTCCGCAAGGAAACTCCTCGAGAGGGCATCCGCCTTAACATTCTTAGTGCCAGGAAGAAAGGAAACCACAAAATTAAAACGTGTGAAAAACAAGGCCCACCTGGCCTGTCTAGGATTGAGTCGCTTGGCAGATTCCAGATAGACCAGATTCTTATGGTCCGTAAGGACCACCACCTGATGTTTGGCTCCCTCCAGCCAATGTCTCCACTCTTCAAAAGCCCACTTCATGGCCAATAACTCCCGATTACCCACGTCATAATTACGTTCAGTAGGAGAAAATTTTCGAGAGAAAAAGGCACAAGGGTTACTTTTAGAGGTCTCTGGATCTTTTTGGGACAAAACGGCACCTGCCCCAATTTCAGAGGCATCAACCTCCACCTGAAATGGCAGAGAAACATCAGGCTGCCATAGAACAGGAGCAGAAGTGAATCTCTGCTTAAGTTCCTGAAACGCAGAGACTGCCTCAGGAGGCCAATTCACCACATCAGAACCCTTTCTGGTCAAATCAGTTAATGGTTTAACAATAACAGAGAAATTACCAATAAATTTACGATAAAAATTGGCAAAACCCAAAAATCTCTGAAGAGCCTTTAATGAAGTAGGTTGGACCCAATCACAGATGGCCTGAACCTTGACCGGGTCCATTTCAATAACAGATGGGGACAAAATGAATCCCAGAAATGAGATCTTCTGTACGCCAAAAAGACACTTTGATCCCTTCACATACAGAGCATTCTGTCTCAAAATCTGGAATACAGTTCGAACATGTTTCACATGAGAGTCCCAGTCATTAGAAAAAATCAAGATATCATCCAAATAAACAATCAGAAACTTGTCCACAAAATCCCTGAAAATGTCATTCATGAAGGACTGGAAGACGGAAGGAGCATTAGTGAGCCCAAAGGGCATCACAAGGTACTCAAAATGCCCTTCAGGGGTGTTAAATGCCGTCTTCCATTCATCCCCGTGCTTAATGCGAATAAGGTTATACGCCCCCCTGAGGTCAAGCTTGGTAAACCAAGTAGCGTTTTTCACCCTGGAAAACAGGTCAGAAATCAAGGGTAACGGGTATTGATATTTCACAGTAATATTATTCAAGAGACGATAATCAATACACGGCCTTAATGAACCATCTTTTTTGGCCACAAAGAAAAAACCGGCACCTAAGGGTGAAGAGGATGGTCTGATATGACCCTTCTCCAATGATTCCTTGATATAAGACCGCATAGCGTCATGTTCAGGTATAGACAAGTTAAAGAGGCGACCCTTAGGGAATTTACTACCTGGCACTAATTCAATAGCGCAGTCATAGCTCCTATGGGGAGGTAAGGATGCAGATTTACTTTCGCTAAACACATCAGAAAAATCAAACAAAAAGTCAGGAACATCCTCAGCCTGGGGGGAGGCAGAAAAAACAGGAGTGTTGGTATTAACACATTGGCAGCCCCAACTGGTTACAGACACAGATTTCCAATCCAAAACAGGATTATGAGACTGTAACCAAGGGAAACCCAGCACGATAATGTCATGCAGATTATATAGAACCAAAAATTTGCAGCACTCCTGGTGATCAGGTTCAACCCTCATTATCACCTGAGTAGAAAACTGGGGTTTATTCTCAGCCAAAGGGGTAGAATCGATCCCCAGTAGGGGAATAGACTTCTGTAGGGGTATCAAGGGAAATCCACAACGTTTAGCAAAATCATAATCCATCAGGTTAATAGCTGCTCCAGAATCAACGAAAGCCTGAGCAGAAAATGAGGACAGAGAGCATATCAGAGTGACAGTTAATAAAAACTTAGTCTGAACACTACCCAAGACAACTGAGCGTGCAAAACGTCTTCCCCGCTTAGGGCAGACTGAAATAGCATGAGAGGCATCACCACAGTAGAAACATAACCCATTGCGCTTTCGAAACTCATGACGCTGTGCCCCAGACACCACTCCATCACACTGCATGGGCTCAGCAGCTGGCTCACAAGGCAACACCACTCCACGCATACTTCTCCGCTCACGCAAACGTCTGTCAATTTGAATCGCTAATGACATAGAATCATTGAGACCAGAGGGGACAGGGAATCCCACCATAACATCCTTTACATTATCCGACAGACCCTTCCGGAAAAGGGCCGCCAAAGCGTCGTCATTCCATTTGGTCAGGACTGCCCACCTACGGAATCTCTGACAGTATAACTCAGCGTCATCAAGCCCCTGATTTAATGCCAACAAGGCTTTTTCAGCTTGATCAGTGATATTAGGCTCATCGTACAATAACCCCAAAGCCTGAAAAAATACATCAACATCACTCAAAACAGGATCCCCAGGTGTCAGGGAAAAAGCCCAATCCTGAGGATCGCCGCGCAGGAGAGAGATGACAATTTGAACCTGCTGCGCTGCGTTTCCTGAGGACTTAGATTTTAAGGCAAGAAACAATTTACAATTATTTTTGAAATTCTGAAACTTAGCTCGATCCCCTGAAAACAAATCTGGCATGGGGATCCTAGGTTCCACAACAGGCAACCTAGCAAGATATGCAGCAATACTCTGAACCTCAGTGGCAAGCTGATCCACACGGCCAGACAACTGTGCAAACTCCATTGGGAGAAAAGATCCTCCCCAGCACCCAGAGATACAGAGGGAAAAAAAAAAAAAAAAAAAATGCAACAAACAGAAAAATATCTCTGACAACTTTTCTTCCTTCAAAATATTTTTTTTTTTCCCTTCTGTGAGTACCATACAATTTTTATGGCCGGTGATACTGTTATGTTACGGTAGCTGAGGAGTGCAGGTAAAAAAGGCAATACACCAGAGCAGTTGGAATCTATGAGATTGCAGTACCCTGACTAACCACCACAACTAGAGGCAGCCGTGGAGCGTTCCTACGATGGTCCTAGACGCCTCGTCACAGCCTGAGAAACTAACTACACCTAAAGATAGAAATAGGAAAGCTATCTGCCCCGGAGCAGAACCCCAAAGATAATAGAAAGCCCCCAAACATATAATGGCGGTTAGACAAGAGGAAATACTGACACAGAAAGAAAATAGTATGAGCAAACGCTGGGGCCCAAACTATCTAAATAGAAAAGGACAGGAAGGGTACTTACTGCAATCCCAGAAAACCCTGAAAAACACCAACATACTAATTTCAAAATCACCTGAGATCACACGACCTCTACCACCTAAATTAGTTCTCTGGTGTAACAAAAACAGCAGCCACTGAAAAAACTGCAAAAAGCAAAAGTACAAAACACAGTGGCTGGACTAAACTGAGAGGGCAAAAAGCCCCCGGAGGGGAACCAGAAGGCCCCCACAGAAGTGCAGGACAAAATGCAAAAATATAGCAAAAACACAAAATAAGAAATTGTCTTATCTGATAGCAGGAGATGCAGACACGACACAGCAGGCTACAAGGGAAACTGGAAAGAAGGATTCAGACCAGAACAATTGATCACCGGCAACCCTGATGGGAAAATGATTCCCTTAAATAAGACCAATCAGTAACACCTGATTCCCAATCCTCACTAGCACCGCTTGTAACCACCAGAGGGAGCCTCTGCTCAGAACTCATCTCAAACCCATTCACAACAGACAACCAATGGGAACAAGAGCCCTATGTCGTACAAGATTCCAAATATGATAACTGAAAAGTCTGTATCATCAGTAAGGATGGAGGAAGAACGACCGCCACTGTGTCTAGAGACCATTTAAAATTGTGTCCAGAGCCATTAAAGCTTTGTGAAAAGAACCCTGTCGTCAATCGAGAAGAAAGTGAAGAGGAGGTCATACACACGGATCTGGGAGACCTACCTGCGGATTGGCCCAGACTGGGAGATGCGGTAATCATTCCTGTGTTGCAGTTTTATCAGCCACAAGAGGAAGCTCCACCTCCAGTCATGCCCATTGTGCCAACAGAACCAGTTCTAGAGGTACCTATTCCAGCAGAACCCCAGCCTGCAGAATCTCAAGAAGTAGAATCACCAGAAGCAGTGCCCCATGCTATGGGATCCCCTGGTGAAGCTGACTCACACCGCCCAGCCCTCAGTATGCTTGCCAGATCCATAGAAAGATTGAGGCAGTATTATAGTTTGTCGTTACGCAGAACAGATAGATCAGAGACCAATATACCTGATGCTACTCCACGTAGATCGGAACGAACAACGAAAGGGAAGCTACCTATTCGTTATCAACAGTAGTTTATTATGACTCAGAAAAGGGTTATTATCTATGACCAATTGTATAAAGTTGTATAAAGAAGTTTATTGCATTTGAAGGAATTTAAAGTATTGTGATATAATGTGAATTACTTGAGAATGTCTTATAATGGACTGCGTGGCTGAGGACTGAGCCAGCCCAAAAACTGTATCCTGTAAATAAGTTGCACTTTGTGCCTTGTCTCGGTTTCACACGAAGCCTTGACTTACCTCTGAACATAAAACCCGTGTGGTGTGGCACTGAGCGAGGTCTGCAGTCAAATGTCCTGCAGCCCACCCAGGACCCACGTTGAAGGTTTGGTGCGGGTCCTTCACATGAATACTATGAATATTTATTGAGTGTCTTGATGTTCTGATACTTTTGTATTTTCTTACTGTACATATTGTAACGTTTAAGATTTCGTACCTCCCGGATGGGATGAGTTTCCTGTTAATTGTTTAAATGCAAAACAAAATGTCTTTTTCTTTTTGTATTTCACAGCCCGGGAGTGCTGTATTTTACCAAGGGGGGATGTGTAGCCCTGGTATGTAAGGCACACATTATCCTGGAGTCTGCACAGAAAGGTAACAGTTAAAGCTCACATCATCCATTCACACTTTTGACACACCCTCAGGGTATATAAGCTTGTGACATGCAGCAGAGACAAGCCAGTCAGTCTAGTCTGGACTCGTGGAGTAGTGGGAAGTCTTCCAGGAAGTGAAGTGAAAGACAGTCACTCAGTTGGTTCCTGTCAGCAGTTCATAAAGTGGAGGCTAGTAAGGGTGAGCCAGTTCACCTTAGCCTAGTCAGAGCTGTTCCTTAACCTGAAGACAGAGACAGCTTTGAAGAAAGGATTGACTTGTACTACCTTAGAAAGTGTGCAGTGCCTGTGTTGAGAGTGGAAAGCAGGGCGAAGGGCACAGTGGAGAGGACGGAGCAGTGCCTTAGGTAGTGAATTGCCTACACTAATTATCCGGTCACTGGGGACCGAGGAGTTGCTATTGATTCACTCATAGTAACGGGACAACCAGAGTCTTACTGGACCTTAGGTCGCAGAAAGCAGCCCTTGAAGTGTCGGTACGTAATCGGGGTCAGGAGGAACAAGGACTTTTAGCTAGGCCTAGCATAGAAGGACTCTGTTCCCACCACATAGAAGGCTCCACCACAAAACTGACCGGGCAGTACAGCTAAGGAGTAAGCTGGGAATTCGGAGTGAACTTAGCTCTATGCTAGTTGGACTCATGATTTTGGAAGTAAAGGAGGCCCCAAACCTGCTCTGCTGTTACCTGGACGTGCAGTCTCCACCCCGACCAGCTCCCCGGGACCTGCCTAAACATCTGACAAGTAAAAGGTATGGAAAGACGCTGGATGGTGTGAGACTGATTTATTTATCTGCACCCGACATCATTAATACCATAGACTTTGAGGGACCAGTCCCACCTGTGGGGGACCCGTCATCTAGCTGCCACAACATCCCCTCAGAGATCTACAGCAGCGCTGGTCTTAGTGACTAGAAAACTACAGGTGGCGTCACGAACCGTTATACATCAAATCCCCTGTAAATAATCCCCCCCATCATACGCCTGACCGCCAGGGCCACGGACCGAGCCACGCTACCAGTGACATTCCCTATAGAAATCTACAGGCTCGGCTCCGAGTACCCCATTGCCCTGGTAACCCACAATTGTGGTGCGGGTCACAACACTTTCACAGCAGCAGCACCACACTTTCAGTGTCATAATATGGCACCCCATGGTCATAGGAGAAAACAGAGGACTCCAGCCCTATCTATTGTAAGGCAACTGTCACTGCTGTGAACTGGACACGCCTCTGTGGGCTGCACAATTCACAGTAGTGGGAGTGTTCTTCTGCCATTTTCATGGAGCCCTCAGATCTGCTAACATAAGCAGTACTGCTTCCAGCAGAACAGATCCTAGATTGACTGGAGTAAAATGCAGGAGAAAAGCACAGGCAGAGTAGCAGAGACCACAAAGACAAGGAGGAACAGTGTACCATTAGCATTATCAGAGCAGGAGCTGTCAGCTGCTGGGCAGGAGTTGTGATTCATCCCTCAGTAAGATAAGATAAGGAGCTGCAGGTCTGCAGTGAATGGCCAGACATTGTGGAGGGGGGTGAGAGAATCATGTAATCTGGGTGAGAAAGACATATGAAGACTGATGGGAGAGAGAGAGAGACAGTAAAGCCCCTGTCTCACATAGCGATATCGCTAGCGAGATCGCTGCTGAGTAACGAGTTTTGTGACGCAACAGCGAGCTCACCAGCGATATCGCTGTGTGTGACATTCAGCGACGATCAGCTCCCCTGCCGGGTATCGCTGATCGTCGCTGAAAGACCAGGACATTTTTTTGATCGCTGGTCTCCCGCTGACAGGCACGCATCGCTGCGTGTGACAGGCGGGAGACCAGTGATCCGCTGGTAACCAAGGTACACAGCGGGTTTCCAGGTGCAGGGCTGTGCCTAGAAACCCGCTGTGTACCTTGGATACCAGCTCCCTGAAGCAGGGAGCTGGTAACCAAGGTACACAGCGGGTTTCCAGGCACCTCGCAGCGCTTGGAAACCCGATGTGTACCTTGGTTACCAGCTCCCTGCATCAGGGCGCTGGTATCCAAGGTACACTGCGGGTAACTAAGCGATGTTACCCGCAGTGTCTCTTGTACTGATCGCTGCCTGAGCTGCCTGTTTGGCAGCTCAGCAGCGATAATGTAGCGATACACCAGCGATCCTGATCGTTGTCGGGATCGCTGGTGTATCGCTATGTGAGACCCAGCCTTAAGTGCTGGTGATAGCAGATCACAGGGCAGTCTGTTATGTTTTGGTAGCTGAGGAGAGCAGGCAAAAACGGCAATACACCAGAGAGGTTGGGATCTACTGGATTGCAGTACCCTGACTAACCACCACAACTAAAGGCAGCCGTGGAGCGTTCCTACGTTGGTCCTAGATGCCTCGTCACAGCCTGAGAGGCTAACTACACCTAAAGATAGAAAGAGGAAACTATCTGCCCCGGAGCAGATCCCCAAAGAACATAGGAAGCCCCCAAACATGTAATGGTGATTAGACAAGAGGAAATACAGACACAGACAGAAAATAGTATGAGCAAACGCTGGGGCCCAATCTGCCTAGACAGAATAGGATAGGAAGGATACTTACTGCAATCCAAAAAAAAACCCTAAAAAAAGCCAACGCTACTAATTGCAAAAACACCTGAAATCACACGACCTCTACCACCTAAATTAGTTCTCTGGTGTAACAAAACTAAGCCGCAGCCACAGAAAAAACTGGAAAAGGCAAATGAACAAACAACAGTGGCTCCAGAGGAACGGAGAGGCGCCCAAGCCCCCCGAGGAGGGGAACCTGGCCAACCTCACAGAAATGCAGAGAAAATTGCAAATGGCAAGCACAAAAACAAAAAACAGAAAATATCTTATCTGAGAGCAGGAGAAGAGGCAAGACTCAGCAAGCTTCCAAGTGAACCAGGAAACAACATTGAGACAAGAACAATTGATCACCGGCAACCATGATGGGGGAACCTCCCTTATATCCAGCCAGTCCGTGATTCCTGATTGCCAATCCTCATTGAATGGTTCAGTACCGTTTGTAACCACCAGAGGGAATTTCTGCTCAGAATTCATTTCTAAAACATTCATAACAGCAGTCACCCATAAAATGTCACTGCCCTGTGATGCTACTCTTCATTCTGCCCCAGGGATACTAGAACACCCTAAAGGTGAAGGATATGGTGATGTCAGCAGTTACTTTCCAGGTAACAGTAAAGCTGGTAAGTCTTACTATAGCTGCTTGAGGTCTAAAACGGAAAATTCTCCCCCTAGTGGTAAATATATATATTTGTCAAAAAAATAATATTTTTCATATAGAAATGTTAGCAAACAGTGCATTAATACATTTTAATTACTATTTTAAGTGTAATATCACAAAAAAAACAAACTACATGAAAACTGGTGGCACCTTTCCTTCAAACATAAATTTCACTGCTGACATATTCAACAAAGGCCTATAGAAGAAAGGAGCAAATGTATCAGCAGTAAGACTCTAATAGCATCAGGTTTACCGGCACCAGCTCCACCAGACTTTGGTGTTATGGACAGAGATATTCTGCAAGAGAAAAGCCATGATTTGGAAAAGATGAAAGAATTTGTCCCATTATATAAGCCTCTTCTGGTGATGACCACAGATCGGCGTATTTGACAATTATGGCTCCGATTCCAAGTGGAAATGGGAGACGGTTTTCCTTGATGCCCCAGGAGGTTTTGGTAAAACATTATTAATTTACTTATAGCAGAAATTCCCTCAATCAGTAACATTACTCCGGCCGTTGTATCGTCTGGGATTGTGGCCACTCTCTATAGATGGAGGCCGCACGGCTCATTCAGCACTAGGATCACCCTGAATCCAGCGC
>JARQOD010000003.1:17472601-17493541 GCA_033576555.1 Oophaga sylvatica
TCCTGGAAACTCCCGTCTGTAATATCACTAAGATCTGTGAGAGATCTGGGAGGATCCAATCACTTAATGGGGGGAATTGTCCTACTTTTTGCAACGTTACCTGTTCTTAAAGGAGCAACACCAAAAGCAAAACCTCATAACAAGCCAAGTATGAAAAAGCACATAATCTTTATTGAAGCATAATACAAACAACAATTAAAATTGGCAATACCACAAGTACAGGAAACAAGTGGGACTCAACCGGGCAGCTTTCGAATAGACAATGCATACCAAAATATCATCATCTCTATGTAGTTATAATTAAGCACCAAAATATGTCACTTAATGGCTCCCATATTATTGGGCCTATAGCTGTATCATATAACTAGTTCAGCACAATTCACATCAGTACAAATTGTAAGTACTAACAAATTGCAAATAATACTGGTGCATATTAAACATGGTACATAGTCTATAAACAAAGTGAAGGCATAGATACCAAAATAGGAAGGAGACCGGGAGACCCACCACACACCCGACGCGCGTTTCGCTCTGAAATGCTTTGTCCAGAGGTGGTTGGGTACTGGCCAGATAGGGTATATATATGCCTCATAGCCAATGAGAGACTTGTGACCACCATTAATTCATATATCGCACAGTGTAGTGATTGGACCCAGACATTGTAATTAAACAATTGATTGGTTGCAAAAACCTTACATATCCACCAGATGAAATGTGTGTGTTGCCACCGTAAAAACGCCGACGCATGTGAGCCGCACGTACCAGGGCTTAGGGGTACTCGGCACCGAGCCCATGGAAGTCTATGGGGATGTCACGGGTAGCACAGCTCGGTCCATGCCCTGGGCGCTCACTGTAATGTGGGATATTTACAGGGGATGATGGAATGTTCATATAGTTTATCGTGACGCCACTTGTAGTATCTGGTCAGGGAGGACCAGCGCTGCTATGCACATACTCTGGAAGGGATGGTGTTAGGCAGCTAGATGGTGGGTCTTCTACAAGTAAGACAGTGTCCTTCCAGGGCAGATAGAAATATGAGGATGCAGGACAGATGGGGATCCCGCTGTCAGAGACAATAAGGGAAACACACACAGAAGTCAGTTTGGTACCTTTACTGTAGGAATGGCAGGTACTCCCCGGAGCACGGCAGGGCGAAGGATGCACATCCAGATTCCTCCACTGGTAGGTGTATGGCCTCCTGTCCTCTGTCGTTATATAATGAAGTCCTGACCTGCTTGTAGCTAGGTCTAACTTGGTATCCGTTCTGTACCTGGCTGACTTGGTGGTGGACCTTCTATCTGGCAGAACAGGGTCTTTTTATGGCTGATCAGGCAGACTCCGTTCTCCTGATCCTGCTACGTGTCAACTCTGTGGTACTCCTGGGACTTGTAGTCCTCCAGGAACTCCGGTGTTCTCCTAATAGGTCGTGGAGATCCTTATAGGCTCGGGACCCGGTGTCCGGTATTTCTTGCTGAGGGGAGCTATTAATGCTCAATGATCCCTCCACTTCCACTTGCCTTTGGCCTACCTGGGTCCTATTAAGATCACACACACTGGCAGTTGGTGTGCTGCCTCTTCGCCGCTCTCTAAGCGTCGGCACGCTTCCTCATGAGCTACACTTCAGATTCAGCTCTGACTAGGCTAAAGTGATTCCCTTTTCACTCGTACTAGCCTCCACTTAAGTTCAAGTTGAACTGACTGAACAGCTCTGCACTAGCTCTCTGAGCTAAACTCCTCTTCTCTGATGTCCTGAGGAGATCGGTTCTCTGTCTGAGGCTGTCTTTATCTCCTCTCAGTTCTGAGGCAAACTGAAACTAAAACTGGTTTTTATATGCCTAACACACAGCTCCCTCTAATGGTCTTTTAGGTAAGCTGCATGTGTGTGTGTATAGTGACCTCTAGTGGGATCTTCCTTTAGTGCATCCTTCTGGAAGATATGGATCCAGTCACAGCTGGGCTCCACATTCCCCCCTAGTAGAACTCAGCACTCCGGGGCTGAAATACAAAAACAGGTAACAGAACAATAACATATCAAAACAATTCTTCCTTTACAGGAGGTAAGGCACTCTTAAACTGTTGCATAAACGGTAACTGAACAATTATGTACAATGAGGGATTGAGGACTTTGAGCAACCATAAAAGTCCCAGTCTCTTTTGGAAAGGATGCTCAAATAGGGGTGAGGAAACAAGTAGAAATAATGTCCATTCCTCTTGTTCCAATATTATAATGGGAAAAACAGGTTAATAAATAATGGTATGATACAACATATTATTAGCAAAAATATATACATCATGCATTTATGTACAGTGGTCATAGATAGTTATTTACATGAGTTAGGTTCTACTCTCTATACCTAACAGGTAATTGCCCCTTTGTCATACGTACTGACCTACGTGGTGTGGTGTCAGGTATAGTAGCCTCTAGCCTATCTGTCCTGCGTGCTGGCAAACTGTAATACTGCCTTAACCTCTCTAGGGATCTGGCAAGCATACTGGTGGCTGGGCGATGCGGTTCTGTTTCGCCAGGGGACCCTTCTTCCTGAGATTCAATTCCTTGGGATTCCGCTTCTTGTGGTGCTGCTTCTTGTGGTGCCGCTTCTTGGGGTTCCACTGGTTGAGGTTCTGCCGGAACAGGTCCTTCTGGAACTGACTCTACTGGCACAATTGGTGCAACTGGATGTAGAGATTCTTCTTGCGGTTGATAAAATTGAAGCACAGGAATGATTACAGCTTCTCCAATTCTGGGCCAATCTGCAGGTAAATCTCCCAAATCTGTATGTATGACTGCTTCATCACTCTCTTCCTGATTGACAACAGGTTCTTCCTCATGAAGCTTTAATGGGTCCGGACACAACTTTAGATGGTCTCTAGACACAGTTGCAGTCGTTTTTTCCTCCATCCTTGCTTATTATGCACGTTTTCTTGTTATCAAACCTCGAACTCTGTATGATGTAGGGCTCTCTTTCCCACTGATCGTCGAGTTTGTGTAACCTTCTCTTTCTTTTTAGTACGATTTCACCAGGTGCGAAAGGTTCAGCTGGCGCACTTTTATTGTAGCGATCTTCTTGCTTATCCCTTACTCGATTGAGACTTTCCTCAACGCAGGTTTGTACTTTTCTGTACTGTTCCTGTCTGTTTGTGTCCCAGTCTCCAGTAGCTACATCCGCTTCCGGTTCTACAATTCCAAGCTCTAGATCCATGGGCAGCTTTCCTGGTCTTGCCCGCATGAGATAGGCTGGGGTGCAGTTGGTGGAACTCACCGGTATGTGGTTGTACATGTCTACCAGGTCAGGTAGCAAGTCTGGCCACCGATTTCTTTCCTCCAGTGGTACAGTTTTCAGTAAGTCAATGACGATGTGATTCATCTTTTCACAAAGTCCATTGGTTTGGGGATGGTACGGTGTAGTTCTTATCTTCTTACACCCGTACAAGTGACAGAACTCTTTGAACAATTCGGCCTCAAAGGCTGGGCCTTGATCAGTTAGCACCTGCTCCGGATATCCGTGTGGTCTACAGAAATGCGTCTGGAACGTTTTTGCTGCTGTCTCTGCCGTCAGATCTTTGACAGGGGTGACCACCAGGAATCTGGAGTAGTGATCCACCATAGTCAGGGCATAGGAATATCCTGACCAGCTGGGGGACAACTTCACATGGTTCAGGGCCACAATTTCCAAAGGACGAGTCGTCTGGATGGGCTGCAAGGGTGCCTTCTGACTGCTGTAGTCTTTTCGTCTGAGGCCACAGGGTCCACAGTTCCGGCACCACTTCTCGATGGAGCTGCGCATCCCTACCCAGTAGAACCGACACTTCAACAGGGTCTCCAGCTTTTTCCAGCCAAAGTGTCCCGCTTGATCGTGGTAGGCTTCTAACACCATCTGGATGTCTGCTCTGGGAACGACTATCTGCCAAACCATTTCATGGGTCCTTGGGTTAACGTATCTCCTGCACAGCTTCTCACGGTAAATGAACAACCGGCTTCTCTCATTCCACAGCTGCCTTGCTTGTAGAGGCGCGTCCTTCTCCAAGGAGGAACCTTCTTGAGATATCAGCTCTTTGATTCGTTTGACAACTGGATCGCTGTCCTGAGTCTCCTTCCAGCTGTGGTGAGGTAAAGGATTTAACGTCTTACCAGGCGATTTCCTGCTGGCTTGTTGTTCATAGATCACCCCATTCCGGTGAAAGGCAGGTAGTTCAATCTCTTCCAGATCATCCACTTCCTCTTCAGTGTCTGATTCATGAGGCATCCTGGACAGGGCATCAGCATTGGCATTCTTGCGGCACGCCCGGTACTTAATTGTGAATTGATAATTTGACAGTCGAGCCACCCATCGTTGTTCCATGGCTCCCAGCTTAGCTGTTTCAAGATGCGTCAAGGGGTTGTTGTCAGTGTAGGCAGTGAACTTGCTGGAGGCCAAGTAGTGTTTAAACCTCTCCGTGATGGCCCAGACCAGTGCCAGGAACTCCAACTTGAAGCTGCTATAGTTCTCTGGGTTCCTTTCGGTCGGGCGGAGCTTCCTGCTAGCATAGGCGATGACTTTCTCCAGGCCATTTTGCTTCTGACTGAGGACTGCTCCCAATCCTTCATTGCTGGCATCAGTATACAGCAGGAACGGCTGGCTGTAGTCAGGGTAAGCTAGGATCTCATCGCCTGTCAGGATCTCCTTCATTTCCTTGAATGCTTCTGCCTGTTCTTTACCCCAATGGAATTGAGAATTTCTGCCTTTGAGGGACTGTCCCACCAGGAGGTCTTGCAGAGGAGCTGCTTTCTTAGTGTAATCTTTTACAAACCTCCGGTAGTATCCTGTCAGTCCTAGGAACTGTCGCACCTCCTTGAGATTTTTCGGCTCCGGCCATTTCTGGATGGCGGTGATCTTCTCAGGGTCTGGCGCTACTCCTTCAGAGCTGACGATATGTCCCAGATACTGTACCTTCTGTTTGAGCAGATGGCACTTTGAAGGTTTCAGTTTCATCCCATACTTGGACAGTGACTCAAATACCTCCGCCAGGTGCTTCAAGTGATCTTCATACGTTTTTGAGTACACGATGACGTCGTCCAGGTACAGCAACACAGTTTCAAAATTGAGATGCCCCAGGCAACTCTCCATCACTCTCTGGAACGTTCCAGGGGCACTGCTGAGTCCAAACGGCATTCTGTCAAGCTCACAGAGTCCCATCGGGGTGGTGAAAGCCGTCTTCTCCCGATCCTCCTCAGCCACAGCTACTTGCCAGTACCCACTAGTGAGGTCAAGGGTGGAGAAGTAGTTAGCAGTTTTTAGTGCAGCTAAGGATTCCTCAATGCGTGGTAAAGGGTATGCATCTTCATGTGTAATGCGATTTACTTGTCTGTAATCTACACACATTCGCATGCTTCCATCCTTTTTCCTATCTAAGACTAGAGGTGCTGCCCAGGGACTGCAACTATCCCTTTTCACCCCTGCTTCCTTCATATCACGCAACATCTCCTTGGCTTTCTGGTAGTGTGCTGGTGGTATAGGCCTGTACCGTTCTTTGATGGGAGGATGATTGCCTGTGGGGATGTGATGTTGAACCCCTTTAATTTTCCCTTTAAGTCGAGCGGGTGTTTGCTGAATACCTGAGCATACTCCTGAACTACTCGGTATACTCC
The DNA here is from genome assembly GCA_033576555.1 of Oophaga sylvatica. Lineage (NCBI taxonomy): Eukaryota > Metazoa > Chordata > Amphibia > Anura > Dendrobatidae > Oophaga > Oophaga sylvatica. Next base: position 17,478,228 of record JARQOD010000003.1, read on the forward strand.
TTGTTTCTGGTGGGCTGGAGTGGTGTCTGTCCCAACATGGAGCTGCTGACACCAATCCTCCACCTGGGTGGTCGGACCGTTATCCTCCACTGGTTGTGGGAGGTTAAGGGCTCCGCCGGGTGAATGGAGTTATTATCCACAGCATGTAACTTTGCAACAGTGGCATAACGTGGTAATTTGACTTCATCCTCTCCCCAGTTGAGAAGACGCACTGGCACCCTCCCATTATATACCTCTACTACCCCTCTGGCAGTCAAGAGTGTAGGTCTGTGTTCTGAACAATGGGGCTCTACTACTGCTTGGTAGTTCTGTCCTCTCAGACCTATTGCTGCTCTACACCAAATAAGCATTTCACTCATCGGGGGTATCACAATGGGATTCGGGTCTGTTACCCGTACATTACCAATCTCACCACCGGTCAGTTTCACTTGCTGCTGGCACATCAGGGTTCGGATCTCCCTCCGGATCTCTCCCTTTTGCCTTGGTCTGGCGATTTCGGCAAGCTGTTGGAGTAAAAACACAACCTCCTCCAAACAGTTACTAATAATGTTAGTGCCTAAGACCACATTCAACCCATTTTCTTCATTAACAGTCTTTACTACAAGAAGTCCCTGGTTCTTTAGCTCCACTCTCCCCACTTTCACGTCTACATCTTTAGCCCCCCGTAATTCAAGAGGGAGACCATTGGAGGCGTATACGGCAAAGTCAGGGTTTGGGGGTTGGAGACTGTCACTGGACCAGTACTTATTGTAGAGAACATCAGGTATAATGGTTACCTGGGATCCAGTGTCCAGCAGGGCAGGGATTGCGATCCCGTCCAGTATGATGGACAGGTATGGTCTTCCTCCCACAAACCTGCGGTTCCAGTCTGAGGGGCCTGAGGAGTCTATTCCTGGGGGTTGGCCCTCGGACCCAGGATTTGCTCGTTTAAAGGACACAGACGTGCTGGGTGACCTTCCCTGTGGCAGCGGTAGCAGATGATCTCTCGGCGAGGATGATGCTGGTCGCGGGTCCTTCCTGGGGGTGGCGTTGTCCTCCTCCGGTGGGGCGACGTCCTCCCTCTCCTCCGGCGCATCCAAGGGACATCCTCCGGGCAGTCAGCCAGCAAGATCTTTCCTTCTTCCTTCGTCGACAGTTGCAGGGCACTCATTACAGTGGCCAGGTTTTTGGTCAGCTGGCGCACTTCTGAGCGCAGACAGTCCAGCTCAGTAGGGGGCGCCTCCTGCGTTTTGGCTTCCGCAACCAGCGGGGAAAAGGTGGATGCTGTTGGCTTTAGGGTGGTTTCACTCGGGTGACACTGGGTTGCCATCTCGGGTGTTTCCAGAGGTCGCAGTCCTTTTATAGCCATATCCTTAAGGGCATCAAAGGTAGCATCAGGATGATCCAAGGACCACCAGTGCACAGTCCTGCCTTCCGCTTGGGACCTCAGTCCCCGTACAAATTGTTCTTTTAACATTTTATTTTCGTCGGTGACACTGATAGGGTTAACTTGTTTAAGAGCTCGCAGGGCCCCTTGTAGCCAGCAAGCATAGTCCCTAATGCTGTCATCTGATTTCTGGGAACATTGATAAAACCTCATCCGGAGATCTGTTTCAGTGCGGTCCTCAAAGATAGTCTGTAGCTTTAAGAAAATTGAAGGCACTGACTCCTGGTCGGCAGCTGTCCAAGTCTCTACTTCTCTCTCTGCAGCACCAGTTAATTGCCCTACTACCACTGCAGCTCTTTGCTTTTCTGTCATAGGGTACATGTCCATTATGCTGCATATTTTCCGTTTGAACCCTGACAGGGTGTCTGGCTTGCCGCTGTACTGAGGGAGCCACTTCGCTCCAGGCATGTATGGCAGCGTTAGCGGTACTATTGGGGCTACAGGGCCAGGTGAGGGGCCCACATTTCCATCCTGCGCTGCAGCGCCAAGTGGTAAGTCATTGGGGCCGTCGGCCGGGGCCGCGCTGTCGGCTGGCTGCTGCGACATGTCTGCACCCCCCTAGTTAATCCTGGCCTACCTTCTCTGAAGGCTGCAGCTCTGCAGGCACAGCGGTGGAGAAAGGACCTGTGTCGCTGGCGCTCTGACGTCAGAGCGTTCACTGAAGCTCTCCACAGGACCTGCCGCCGCGTCAGCGTTGGGGGCGTATTCAGGACTCAGCGCGCTTTTGCAGGTACGCCCACTAGTTTTCGCGCCGCGGCGCTGTAAATGGCAGCAAATGGCGGGAAATCTTCACCACTATATACAAAAGTCTTTTTGCAAGGCACACAGTACCCGGTGGCAACGGGCACAAATTACTCCGTTGCTGCAGGCACGAAATCCTGTTCGTGACACCAGTGTCAAGTATAGTGTACAGTTCCTATAGCGTCTTGTGCTTGGGTGCGAGGAAAACACAGGAGACATAGGTTGAAATGAAATGACTTGTATTACTTCATACAAGCATGCTGAAAAGTTCACACAGTTTGCAGGAACAGAGTCAGGAGACACAGCAGGCCAGAGTAATTTCAAGCACTACAATAAATCTCCAAAGCAGGATCTCTTCTCTGTACCGTAATTCCTCTGCAAACATGGATTCACCAAACAGCAGGTTTCCAGAGTCCAAAAGTGTTCAAAGGTTCCTCAGTAGGGAATAGCTGGAGTACAAGTTCAAGGTTTCCAGGAGTCAGGTCACAGACTGACTGAGGCTTGATTCAGGAGCACTGATTGTTCAGCTGAGGCTGCTTAAGAAGCAAGAGGGAAGAATCAGGGCGGGAACATGAAAACTGGAACTCCATATTAACTGAGGGCAAGAGCTGCAGAAAGACAGAAAGCAAAATGGCCGACGGAAAACTGAGTTTCAAGGAACATGTCAACAGAGACAAAGAACCTTACATTACTACCCCTTAGGGACAACCTCCGGATGACCTCAGACCAGGCTTGTCAGGGTACCTCTGATGAAACTGGCGGAGCAGGTGAGGAGCATTTACATTGTTGACTGGTTCCCATGAGTTGTCCTCCCTGCCATTTAATCAAATATTGCAACTGATTTCTGTACAACCTGGAATCTAGAATCCTTTCCACCATAAATTCTTCCTGACCATCGACCAGCACTGGGTCAGGGCAAGGAGAAGAACGTCCAGGAAACGTATTGGGTGTTGCAGCCTTTAGTAGGGATACATGAAAGACAGGGTGGATTCTCATAGTTCTGGGCAGTTGAAGACGACAAGCAACAGCACTTATAATCTTACTGATCTTATAAGGTCCAATGTACTTATGTCCCAATTTAGACGATGGAATCTTTAATTTAAAATTTCTGGTTGACAGCCAGACCAAATCTCCTACCTTGAAAGCTGGTGCAGGTTTACGAAATTTATCTGCTGCTTTCTTGTACCTTTCCTGAGCCAATTCTAGATTTTCCTTTAGAAGATCCATATTCTTTTGTAAAGAAGTGATTCTTTCAGCCACTGCCGGCAAGGGCGTATCTATGGGAAATCGAGGAAGAATGTTAGGATGATAACCTAGATTGGAGCAAAAAGGAGACTGCTTAGTGGAGGCGCTCTGAGAGTTGTTATAAGAGAACTCAGCCAGTGGAAGTAGATCCACCCAATCATCTTGTAGGTGGCAGATAAAGCAGCGGAGATACTGCTCCAGGGTCTGATTGGTTCGTTCTGTCTGTCCATTAGTCTGAGGATGAAAAGCAGAAGAAAGGTTTACTTTAATGTCCAATGCTGCACAGAAATTTTGCCAAAACCTTGAAGTGAATTGCACCCCTCGATCCGAAATGACCTCATCCGGTACTCCATGTAAGCGAAACACATTCTGTTATGTTACGGTAGCTGAGGAGTGCAGGCAAAAAAGGAAATACACCAGAGCAGTTGGAATCTATGAGATTGCAGCACCCTGACTAACCACCGCAACTAGAGGCAGCCGTGGAGCGTTCCTACGTTGGTCCTAGACGCCTCGTCACAGCCTGAGAAACTAACTACACCTAAAGATAGAAATAGGAAAGCTATCTGCCCCGGAGCAGAACCCCAAAGATAATAGAAAGCCCCCAAACATGTAATGGCGGTTAGACAAGAGGAAATACTGACACAGAAAGAAAATAGTATGAGCAAACGCTGGGGCCCAAACTATCTAAATAGAAAAGGATAGGAAGGGTACTTACTGCAATCCCAGAAAACCCTGAAAAACACCAACTCTACTAATTTCAAAATCACCTGAGATCACACGACCTCTACCACCTAAATTAGTTCTCTGGTGTAACAAAAACAGCAGCCACTGAAAAAACTGGAAAAAGCAAAAGTACAAAACACAGTGGCTGGACTAAACTGAGAGGGCAAAAGCCCCCGGAGGGGACCCAGAAGGCCCCCACAGAAGTGCAGGACCAAATGCAAAAATATAGCAAAAACACAAAATAAGAAATTGTCTTATCTGATAGCAGGAGATGCAGACACGACACAGCAGGCTACAAGGGAAACTGGAAAGAAGGATTCAGACCAGAACAATTGATCACCGGCAACCCTGATGGGAAAATGATTCCCTTAAATAAGACCAATCAGTAACACCTGATTCCCAGTCCTCACAATCCTCACTAGTACCGCTTGTAACCACCAGAGGGAGCCTCTGCTCAGAACTCATCTCAAACACATTCACAACAGTACCCCCCCCTTGAGGAGGGGTCACAGAACCCTCATTTGAGCAACCAGGTCGGTCAGGATGAGTTCTATGATACGCACGGATAAGTCTCCTAGCATGGATGTCCGAAGCAAACACCCAAGAATTATCTTCCTGACCATAACCTCTCCATTTAACCAAATACTGGAGTCTTCGTCTAGAAAAACGAGAATCCAATATTTTCTCAACCACATACTCCAGATTGCCCTCAACCAAAACAGGGTCAGGAGGCACAGCAGCAGGAACCACTGGCTCAACAAACCTCTTCAACAAGGACTTGTGGAACACGTTATAGATCTTAAATGTCCCTGGAAGAAGCAAACGAAAAGAAACAGGATTAATAATCTCCATGATCTTATAAGGTCCAATGAACCTAGGCTTAAATTTAGGAGATGCTACTCTCATAGGAATATTCTTTGAGGACAACCAGACCAAGTCCCCCACTTTAAACCGAGGACCATCAGTCCTATGCCGGTTAGCAAACCGCTGGGCCTTCTCCTGAGAGAGGGACAACCTCTCCACTACCTGGTCCCAAATCTGCTGCATACGCTCAACAACAGAGTCAACACCTGGACAGACAGAAGCCTCCGTCTGTCCTGAAGAAAATCGAGGGTGAAACCCAGAATTACAGAAAAACGGAGACATCAAAGTGGCAGAGCTAGCCCTATTATTAAGAGCAAACTCAGCCAAAGGCAAAAAAGAGACCCAGTCATCCTGATCAGCAGACACAAAGCATCTTAGATAAGTCTCCAATGTCTGGTTTGTTCTCTCAGTTTGACCATTGGTCTGAGGATGAAATGCCGAGGAGAAAGACAATTGAACACCCAGTTTAGAACAAAAAGTCCTCCAAAATCTGGAAACAAACTGGACTCCTCTGTCAGACACAATGTTCTCAGGAATGCCGTGTAAACGAACCACGTGCTGAAGGAACAACGGCACCAATTCAGAGGAGGAAGGCAACTTAGGTAATGGCACAAGATGTATCATTTTGGAAAACCTATCACAAATTACCCAGATGGTGGTCATTCTCTGAGAAACAGGAAGATCGGAAATGAAATCCATAGAGATATGGGTCCATGGTCTCTTGGGCACAGGCAATGGCATCAACAAACCACTAGAGCGAGAGCAAGGCTTGGAGCGAGAGCAAGTCCCGCAGGACTGCACAAATTCCCTGACATCGCGAGACAAGGTAGGCCACCAAAAGGACCGACTAACCAAGTCTCTGGTACCAAAAATTCCGGGATGCCCAGCCAATGCGGAACAATGAATCTCAGACATCACACTCTTTTTCCATTGGTCCGGGACAAACAATTTTCCAACAGGGCAGCGCTCGGGCCTATCCTCCTGACACCCCTCCAGAGCAAGTCTCAAATTGGGCGAGATGGCGGAAAGAACTACACCCTCCTTCAAAATAACAGAGGGATCAGATAGCTCAGGAGAGTCCGCAAGGAAACTCCTCGAGAGGGCATCCGCCTTAACATTCTTAGTGCCAGGAAGAAAGGAAACCACAAAATTAAAACGTGTGAAAAACAAGGCCCACCTGGCCTGTCTAGGATTGAGTCGCCTGGCAGATTCCAGATAGACCAGATTCTTATGGTCAGTAAGGACCACCACCTGATGTTTGGCTCCCTCCAGCCAATGTCTCCACTCTTCAAAAGCCCACTTCATGGCCAATAACTCCCGATTACCCACGTCATAATTACGTTCAGTAGGAGAAAATTTTCGAGAGAAAAAGGCACAAGGGTTACTTTTAGAGGTCTCTGGATCTTTTTGGGACAAAACGGCACCTGCCCCAATTTCAGAGGCATCAACCTCCACCTGAAATGGCAGAGAAACATCAGGCTGCCGTAGAACAGGAGCAGAAGTGAATCTCTGCTTAAGTTCCTGAAACGCAGAGACTGCCTCAGGAGGCCAATTCACCACATCAGAACTCTTTCTGGTCAAATCAGTTAATGGTTTAACAATAACAGAGAAATTACCAATAAATTTACGATAAAAATTGGCAAAACCCAAAAATCTCTGAAGAGCCTTTAATGAAGTAGGTTGGACCCAATCACAGATGGCCTGAACCTTGACCGGGTCCATTTCAATAACAGATGGGGACAAAATGAATCCCAGAAATGAGATCTTCTGTACGCCAAAAAGACACTTTGATCCCTTCACATACAGAGCATTCTCTCTCAAAATCTGGAACACAGTCCGAACATGTTTCACATGAGAGTCCCAGTCATTAGAAAAAATCAAGATATCATCCAAATAAACAATCAGAAACTTGTCCACAAAATCCCTGAAAATGTCATTCATGAAGGACTGGAAGACGGAAGGAGCATTAGTGAGCCCAAAGGGCATCACAAGGTACTCAAAATGCCCTTCAGGGGTGTTAAATGCCGTCTTCCATTCATCCCCGTGCTTAATGTGAATAAGGTTATACGCCCCCCTGAGGTCAAGCTTGGTAAACCAAGTAGCGTTTTTCACCCTGGAAAACAGGTCAGAAATCAAGGGTAACGGGTATTGATATTTCACAGTAATATTGTTCAAGAGACGATAATCAATACACGGCCTTAATGAACCATCTTTTTTGGCCACAAAGAAAAAACCGGCACCTAAGGGTGAAGAGGATGGTCTGATATGACCCTTCTCCAATGATTCCTTGATATAAGACCGCATAGCGTCATGTTCAGGTACAGACAAGTTAAAAAGGCGACCTTTAGGGAATTTACTACCAGGCACTAATTCAATAGCGCAGTCATAGCTCCTATGGGGAGGTAAGGATGCAGATTTACTTTCGCTAAACACATCAGAAAAATCAAACAAAAAGTCAGGAACATCCTCAGCCTGGGGGGAGGCAGAAAAAACAGGAGTGTTGGTATTAACACATTGGCAGCCCCAACTGGTTACAGACACAGATTTCCAATCCAAAACAGGATTATGAGACTGTAACCAAGGGAAACCCAGCACGATAATGTCATGCAGATTATACAGTACCAAAAATTTGCAGCACTCCTGGTGATCAGGTTCAACCCTCATTATCACCTGAGTAGAAAACTGGGGTTTATTCTCAGCCAAAGGGGTAGAATCGATCCCCAGTAGGGGAATAGACTTTTGTAGGGGTATCAAGGGAAACCCACAACGTTTAGCAAAATCATAATCCATCAGGTTAATAGCTGCTCCAGAATCAACGAAAGCCTGAGCAGAAAATGAGGACAGAGAGCATATCAGAGTGACAGTTAATAAAAACTTAGTCTGAACACTACCCAAGACAACTGAGCGTGCAAAATGTCTTCCCCGCTTAGGGCAGACTGAAATAGCATGAGAGGCATCACCACAGTAGAAACATAACCCATTGCGCTTTCGAAACTCATGACGCTGTGCCCCAGACACCACTCCATCACACTGCATGGGCTCAGCAGCTGGCTCACAAGGCAACACCACTCCACGCATACTTCTCCGCTCACGCAAACGTCTGTCAATTTGAATCGCTAATGACATAGAATCATTGAGACCAGAGGGGACAGGGAATCCCACCATAACATCCTTTACATTATCCGACAGACCCTTCCGGAAAAGGGCCGCCAAAGCGTCGTCATTCCATTTGGTCAGGACTGCCCACCTACGGAATCTCTGACAGTATAACTCAGCGTCATCAAGCCCCTGATTTAATGCCAACAAGGCTTTTTCAGCTTGATCAGTGACATTAGGCTCATCGTACAATAACCCCAAAGCCTGAAAAAATGCATCAACATCACTCAAAACAGGATCCCCAGGTATCAGGGAAAAAGCCCAATCCTGAGGATCGCCGCGCAGGAGAGAGATGATAATTTGAACCTGCTGCGCTGCGTTTCCTGAGGACTTAGATTTTAAGGCAAGAAACAATTTACAATTATTTTTGAAATTCTGAAACTTAGCTCGATCCCCTAAAAACAAATCTGGCATGGGGATCCTAGGTTCCACAACAGGCAACCCAGCAAGATAGATAGCAATACTCCGAACCTCAGTGGCAAGCTGATCCACACGGCCAGACAACTGTGCAAACTCCATTGGGAAAAAAGATCCTCCCCAGCACCCAGAGATACAGAGGGAAAAAAAAAAAAAAAAATGCAACAAACAGAAAAATATCTCTGACAACTTTTCTTCCTTCAAAATATTTTTTCCCTTCTGTGAGTACCATACAATTTTTTTGGCCGGTGATACTGTTATGTTACGGTAGCTGAGGAGTGCAGGCAAAAAAGGAAATACACCAGAGCAGTTGGAATCTATGAGATTGCAGTACCCTGACTAACCACCGCAACTAGAGGCAGCCGTGGAGCGTTCCTACGTTGGTCCTAGACGCCTCGTCACAGCCTGAGAAACTAACTACACCTAAAGATAGAAATAGGAAAGCTATCTGCCCCGGAGCAGAACCCCAAAGATAATAGAAAGCCCCCAAACATGTAATGGCGGTTAGACAAGAGGAAATACTGACACAGAAAGAAAATAGTATGAGCAAACGCTGGGGCCCAAACTATCTAAATAGAAAAGGATAGGAAGGGTACTTACTGCAATCCCAGAAAACCCTGAAAAACACCAACTCTACTAATTTCAAAATCACCTGAGATCACACGACCTCTACCACCTAAATTAGTTCTCTGGTGTAACAAAAACAGCAGCCACTGAAAAAACTGGAAAAAGCAAAAGTACAAAACACAGTGGCTGGACTAAACTGAGAGGGCAAAAGCCCCCGGAGGGGACCCAGAAGGCCCCCACAGAAGTGCAGGACCAAATGCAAAAATATAGCAAAAACACAAAATAAGAAATTGTCTTATCTGATAGCAGGAGATGCAGACACGACACAGCAGGCTACAAGGGAAACTGGAAAGAAGGATTCAGACCAGAACAATTGATCACCGGCAACCCTGATGGGAAAATGATTCCCTTAAATAAGACCAATCAGTAACACCTGATTCCCAGTCCTCACAATCCTCACTAGTACCGCTTGTAACCACCAGAGGGAGCCTCTGCTCAGAACTCATCTCAAACCCATTCACAACACATTCTTAATCATCAAGTCTGATGTCTGTTTTGCAGTGGGTAAGCCGACACAAGGGATAAAATGAGCTGCCTTTGTTAGACGGTCAACCACCACTAGAATGGTGTTCTTCCCTTGAGAGGTTGGTAACTCCACAATGAAGTCCATAGAAATGGATCCCCACGGGCGGGACGGGGTGGGAAGAGGTTGCAACAGACCAGTTGGTGAGGAGAGAGGTGTTTTGCATCTTGCACAGACTTCACATGAAGTGACATAGTTTAAAACATCTTTCCTGTAAGTGGGCCACCAAAAGAAACGAGAAAGAAATTCTTGTGTCTTTAGAATTCCCCTATGCCCGGCTATCTTGGAATCGTGGATGAGTTGCAATACTCTCAATCTGACTATTTCAGGTATATACAGACGTTGTCCCTGAATCCACACACCATTCTTAAAGACAAGACTTACGTCCCTTGGGGGTTGAGCCAACAAAGAATCCGCATGGTATGCTTCCTTGATGTCCTTAAGTAGGTCTTGATTATGAATCACTCCCAGGAATCTAGAGTCAGGAAGAATAGTCTTAGGAGGAGTAAGTGGACGTGTCTCTGCTGAATGAATCCTAGAGAGTGCATCAGCCTTTCCATTGCGCGATCCTGGTCTATAAGAAATGACAAAATTAAATTGGTTTAGGAAAAGATTCCAGCGAGCCTGGCGAGGAGTCAGGCACTTAGCCGACCTGATAAATTCAAGGTTACGATGGTCTGTCAGGACGACTATTTGCCCTGAAGAAGGTGTCTCCATTCCTTGAAGGCGGCAATAATGGCCAACAATTCTCTATTGCCCACATCGTAGTTCCTCTCAGCCGAAGACAACTGCTGGGAAAAGAAGGCACAGGGATGCAAGACATTCTTCTCACCTGTTCTCTGAGAGAGTATAGCTCCAACGGCACAGTCTGAAGCATCCACCTCTATTATGAAGGCAAGCTCGGGGTTGGGATGTACTAAGATAGGTGCGGTGGTAAATTTATCCTTTAAACAGGAAAATGCTTCCTGAGCTTGCGGGGTCCAGGAGAACCTAGACTGTTTCCGGGTAAGTTGGGTGATAGGTGACACTACCTCAGAAAAATTTTTAATGAAACGTCTATAGAAGTTGGCAAACCCGATGAAGCGCTGCACCTCCTTCACATTTCTAGGAATTGGCCAATCCTTGATGGCTTGGGTCTTGCTTCCATCCATACTAATCCCTTGCGTAGATAGTACATACCCCAGAAATTGAATTTCGGTCCTATGGAATTCACACTTTTCAAGTTTGATGTAGAGATGGTTTTGTCTTAGGCGTTCTAAGACCATTCTCACATGTCCATGATGTTCCTCTGTGGAGTTAGAAAAAATTAGAATATCATCCAGATAAATCACCACAAATGTATCTAGGAGATCCCTGAAGATATCATTCATGAAGTGTTGGAAAGTGGCTGGGGCGGTACTCAGACCAAAAGGCATAACTAGATATTCAAAGTGTCCATAGCGTGACCTGAAAGCAGTCTTCCATTCATCCCCAGGTCTAATACGGACCAAGTTATAGGCCCCACGGAGATCCAGTTTAGAGAAAATTTTGGCATGCCGCACTCTCTCCAACAACTCAGGGATTAAAGGCAATGGATAACGGTTTCTAATAGTAACCTTATTGAGTTCCCTATAGTCTATGCAGGGTCTCAGAGATCCATCTTTCTTCTTCACAAAGAAGATGGGTGCACCTGCGGGAGATGAAGAGGGGCGTATGAAGCCCTTGGCTAAATTTTCGTCTATATAATCCTTCAAAGCTTTTAGCTCGGGCCCCGCTAGGGGGTAGATCTTACCAAAAGGTATCTCGGCTCCAGGCAATAATTCAATTGGACAATCATATGGACGGTGAGGAGGAAGCTGATCAGCGTTCTTCTTGTCACATAAATCCACATAGTCCTGGTATACAGCTGGTAGTTCAGGGACTGACATGGTTCCTTTAGGAACAGAGCAAGCTGAAACTCCTTGACTCATCTGTTTCTCCGGAAAGTGTAATTCCTTGGTCTCCCAGTTAATCGTAGGATTCTGCGCCTGCAGCCATGGTAGCCCTAGAATAATGGGAAAGTGGGGAGAAGAGATAAGCATAAAAGACATTTTCTCCTGATGATCTTTACCCATAAGGACCCTCAAAGGCTCTGTTTCTTGATCCACTGGTCCAGAAGTCAGTAGAGAGCCATCCACAGTCTCCATCTGTACTGGAGTAGCCTTCTTCACTGAACGTATCCCCTGTTTCAGAGCAAAGGAGATATCCATAAAATTTCCACTTGCTCCTGAGTCGATCATAGCAGAGCTAGACACCCAGACTGAGTTAACCCAGAGTTTGATGGAAAGGAAGCAATGAGAATTGTTTCTTTTACAACTCAGCTGGGACATCACTGAGGAAACTTGAAAAATTGCAGCGTTTATACCGTCATCGTCCCCAGAACTAACAGAGTTTAAGTCCGAGAAATCAAGATCTCTTGCAGCAGATCTCTCTGGAGCCTGAGGCTCGGACATGACAGAGCTCCTCTCACAACACTCACAGTGAATGACTGCTGCAGTAGTCTTACGAGAACGGCTGGGGCAGTTTATAATGAAGTGCCCTGACTTACCACAGTAGAAACATAGATTTTCCTTTATACGATGTTCTTTGCGTGCATCACTAACCCGTCTTTGTAAAGAGTCCACCTGCATGGGTTCAGGTTCTGGTTCCCTTGTGATCCTACTCAAAGGTTCCTTAGCCGAGGAGGGAGGTAGTAAAAGGTTAGTGCGATTATTTTCGAACCATCTCTCTTGTCTGCGTTCAGTCAGACGAGCATCAATACGAATACAATAGTTAATAAAGTCACCTAACGCAGTGGGAGGGTCGGCACGAGCAAGTTCATCCTTAATCAGTGGAGACAACCCTTTCCGAAAAATAGATTTCTTAGCGGAAGTGTCCCAAGTGGTATCAAGAGCCCATCTCCTGAAATCCAGGGCATATTCGGCTACTGAACGCTTACCTTGGCGCAAAGTTAACATAGCTGCTTCAGCTGTTGCACCTCGATTGGGGTCATCAAACACCTGCCCCATGGCTGAAATAAAAGCATCAAGGTGATTCAAACAATCATCCTCAGTCTCAATCAGAGGGTTTGCCCACATCAAAGGCTTATTGGTAAGCAACATGATTATAGTAAGCACTTTGGATCGTTCAGTGGGAAATTGTGAAGCATGTGCAGAGAAAAATAAATTGCATTGATTAATAAATCCCCTGAATTTCTCACGTTCACCGCCAAAACGAAAAGGAGGTAATTTGGGGATCCCAGAACTCGGGGTTATGGCAGGAGCCTGGGCTCGTTCCTCTAGAGCCTCAATCCTGGCTCGCAATTCCTGGGTAGTCTGTCCAAACATTTGCAAATTATGATTAGTGAGGTCCTGTAGGCTTGCAAAACGGGTTTTTAAAGTCTGTACATCTGAAAGGATTGTATCAGTCACTCCGCAAAGTTCCTTTATGCGGGCCTCCATCTTCCAGATCTTTTAAGGCAGAAGTGCTGGAATGGTTGTGAGAAGTCACAACCACTGTCATCACATAAGGTATTTAAACGGACATCTGATATCCACAGTCACAGCAGACACGGCTTTCCCAGACCCAGCAGACACTAAACATTGGCTCCTGAATCTTGTCAAGTATAGTGTACAGTTCCTATAGAGCCTTGTGCTTGGGTGCGAGGAAAACACAGGAGACATAGGTTGAAATGAAATGACTTGTATTACTTCATACAAGCATGCTGAAAAGTTCACACAGTTTGCAGGAACAGAGTCAGGAGACACAGCAGGCCAGAGTAATTTCAAGCACTACAATAAATCTCCAAAGCAGGTTCAGGATCTCTTCTCTGTACCGTAATTCCTCTGCAAACATGGATTCACCAAACAGCAGGTTTCCAGAGTCCAAAAGTGTTCAAAGGTTCCTCAGTAGGGAATAGCTGGAGTACAAGTTCAAGGTTTCCAGGAGTCAGGTCACAGACTGACTGAGGCTTGATTCAGGAGCACTGATTGTTCAGCTGAGGCTGCTTAAGAAGCAAGAGGGAAGAATCAGGGCGGGAACATGAAAACTGGAACTCCATATTAACTGAGGGCAAGAGCTGCAGAAAGACAGAAAGCAAAATGGCCGACGGAAAACTGAGTTTCAAGGAACATGTCAACAGAGACAAAGAACCTTACAGCCAGATAAATGAGCCGCACGTACCAGGGCTTAGGGGTACTCGGCACCGAGCCCATGGAAGTCTATGGGGGATGTCACGGGTAGCACAGCTCGGTCCGTGCCCTGGGCGCTCTCTGTAATGTGGGATATTTACAGGGGATGATGGAATGTTCATATAGTTTATCGTGACGCCACTTGTAGTATCTGGTCAGGGAGGACCAGCGCTGCTATGCACATACTCTGGAAGGGATGGTGTTAGGCAGCTAGATGGTGGGTCTTCTACAAGTAAGACAGTGTCCTTCCAGGGCAGATAGAAATATGAGGATGCAGGACAGATGGGGATCCCGCCGTCAGAGACAATAAGGGAAACACACACAGAAGTCAGTTTGGTACCTTTACTGTAGGAATGGCAGGTACTCCCCGGAGCACGGCAGGGCGAAGGATGCACATCCAGATTCCTCCACTGGTAGGTGTATGGCCTCCTGTCCTCTGTCGTTATATAATGAAGTCCTGACCTGCTTGTAGCTAGGTCTAACTTGGTATCCGTTCTGTACCTGGCTGACTTGGTGGTGGACCTTCTATCTGGCAGAATAGGGTCTTTTTATGGCTGATCAGGCAGACTCCGTTCTCCTGATCCTGCTACGTGTCAACTCTGTGGTACTCCTGGGACTTGTAGTCCTCCAGGAACTCCGGTGTTCTCCTAATAGGTCGTGGAGATCCTTATAGGCTCGGGACCCGGTGTCCGGTATTTCTTGCTGAGGGGAGCTATTAATGCTCAATGATCCCTTCACTTCCACTTGCCTTCGGCCTACCTGGGTCCTATTAAGATCACACACGCTGGCAGTTGGTGTGCTGCCTCTTCGCCGCTCTCTAAGCGTCGGCACGCTTCCTCATGAGCTACACTTCAGATTCAGCTCTGACTAGGCTAAAATGATTCCCTTTTCACTCGTACTAGCCTCCACTTAAGTTCAAGTTGAACTGACTGAACAGCTCTGCACTAGCTCTCTGAGCTAAACTCCTCTTCTCTGATGTCCTGAGGAGATCGGTTCTCTGTCTGAGGCTGTCTTTACCTCCTCTCAGTTCTGAGGCAATATGAAACTAAAACTGGTTTTTATATGCCTAACACACAGCTCCCTCTAATGGTCTTTTAGGTAAGCTGCATGTGTGTGTGTATAGTGACCTCTAGTGGGATCTTCCTTTAGTGGATCCTTCTGGAAGATATGGATCCAGTCACAGCTGGGCTCCACACATGCGCATCCAAAGGGTCAGAAATGGACATCACAGCGGCGAGATGTCTCAAAAAATCATCACTTCCGGTTTCGGAGGGACAGCGTAACGTCACTTCCGGTTGACATTCATCCATAATAACTATTGGGAAAACCCCACACGAGACATCACATCCTGTTAGTATGTAGTTATAGCAACACCAGAACAACGCACTGGAATGTGTATTTATTA